>CM062288.1:289832978-290193272 GCA_031216915.1 Pictodentalium vernedei
GTTGCAGAGGTTTTAAAACAGATTTTGGTTTGAAGGACAGCTCTGTGCTTTGTCGCACCACTCAAATGTCATTTCACACCTTGTGCAGTTGGTAGTTTAATCTGCTGTACCTAATTAATCACTTCAATCCCGACTACTTTAATGTAGTATCAGTAGAATAATATTTTATTCAAGTGTCACATTTTAATACGCATGCATAAATATACATAGGGTATGTTCAAAATATTTATATGAAATCCAGCCTTATGAAGGCTTATGAGACACAGGTAGATCTTTTTTTACAGTAGTTCATAAAAAACAAAAAAAACAAAACAACAACAACAACAAAAAAAAACCCAAACCCGAAAAACCTAAAACACATGCACGCACACCAAAATACACACCCTTGCGCCTTGCGGACCCCCCCCCCCCCCCCCCCCCCCCCCCCCCCCACACACACACACACACACACACAAACACACAGAGAGTAATATGCAGAGATACGCCCACATGCGCTTTCTCCCCCCCCCCCCCCCCCCCCATCACGTATATCTGTCTCTCTCTATCTCTTTCCACTGAAGCGTTACTCTCTCTTAGAATGGCACATTCGCAGATATTTTAATTCAGCATCTCCCTTATATTCACCCACGTATTTTTACATACACACAGGCTTAGCTATTTCAATTGATAATACAAATAACAACAATGTAGAGGAACGTTGAAAATCTGCAAATGCAAAGAGTATAAAAGTATGTACAAACCCCTACAGAATTGGATGAAGGATATTTATTTCTGTATGCAAATATCTCCCGTCCACCCCCTTCCCCCCTGTGAAATAATCATTAGTTTCAGTCTCGAGTGAGATACTTTTTGGTATCCATTCAAAAACACTATATTTTCTTTTTACTATATCATTTTTATAAGAATCTTTAATTGCGTTGCCGACAAGAGTAAGACAGGAAAGAGGATGGGGCTGGTCGAGTTGACTCAATGTCGTTAACTGGTATCACTTCGATCATTAGCCGTGGGCGCTTTCGTGGCGCAGGAGGCTTTTTCGCCCCCACTTCCCACCCAAGAAAAACACGGCTCATCACGAGTTGGCCTACAGCTGTAAACAAAATGTGAAATTGGAACTTCGCGAATATTAGTTGTTTTCTCAAGTCTGGTTTATTTATTTGCTCGATCAAATCGATCGCGCAAACACAACAGTTTAGTTTCGAAAATGACGAGGACTTTGTACTTAACCAAATGGAACTGACTGTTCTATTCCCAATTTACAATTTCAAACCACAGCAATAGTTCGCCGTCTGCCTCCTCCAAATTCCAATTTTAATTTAAAATAAATTATCTACTACCAGTAACAAATGCAGTAGTCTTGCCAGTTGACGTCACAAGACAGTATTTATTAATCAGCAGAGAAACGGACATGCGAAAGCAATTAAACTAATCGTTAACGCTTGTGACCACGGTGGGTCACAGTGTTTTGAAAACTGTCTTCCACTGATCAAACACTGCGGTCCACTGGAACTCCACGGAGGAGAACACACAGCGGTGGCGTTTTTGTTTCAATCCACGTTGAACGTACTGCAATGTTAGTTATAAGAAACCAAAATGAAGTTAAAAATTAAAAAATTACAACTCATTTATGTAAATATCAATGTGCAAAAAACAAACCTATTTATGTTAATATCTATGTGCAGTGTAGTATGTTTCTATAGTTTATTGCTCGTTAAAAGTTAGAACACTTGAATGAAATAAAATATATCAAAGCCAATGTTCCTGTTATTGTTGCTCTGTTGTCAATGAAGAGAAGTAATTAATTGAACACGCCCACTCATAAATAGTTCCTCTATAAATAGACAGCACTAATCTAAATTTAGCATCAATAACTGGGGTATTTATTGACCAGTCTCATATGGGTACTGTACACGTAATGCTGGCAGCTTGTAGAGGGTTAACAAGTGCTAACAGGAATATTTTTCCATGTAACTTGTAATGTCACACCAGGAACTGCGAATGGCCATTTTCTCTTTAAAATCTTTCAGAGAAATCCAGGAAGAACATGAATTTAAAGCTTTTGATGGGTATGATTGCTTATCCAGCAGAAAACGGGTTAAGGGTTGTTATTTGAATACCCTTATTACTTCTAAAAATAATTCTCAATGAATTCTACTTCTACTTATGTTGATCTCTCTTCTTAACTTTGGGTGCTGTGGGTACGCAAACACAACCCATTTTATCAAAAGTTTGATGTTTGAGAACCTGCAGAGGGTTAACAAATGCTTTCTGGAATATTTTGTACATGCAACTTGTAATGTCACACTAAGATCTGAGAATGGTCAATCTTTCTTGAAAATCTGCGAGATGTTTTTATAGAAATATGTGGATAACATGAATTTCTAACCTTTTGAGGGGTATCGCTCTGTAACTAGCCCTAAACTGGTTAATGCTTGGTTTTGTGAATACCACCATTATTTGCAAAAATTATCCTCGTTGAATTCCACTTCCAATGAAGGAGGTTATGTTTATCTAGCAGGTACACATTGGGTGTTATAGGTGCCCAAGAACAGCCCATTTTCTCAAAATGTCTATGCTTGGCAGTCTCTGGAGGGTTAACAAATGCTTACCAGAATATTTTGTCCATGCAACTTGTAATGTCACTCCAAGGCCTGCGAATGGTCAATTTTTCTTGAATTTTTTTTTGAGAAATCCACAGAAAACTGGAATTTTAAGATTTTAAGGGATATTATTAGTTACCCCCTGTCCGATCATGTGGTACGGATTTTTACCTACCCGAAGCCAGCCGTATCCCATTCAGCCTTCGGCCTCATGGGATATGGCTGGCTTCGGGTAGGTAAAAACCCATACCACATGATCAGACACGGGGTAACGAATTTATCTATTGACTTTCCGTTTTAGAAGTACAATCTATTTCATGTGTGAACACACACAGCATGAGATCTTTTATCTTCCATTGTTGAGCCATACAGGTTTCTGTGGAATTTTTGTGCAAAAGAGTTTTTGTGAAAATATGCCGATATGACTAGTACAAAAAAATTATTGAATTTCTTTTTTTCTTTTTTGTCTCAAAAACATAGCTTATGAACCCCACATTGGAGGGTACTCGACAAGCTGATTCCAATAAGGGGTCATGAGCTGTATTTTGGAGATAAAAAATTAAAATATAATACATGTACACTGTAAAACTGGAATGACGATTTTTTGCGAATAGTGCAGGCCATGATCAGACATGGGATAACTAATTTACATGTATCTATTGACTTCTACGGGGTATGGACAATTTGTAGATTTCAGAACGAGGCTTCCACTGGGTATGGGAAATTTGTCAGTGGCTGGGCGGACATATATCGTGGGTTTCAATTAATATGGTCTCATACCACGTATCTATCAACCAATCAAATCAAAAAAATTTACTTTAGTCAATAGATAAATCTCCTAAACCAGTCAAAAATGGTTTAAGGTCTCGATTTTTTAATACCCTTACTACTTACAAAAATGTTTCCCTATCAGTTTTGTGTCCGGTAAAATAAGTTACATTTCTCTGTGGCATCCCCATCTGATGTTGTTGGTGTCCAAAAACATACTATTTTTTCAAAATTTTAACATTTAGCAGCCCATGGAGGGTTAACAAATGCTTACCGGAATAATTTATCCATGCAACTGGTAATGTGACACCAAGACCTATCAATGGCCATTTTTTCTTGAAAACCCTGCAAGATGTTTGTAAAGAAACATTTCCAGGGAAAACATGAATTTTTCAAGTTTTTATTGGTATCGCTATTAACCACCCCAAAAGGGCTTAACGCTTGGTTTTTTAAATACCCTTATTACTTACAAAAATGGCCCTCAGTGAATTCCACTTCCAACAAAGGAGATTATGTTTATTTCTCGGGTATACGAGTGTGTGTCCGAGAACAGCCCATTTCAACAAAATTACGATGTTTGGCAGCCTGTAGAGGATTAATAAACTCTCACCAGAATATTTTGTCCATGCAACTTGTAATGTCACACAAAGACCTGCGAGTAGTCAATTTTTCTTGAAAACCTACAAGATGTCTTTAGAGAAATCCACAGAAAATGGGAACTTTAAGCTCTTTCCCTGGTGAATTAAACATGCATAATTCAATGTAACTTATAGATTGAATACTGTGAATTGTGCATGCATTGTTCAAACTTTGAATATTGCAGGAATGTATTTTTTCGTGAATAATGCTTGAACAATGCTTGCATAATTCAAGCTTTCAACTGTTATGCATGAAAATGTGTGAATTCTTAGCATGAATAATGCATGAATAATACATGAATAATGCAGGCTTCTCAGGTTTACTTATTCAACCATTATTCATGCATTATTCACACATTATTCATTCATTATTTAACCATTATTCATAGTCTTGGACGTTTAATATTTGCCACAGGAATTGATAAATAAATGGCTCCTAATTGAATGCACTGGTCATTTTACTTAATTTTTGTGGACTATCAAAAAATAAAAAAATTCACTCTCAACAAAAAAAAGATTGTAATTTCTACTCAAGTCTTGGCTGCCTGTTTTGAAACCACTCACTGCCTACCCCTCATGGAAATCCTGTGCCTGAATTTAAGCTGAAACAAAAGCTGAACTTTTTTTTTAAAAATGTTGAATTCTGGCTGAACATCTTTGAACATCTGTTGAATTCTGGCTGAACATCTTTGAACATCTATATTTCTTCAATAACTGAATTTTTGCTCGATTACGAACGCTTTCAGTTGAAGTTCAGTATATGTTAGTCAAAATTCAGTTTGGCAACTTAAGTCGTTTTTCAGACTCTCATCGGTTAAAATTACCACAATTAGGCGATGGTATTCAGTTATAATTCAGTTAAATTTCAGACAATATAGTCATTTTTCTCCTTTATTTCAGTCATATTTCAGTGTAAATTATTACAGATTTCAGACAGTGTTCAGTCTAAATTAAGACTTTCTTTCACTGTCTGTATTTTTGCCAGTTGAAATTCAGTAAATGGTAGTCAAAGTTCGGTTTAGAAATTCGCATCTTTTTTCAGACTTTCTTCAATAAGAATTCAGCCACAATTAAGCTTAATTTCAAATGGAATTCGATCATAATTCAGTTAAATTTCTGAGAAAAAAGTCTGCTTTCAGCTTTATTTCAGTTTTTGTTAAACGAAAGCCAGTTAACCCTTTACCCAACGCAGACGATATCAAAATTTATTATTTTCAATATCATTTTTTCAAATTTTTCAAAAAATTTCAACAAAACCATATCACGTGACTCCTCGTTGGAACGAGCTCGACGAGCTCATTCCAACGAGGGGGTCACATGATATGGTTTTGTTGAAATTTTTTGAAACATACTATTTTTTCAACTGCTGAATTTGCATATTGTGCGGGTGGATGCGGCCGATTCGTTGGGTAAAGGGTTAAACTTCAGACAAATTCAACACTTTAAATAATTAAGAGTATGTTCAGCTCATATTTCAGACAAAATTAATCCTGAAATCAGTTGAATTTCAGACAATCTAGACAATTCAGATCAGATGGTAAAAAAATAAATCCATTGCAAATCTCAGTTATGACAGTTTATTGGGTTCAAAATACAAAGCCGTTGAAAGATATTTTTAACCATCTCAATAAAGGTTCATACCAAATATCAATTACTTGTCTCATGTTGTTTAGGATAGCAGAGATGCTTCGTAGATTTTTTCCATTTTCAGCACATGCAGATAATCAAAGAATATACCCAATAATTCTGACATGTCGGCCACAATACTGTTGACAAAGCCAAACTTTGTTCAAATCAAGGGTTCCAAAAACTTGAAAGTTGGGTAGGACCCACACATCTCACACCTGCTAGCATGGGAAAACTCCTTTAATAATAAACCTTCACCTAAAAGATGGCATATTCACAAAAAATTTACCAAATTTTTATTATTAGCTCACCTGACTGAAAGTCAGGGTGAGCTTTTCTGATCACTTTTCGTCCGTCGTCCGGCGTGAAGGTGGTGTTTGGGTCTTTTTCTTCCAAACCACTGGCCGCATGTTAATGAAATTTCATGTGAGTAGGGGTTATATAGCGGCATTTTGATTTTTGGGCAAATTAGGTTTCGGCTCATATTGAGCAGAGGGGTGGGGCAAAAATGCTCCAATTCTTAAAAAATCTTCTTCTCAAGAACCAGCAATAGCAGAGACTTGATATTTGGTATGCAGCTTCCTTTTGAGGTGTAGACTCAAGTTTGTTCAAGAGAAGTTTGTAGGTCTATACTTGGCGATGTTATGGGAGGAGCAAAAATTTTGGCCCCACCCCAAATTTCTATTTTTTAAACCGAGAGGCCAATTTGAACCAAATTTTATGTGAGGGCTTATTGGGTCATAAGTACCTAATTTATGCAGAAATTTTTTTTCCTGTAGCCCCGTGGGAACCACAGGAGCTAAAAATAGAAAAAAATTAAAACGCCTATATCTCAAAAACTGCACGGCAGTGAGAATTTTTATTTGGTGTGAAGCTTTCTTGGGACCAACAGAAAGGATTGGTAAAAAAAAATTGCTATCGGTTTTATCATAGGGTACTTTTTCGGGACTCTGAAAAAGTGCTGAGTCAGTATTTTTTAACACAGTAGGCAATGGGAAAAAAATAAAGAATTGTTTTCTTCCAAACCACTGCTCTAAAAGCTTTCATATTTTACATATAACATCTTTGGAACATTGATTCACATATTTGTAGAAATCAAATTCCTCGGTCCATATTTGGGTTCCCTATGGGAACCCAAATGTTCAAATTAGTGCAATATGAGGGATATATTTTAAAAATCTTCTTCTTCGGATCCACAAATCAGAATCTTTTGATATTTGCTATGCATCATCCTTAGGGGGGTGAGATTGATGTTTGTTCAAGCCAAGTCCCTGAGTTCATATTTGGACTCCCTTTGGGAACCCAAATTGTAACTTAGTGCAATACGAGGTATATTCTTTTAAAATCTTCTTCTTCGCATCCACCGGTCAGAATCTTTTGATATTTGGTATACAGTATGCTTAGGGAGGTGAGATTCAAGTTTGTTCAAGTCAAGTCCTTCGGCTCATATTTGGTCTCCCTGTGGGAGCCCAAATTATAACTTAGTTCAATATGAGGAATATTCTTTAAAAAAAATTTTCTTTTCAGATCCACCAGTCAAAATGTTTTGATATTTGATGTACAGCATTCTTAGGGGCTGAGAGTGAAGTTTGGTAAAGCCAAGTACCTGGGTTCATATTTGGGCTCACTGTGGGAGCCCAAATTATACCAAAATTTTTATTTTCCAAACCAAAAAGTCGATTTGAACCAAATTTGATATGAGGGCTTATTGGGTCATAAGTACCTAATTTATGCCGAAAATTGTTTTCCTGTCCCCCACGGGAACTGCAGGAGCTAAAAAATTTTTTTCTTTTTAAATGCCCATATCTCCAGAACTACATGGCACTGAGAATTTTTATATGGTGTGAAGCTTCCTTAGGACCGGAAGAAAAAAATGGTAAAAATTTTATCATAAGGTTCTTTTCTAGGACTAAAAGTGCCGAGTCATCATTTTTTAACAGTGTAGCTAATGGGAATAACGTTGAAGAATCTTCTTCTCCCAAAACACTGCTTCAGAAGCTTTTATTTTTGGGCTCCCTATGGGAGCCCATGTATAACTTAGTTCAGTATGAGAAATATTCTTAAAAAATCCTTTTTTTCTGTTACTCCTGTCAGAATCTTTTGATATTTGATTTTTGATTTTCTTAGAAGTGGCAAATTGAAGTTTGTTCAAGTTCTGCTTTATTGATAAAATTGGGCCCAGTAGTAACCAATTCCTGCATTGAAAGCCCTGTAAAGTGGGCAGTGATAGGCATAAACGATTGACCAAACTTGATATTATAATTACGCCTCTGTAAGATGTAGCCTTAGATGCTGAAAGTGACCTTAAATGGGAATAACGTTGAATAATCTTCTTCTCCCAAACCACTGCTTCAGAAGCTTTTGTTTTTGGGTTCCCTATGGGAGCCCAATGTATAACTTAATTCAGTATGAGAAATATTCTTAAAAAATCTTTTTTTTCTGATACTCCTCTCAGAATCTTTTGATATTTGATTTTTAGTTTTCTTAGAAGCGGCAAATTGAAATTTGTTCAAGTTCTGGTTTATTGATAAAATTGGGCCCAGTAACCAATTCCTGCGTTGAAAGCCCTGTAAAGTGGGCAGTAATAGGCATAAACGATTGACCAAACCTGATATTATAATTATGCCTCTGTAATGATGTAGCCTTAGAAAGTGACCTTAAATTCCAATAAATAAATAGATAAATTATTGAGTACCCAATATGGGGATCTAACATATGAACACTCTGGGTTACTAAGTAGAGAAAACACTTTTATGTTGAAAAACTGATAATAACCACAAGGCAGAATCCCTTGCTATTTTGGTGATATGACTCGGCCAGTATCAGGTGAGCGCCCTCAGGCCCCGTGGGGCCTCTTGTTTTCTAAATTTTTGCCTCAAAAACATGGTTTGTGGCCCCACAATGGAAGAAGCTTGTTGAGCCCAATCCAGTAAACGGTTACAAGCTGTGTTTTAGAGGCACAAAAATTAAATATTTAAGTTGTATATATTCACTATTTCTTTTTGCTGGTGTACAACTGTTATTCATGTTTGGTAAGGGTTAAAAACTTCAGGTCAATGTAAATGACTTTATATAATTTAAAGGATTGTCAAGCACATCCTCATGGGAGTAACCTACTGATTTTAACAAATCATTTTAGCATATCAAAATTTATTGAAATCTGATGTTTACTTTTCAAGTAATCACTTATATATTAAAAATCCAAGTTGCACAAAACTAACAGAGGGCAATAATTCAATCTGTTTAAACAAAATATCTAGATTTTTCAACTTGTCTACGACATTGTTAATATGAACAGGGACGTGGCTAAAGGTTTTCAATTGGGGTGTGTGTAGGGTAGTGTATTTCCAACTAGGGGGGGGGGGGCTGGGAGGGGGTTCCCCCTCCCAGTCCCTCCCTCTAGTTGGAAATTCACTACCAAGAACATTTTCGAAAATGAAGCCATGAAAGGGGGCATAAAATTGATTCTAGTAACTGAAATGTCAGCACATTTATGATAGAATTATCAGGCTGTTATTATATGGTATTATTCTGGGAATTGAATATGTGCTAAACAAATGCTGAAGCTGAAAAGTTTGAGCAATTCACTCTCTCCTAACATTAAATCAACCTTATTCAGGAATGGTCAATTTTCGATGTTTCATCATTTTGTAACCATGAATGATGGAATTAACTCAGGATAAGTTAACGATTTTCCATGATGTTATTCTCTTGGAGGCCACTTCAAGGATTGTTTTATTATGATAAGTAAACATACTGTAGAAATCTCGTACCAATTGACATCATACATACTTATGAAACTTGATACTGCGTACACTGCAGTTGTAAATAGTAACAGTTGGAATTTTGCCAATTTGAAACCGAGTTGGAATTTTGGTAAGTAAAGAAGACATCAGCATCACCAAAGAAGCTCGAAAATCCAAATAGATGGAATCCAACTACTCATGACTTGCCCTCTTGACCAGGATTGATGGGGTGACCCCACCCCCCCCCCCACCCCCTCCCACCACATCCCTGAATATGAAGCATGATATAATAATTGCTTGTTTATGCAATATCTTGAATAGTAAACATCCGATTTCAATGTAAATTCGAGAAAAATTCAACAAAGGGCATTAACTTTCAGTTTTTGAGAAATAATTGTAGTTTTCAAACTTGTCCAAAACAATATTATTACAAAGGAGTCTATTGAATTTTATTGAAATCTGAGGTCTACTGTTCTTTATTGTTTAAATATTATTGGCGATTTGCGAGTGGCAAAATTCAACAATTGAAGAGCAATAATTCCCTTTTTATTCATTGAATAATGGTTATCAAACTTATCCAAAATTGTCAAAGTGAGGTAGCACACCAAAGTAAACTGAAATCAGATAACTTCTGTTCTAGTTGCCCATAAACAAACTTATGGGGCAAATGTATGGAGAGTCCTTTACTATAGTCTCTCAGCAAATGCAAAATGAAGTGTGTGGCCAGGTAAAGCTAGTGAATAAATATACATGAAATTAATTTCATAGAAACTATCAGTTCAGTTTTGTTACTTGTCTATTGCCTCATTACAGCCTTCACTCTTCTCAGTCTCACAGTCGGGACATTCATCAGTGAGACATTAGCAGCTGGATTTTTCCAATTCTGAAAAGAGAAGAAATATATAGATTCATAAAATGACTGTCACATTGTCACATTCATAAATATATTGTAGTCTAAATGATTGTTTCCGAACCCTTGGGCCTTTTCTTTGTTTTTTGCCATTATGGGTACATCTCACCCCCCCCCCCCCCCCCCCCAACCCACCCAAATGGAACATGCTTTTTTCAAGGGTATTTTGTACACTGCATCATGGTTGTCTATTTTTGCTTTGAATGTTTTGCACCCACCCTTCAGTCCGTGCAAAATGAGCAAAAAGTCAAGATAAGCTACTGCCATCACGCATGTGGAAGCCTGTGAGTCTGTTCACATTTTCCTTTTGCACAGGCTACACTGCGTAGTTCTTGTCTGATCATCACAAAATTTCATATGCAGGTTTGGGGTCATGTCTAGATGAGTACAACCCATTTTGGTTGCGATTGGTCAACTGGTATGGCTGCATGAGCCCAAAACCTGAAACCCATTAGCACAGTCTCAAGGTCGTATTTATGAAGGGATTTCATTGGAACTTGATAGGATGCCTCTGTGTAATGTCTAAATGAGAACGTCCCCTTTTGGTCACGATCTGTCAACTGTGATGGCTGCCCAAGCCCGAAACCCAAAAACCTTTAGTACAGTCTGCAGGTCATATTTAATATAGAGGGATTTCATTATAACTTGGTAGGATAACTCCATATGATATCTAGATGAAAACTTCCCCATTTGGTCGCGATCTGTCAACCGTGACGACTGCTTGAGCCCAAAACCTGAAAACCTTTAACACAGTCTACAGGTCATATTTATGGAGGAATTTCATTGTAACTTGGTAGGTTGACTTCATATAATGTCTAGATGAGAACATCCTCTTTTGGACGTGATTGGGCAACTGTGACGGCTGCAGGGGTCCGAAGCTCGAAAACCTTTAGCACAGTCTAGAGGTCATATTTATGAAGGGATTTCATTGTAATTTGGTAGGATGACTCCAAATAATGTCTAGATGAGAACATCCCCTTTTGGTTGCGATCATTCATCCTTGATGGCTGCCCGAGCCCAAAACCCCACAACCTTAATTTAGCATAGCCTACAGGTCGTGTTTATGGAAGGATTTCATTGTAACTTTTTAGGTTGACTCCATATAATTAGCCCAAGAACATTAGGTTTCACTAGGGAAAATAATCGGAGAAAGCTGATTTTTTCAGGGAATTTCGAGTACATGTCACTGAACGATTAGACAAAAGTCCCCTAAAATCCCAGTTGAGCTTTTTTTTCTACAGCCTTTTTTCGAAAACGCGTTTGAAAAAAATTTTAAAAAATTGCACAAACTTTGTATCCTCGAATTGATCCAACTGTATTTTTTGTTTACGCGTATTTCGAGCTACATAATGTCTAATATACATTTACCTAGAGGAAAATGTGCATTCTGTGACAATTTCTGCGAAAAATTATTGAAAATTCACAAAAAAGTATCGGATTTACGCAAAAAATGACGATTTTCCTAACGGATTTGCCCAAAGGGTCGTAGTACAGAACGGGATGTTAGTTGGACAGACGATAAAAAATCCACCACCATTTGAAGACTTTTATCATTGCTTACAAAATAGACATTATGGAAGACCCCCTCTGCTTCTGGCCGAGTTCCCCTTTTGGCATAAAATTCGTCAGCATGAGAACTCAACTATTTTCGGGCTTGGGACCGAACAGACACGTCTGTGTCTGGCAGCATTAGATCAATAAATAATATTTACAGAATGTACAAAAATCAATAAATAATATTTACAGAATGTACAAATCAATCAACATTGATTAAGTTACATTGACTATTATCAATGCTATATACAGAAATGACATGACCTATTTACATATTATTCATCGAACTCAGAAATTTCCGACAGGACAGTGTTTCTGTGGTTGTTACAAGAATCCGAACTGCAATTACACAAACCTGAGCAAGAGAGTCCTGCCTTCTTACACCCACACCTTTTTGTACAAGCACTCTTGCAACCACAACTGATCAGATTCAGTAGGTTATCGGGGGCACATGGCTTTGTGGCTGCAGTCGGTACAAGAAGTCCATTGTCTAGCGACCACCCCCAATCCGTCGGAGGAAGCGAAGTGCCCAGCCATTGTTGGACCTGGAGATAACATCTGTAGACATGTTGTTGTGCAGCATCGCTGCTTGGTGGGAGTGAGGCTAGGTTGATGGGTTTATTCAGTTTAGATTTTGCTACATAATGCTTGTAAGTGACATATCTGTATTGGTCCAGAGAGGAAACAGTTTTACTCCCGTATAAGATCAGGAGAAGTTGTTCCCCGGCAGCGGCTACTGCACTTGGTGTACTGTCATCCGCCAAAATTGTGTTGACATACTGTTGTGAGTCGCTAGTAACATCGGAGACAATTGTACTGAATACTTTCTTCTTACCAACTCGAAAGAGTGCAGAAGTAGTGTCACAACCACGTATAGAATGTGCTACAAGGAGGTTGCTTCTATGGTCACCCATTTTGGTTGCTATTTCACTAACTGAAACTAGTAAGTTTGGGGTAATGGAATACATCATGTGAATATTACATCCCGGTTGAACTCGAGAGGTAAGAATGACTAACAAGTCTGTGTCTGTTCCCACAACGACAACATTGTTGTCATCTTGAGCGATGTCAAGTGCAGTTTCGGCTATCAGTACATCAGCATCAGCCTCGGCCTGCTTGGACTGAATATTGATAGCAGATAGCTCCTGCATTAGAAGATCGATCAGTTGGGTTTTGTTCTTGGCATTTGCAAGGAGATCGGATTGGGGTATGGTGGCTGGTAACTCGGGTGAGATATTGATATCAATGGAATACCTGTCTTTAGATCTACGGGCTTGTTCCATGCCCTTTGTCGACATTGTACAAGCATAACCATCAAAAACAACCACGACGTTCGCCCCAAAATGTCTCACTAGATAATTGGAATATGATGTACATATGTCCTTATATGACGACTGTTTAGGCCATACAACTGCCCTCAATAAAAATCCACCATCTACAACAAACAGAGAATGTTCTGGGATTTTAGTTTTCTCGGAACCGTATGTTTTGACGATCTTACCGAGCGTGCTTTTCTGTGTCTTCCTCATTCCAGCAGAATCAAACAATGCTGGTGGTTTCGGGGCGAGTTCATATTTGAGATACTCTTCCATCTCTGCTTGTGACTGAATAACACATGTGATGCGGTTGAACAGAATTGTGGGGTCAATCACTACCTTACTTCCACGGACTTTGATGCTATTTGCCATCGATGCGAAAGACTTCACAGTGTCAACACGTCGTAGTTTGATGCTGTTGAACGTTTTGCTTACAACATTCGATACGCAACATTCACCAATTTTGCGGTCACAGTTCACAGTTTCGTCGGCCACAAGCCCGGTCGCTATAGAGACTAATTGTAGTGGATCTCTATTCTGAAAGGGGGAATGCACTCTGAGCCAGTTCAATAAGTTGGTGATATCATTGGCATCAGTCAATTGTGA
This sequence comes from Pictodentalium vernedei, assembly GCA_031216915.1. Classification (NCBI taxonomy): domain Eukaryota; kingdom Metazoa; phylum Mollusca; class Scaphopoda; order Dentaliida; family Dentaliidae; genus Pictodentalium; species Pictodentalium vernedei. The sequence continues at coordinate 289,846,740 of CM062288.1, forward strand.
ACTTTGACGGAGATCCCGATGTTGTTCGCCATGACCAGTGTGAACATGAACAAAATTTTCGAGAGCATTACATATCGGAAGGCAAAGAGGTAGTCCATGTACCCATTTCGCAACAGTGCTATCGGTTATTCCCCTGCCATGTGTGAGACCACCAGGGAGCTTGAACATTCTCATTAAACACTGCTCTATGGTCTGATCAGAATATATCCCGTCCCAGAATTTATCTGAGCGCCTTATGGTAAAGTAACCTTTCTCAGTGAACAACTTCAAATCATCCTGTTGCATTATTTCTGTTAGCTCATTCATCTGCTGCAAATAGAGATGAGAACTTTTTGCGTATGCAAAATGACCACCTGCGTGAAATACTGGAATCATATTGCAAACACAATATGTGTGGAGTTCCCAGTCGCCTGTGCGCTCTGCTCTCAAGAACAACTGGAGAAGACCTATTTGCTCGTAGTATTGTACCCAAAGCTTTCCTGTGCATCCTACGGACGAATTCTGGAGCAGTTCGTGTAATTTTGACAGTAGATGGTTGACACTTTCTTGATTGACAGCGTCAGCTGTTGTACAGTCACCTCTGGCAAGTCCACAGAATATTTCATTGACTTCTGTGCAGTCTATGTTATCTAGTGTTCGGCTTTCTTCAAACACAAGTTTTGTAATGGCAATTTGTGTTAGCAAATGGGCACGAACTGCTCTTGAATATGCATGACCACTGATCAAATGATGGATTGACCCACCAGCATAAACAGTCCCCCAAAGTTCATCCAAGTCGCTACCAGCCATGATCGAACCAATTGCCCCTAAATATGACATAATCATATGGAAGCCGCCGAGTCTAACGAAAACTTTTGTACACATCAAGGGCATGCACACATTACATGCCAATGCATCTTGAGTGTAGGCGAACACCACATTATGTGATTTAATCGAACATAGAAATTGAAACAATGATGCTATAATACGGTTTTTGAATGAGAAAAGTCGATGCCGTTTGAATTTGAGTTTAGGGGGTATGGTTAATATTTCACACGTTTCACCAGTTCATTATAGAATAAATGACTATTGTTATATATCATTATAAAGCCACTGCTTTTCTGCAATTTTTAGTCGAGTTGTGACGAAGTCAAACTCGACTTATAGTTTGGTGAATGTCTGGCGGGCGGGCGGGCGGGCGGATGGGCGGGCAGACGGGCGGGCGGACGGGCGGGGCGGGCGGGCGGTCGTAAACAATTGGTTTCCAGATGATAACTTGATAGTGGTTGAACTCACATTCATTAAACTTCATACGTAGGTTGGTCTTGGTGGGAGGAAGAACCCTATTGATTTTGGACATGCTACGTCGAAGGTCAAGGTCACAGTGACCTTGAACATAGTAAATCTTAAACAATTGGTTTCCGGATGATAACTTGATAATGGTTCAACTCACATTCATGAAACTTCATAGGTAGATTGGCCTTGGTGAGGGGAAGAACCCTATTGATTTTGGACTCGCTACGTCAAAGGTCAAGGTCAACGTGACTTTGAACATAGTAATTCGCAACAATTCCTTTCCGGATGATAACTTGATAGTAGTTCAACCTACATTCATGAAACTTCATAGGTGGGTTGGCCTTGGTGCGAGGAAGAACTCTATTGATCTTGGCCTCACCAGATCAAAGGTCTAGGTCACAGTGACCTTTAACATAGTATATCGCAACAATTGGTTTCCGGATGATAACTTGATAGTGGTTCAACCTAGAGTCATGAAACTTCATAGGTGTGTTGGCCTTGGTGCGAGGAAGAATCCTATTGATCTTGGACTCACCAGGTCAAAGGTCAAGGTCACAGTGACCTTGAACATAGTATATCGCAACAATTGGTTTCCGGATGATAACTTGATAGTGGTTCAACCTAGAGTCATGAAACTTTACAGGCGTGTTGGCCTTGGTGCGAGGAAGAACCCTATTGATGTTGGACTCACCAGATCAAAGGTCAAGGTCATAGTGACCTTGAACATAGTATATCGCAACAATTGGTTTCCGGAGGAGAACTTGATAGTGGTTCAACCTAGAGTCATGAAACTTCATAGGTGTGTTGGCCTTGGTGCGAGGAACAACTCGACTCGACATTGGATCGGTGATCCTGAGCGGCATTTTTGATATATAATTTAACTCCCAAAGTAGTCGTAGATTTGATTTAATGGACGTTGTGTACCGTTTTGTGTATGAAAACAATAAAAAAATTTTCGTAATTTTGTACATTTTCGTGAATATTTCACCATTGAGTGTGAGGATTGGTACAAAGTTGGCATTTTCTGTTGGGGATATGTATTCTCAATATAATTCAGCACGATATTTATGATTCCCACCCTACTAAGGCGAATAAGAATGCGAAATATGAGCTGGGTCGAATTTTTTAAAAAAATTTTTTTTTCATCAAAAAAACGCTATAACTAAAAAAGCTCAACTCGGATTCGCGGGGACTTTTCACACTTTATCCGCAATGTGTGTCCCGGAAACATATAAAAAAATCAGCTTTCTCCGATTTTTTTCCTTACTTTCTCATTTTTATGTCTAATGTGCCTGGACTAAATGTCTAGGTAATGACATCCCCTTTTCATCGTGATTGGTCAACTGTGATGGTGACAGTGACCCGAAGCCGAAAACCTTGAGCACAGACTACAGGTCATATTTATGAAGGGATTTCATTGTAACTTCGTAGGATCACTCCAGATAATGCCCAGATGAGATCATTCAACCACGATGGCTGCCTGAGCCCAAAACCCAAAAAACTTCAGTACAGACTACATGTTGTATTTGTGAAGAGATTACATTGTAACGTGGTAAATGACTCAATATAATGTCGAGATGAGGACGTCCCCTTTTAGTTGCAATCGGTCAACCCTGATGGCTACACAGGCCTGAAGCCAAAAACCTTTAGCATAGTCTGCAGGCCATAATTATGAAGGGATTTCAATGTAACTTGATAGGATGACTCGTTTTGGAATAATTTCACTGTAACTTGGTAACTTTCGTTGACATACGTAAACTGTGAGGGCCACATACATTAACTGCGAGGGCCACATTAACCCACTCCTCAGTTCTTTAGTACAGTCTGCACCACAAATTATTTTTATTAAAAACATAGCATACAGGGAACAGAAATGAACATATTCCTAATTATCTTAATTCTTGTCTTATTTCATAATCCTTTCATAAACATTGAACATTAACCTTTTCACCAAACACAACACACTCTTTCATTAGCTCACCTTGACAAAGTCAAGCTGAGTAATCTCACCACTCTCCGTCCGTCATCCGACCATCGTCACCATGTTTTGGTCTCCCCCCAAAACCACTGGGCCAATTCAAGTGAAAGTTTGGGTGAGTGTTGGTCCCGATGGGGCATTGCATTTTTGTTCAACTCAACATGCCCAGCCCCATAGGGAGGGGGTGGGGAAAATGCTCCAAAATATTTTTAAAATCTTATAATGAACCAGTGGGTAGAATGACTTGTTATTTGTTATGGTGCTTTCTTTTGAGGTTTTGAATTAAATTTGTTCAAACGAAGTTTGTGAAGCAATATTTGGCTTTGTAATGGAAGGGGTAAGATTAGATTTTTGGCCCCACCCAAAATTTCTATTTTCTGAACTGATGGTCCGATTTGAACCAAATTTGTATTATGTGGTATTATTGGGTCATAAGTACTTGACAAGTGCAAAAAAAAAATTCCCTCATCCCTGTGAGAACCCCAGGAGCTAAAAATAGAAATATTTTCAAACGCCCATATTTCCCAAACCACACGGAACAGAGAGCTTTTATTTGGTATGAAGCATCCTTACGACCAGTAGAATTGAATGGTAAAACAAAATTGCCATTACAAGTTTGTTAAAATAAAGCCCATTGGTTCATATTTGGGCTCAATACAGGAGCCCAAATTTTTAACTTAGGGCAATATGTGGAATATTCTTAAAAATCTTCTTCTTCAGAAACACCACTCAGAATATTTTAATGTTTGGTATACATCATTGTTATGAGGGTCAGATTCAAGATTGTTCAAACCAAGTCCCTAGGTTAATATTTGGGCTTCCTATGGAAGCCCAAATTTTAACTTAGTTCAATGAGGAGGATAAATTTTAAATATCTTCTTCTTCAGGTACACCAGTCGGAATGATTTCATATTTGGTTTACAATAGCTCCAGTAGGGTTAGATTCAAGTTTGTTCAATTTGAGTGCCTGGGTTAATATTTGGGCTCCATATGAGAACCTGAAATTTAACTTAGTACAATATCAGGGAATTTCTTCAAAAAGCTTTTTCTTCAGATTCACTTGTCAGAATCCTTTTATATTTAGTTTACATTATCTCTAAGGGTGTCAGATTCAAGTTTATTCAAATTGGTTCCCTGTGTTAATATTTGGGCTCCCTATGGCAGCCCAAATTTTAACTTAGTGTAATATGTGGAAATTTCTTTAAAAAATCTTCTCCTTCAGATCCACTGCTTTCATATTTGGTATACAACATCTCTAGTATGGGGGGGGGGGGGGGGGTCCAACTCAAGTTTGTTCAAATCTGGTGCGTAGGTTAATATTTGAGCTCGCAATGGTAGCCCAAATTTTAACTTAGTGAATATGAAGAAATTTCCCTGACAGTTGAATCCTGGTTGACATTCGGAGCCCGCAAGGATTTAAGTATTTCAGTTTTCATGAAACACCAGAAACAAGTATCTTTGCCACTGCATCACAACACTCAAAAACAAATTTATTTTCATAAAAGCTGAGTGCCTGGGTTAATATTTGGGCTCCCTACGGTGGCCAGAATTTTAACTTAGTGCAATATGAAGAAATTTCTTTAAAAATCTTCTTCTTTAGATCTACCGGCTAGAATGCTTTCATATTTGGTATGCAACATCTCTGTAGGGGTTGGATTCAAATGTGTTCAAATCAGGCCCTTTGGTTATCATTTGGGCCCTCTATGGTGGCCCAAATTTTAACTTGGTGCAGGGAGCACAGTGGCTCAGTGGTAGACTGTTTGACTGCTTTGCTGGATGTCCTGAGTTCGATCTCCGTCCGGGATGACCCGCATTGTGTCCTTGGGCAAAGCCCTTTATCCCGGTTGCTTACATGGAGGAACGATGATACCGTGTACTAAGGCGCACTGCACGTTGATGGTGTTCATGTCTTCAGCTGCTGTAACCCTGCTTGAGCGGAGCATGAACAGAGTAAGAATGTTGGGGAGTTGACAGTTGCTCATTTATGCTCAGTCGTTCTCTCTGGGTACTCCAGCTTCCTCCACCCGTAAAACTGTCATGGTTATGATTAGGCATTGTGCACAAGTATGTGACCTTAAATACCAATAAATAACTAAATAACTTGGTACAATATGAGGTAATTTCTTTTCAAATCTTCTTCAGTTCCACCAGCTGGAATGCTTTTATATTTGGTACACAACATCTCCAGAGGGGTCAGATTCAAATGTGTTCAAATCAGCCCCCTGGGTTAATATTTCTGCTCCCCGTGGAAGCTCAAATTTTAACTTAATGCAATATGAGGAAATTTCTTCAAAAATCTTCTTCGGATCCACCAGTCAGAATCATTTCATATTTGCTATACAACATTTCTAGGATGGTGAGATTCAGATCTAATATTTGGTCGCCCTATCAGAGCCCAAATTTTATCTTAGTGCAATATGAGGGAATTTCTTTCAAAATCTTCTTCTTCAGATTCACCAGTCAGAATCCGGTGGGGGTGGGTTAGATTAAGTTTTGTTCAAATCGAGTGCCTGTGTTTATATTTGGACACTCTAAGAGAGCCCAACTTTTAACTTAGTTCAACATGAGGAATAATCTTTAAAAATCTTCTTCAGATCCACCAGTCAAAATCTTTTGGTATTTGATATACAGCATCCTTAGGGAGGTCGGATCTAAGTTTATTCAAATCAGATCCTTAGGTTTATATTTGGGCTTCCTTTTGGAAACCAAATTTTAACGTAGTCCAATATGAGGAATAATCTTGAAAAATCTGCTTCTTGAGATACAATCAGAAACTTTCGATGTTTGATATACAGCATCCTTTGAGGGTTCAGATTCAGTTTGTTCAAATAAAGTCCCTGGGTTTATATTTGTGTTCCCTATGGTAGGTGGGACGGCTGAGGGGTGGGGGGGGGGGGGGGGGGGGTGGTGCAAATTTTAGCATATTTCAAAATTTGTAATATTCTCAAAATTTTCCAGAACCACCAGTCTGAATCTTTCAGTAATTGATATACAACATCCTTCAGGTTCCAGTCAAGTCCTTACGTTGATAATTTTTGTGGTAGCATACCAATACTAGAAAACAATCATCTGGCATGGACAGCAGAGTTGTAAATAAATAGATAACTTCATTCCTCTGTTGTGTTAACTAATCATAGATGGTAATTAAATCCTTCTTTAAACAACTTTGGTCAGGTGGGCACCAAAGGCCCCATGGGAACTCTTGTCTTATATTTTACTGCATACTGTGAAGCCCACTTAATTGGATATCCCTTAATTGAATATCCCTGTTAATTGCATATCATTTTAAAACACCAAACCATTTCCAACACTTTCAATAACAATTTGATCTGTTAATTGCATATAGGTTACAGAGTAAAAGCCTGTTAATTGAGATTCTTGTAGTCTGTTGAAAAATTACTTTGACAATCACTGAGATCCAAACATTCATAGACATATTGGGCTCAATGCATCTAATACACATATTTAATTTGCTATACCTTGTTTGACAGAGCTCAATATCCAGGGAGATAATCAAAGCTTGAATTTGGTATTGCACTCTCCTGTTTAACTAGCGGACCAACCCATCCCAGGACAATGTAGCACCACTCAGGCAACGGAAGATTTCAAGTATGCATTACTCGGAGGAGATAAAGCTTGACTTTTCAAGCTGAATGAAATAACACTCCTCATTCATAGAATGCATAGATAAATTCTCAAATAGGAGAAAATCAACACATTCCTGTAAATTGTATTGTGTTTATTAAATATTTCTCACTGGAAAAATGGGTATTCTATGTTCCACTGTATTTTCAAGTTACTGCTGTAAAAATGCTTTTGAGAATATAAATAAATTGTAACTCTTGAAAGAGTTGGTTCAATCTGGTTCAATCTGGAAACTATGGAAAATAAAACAGTACTTCATTACTCTGCTAATAGACAACTTTTGTTATAGTGGTATAATAGGACCTGGTGCCAATCCCAGGATAAGAGGAGGATGTGGTGGCTTCCATTAACATGGAAGTATAAGTCTACATGATTAGCTGAACCTGAGATCATACCATTGTTGCAGTCATTGTACAGTCAAGATTCTGAAAGTCATCCACCCATGTAATTTATAAATTGATTATTGATTCCTGCCCCCTGTACTCTGATGTACTCTTGAGTTGTGTTTTGTATTTATACCATGATCAAACTTGAATCAAGTGAATGAAACTGATATTTTTCAAGAAAATATCATCTTCGGTTGTCTCTTTACTTTATTGCTTGACACTGTGTGTCAAAGCATTTTATTCCTGTAATGTCCAATCAAATGGATTCAGATTACTCAGTGTTCTTATGTATGATCCAAATTTGAGGCACATTTCCCATTGTCTGTGCTACTGTATCCTGTAATATTGAATACACACAGCAATTGTGTTGTAAATTCATTTCCCAGAGTTTGAAGTGGGGGGGGGGGGGGGGGGAGGGGGGTGGCCAATGTCGATAAATTTGGCTTATTATTTAGGATTTCCGTGGGGCCTTGGATTCAAGGAATAGCCTTGAATTTGACTAAGGGTCATTCAAGGGGCCTTTAAATCCTGCAATATGTGTGAGTAGGCATTGAAAAGCTTTAAATATTTGTGAAACAAAAATATTAACAAAGCATGTAATCATAACTATATAGTTTTATATGTCAAAGATCATGAATGCATAGTCCGAGCTAGGACCCTTATGGTCATTACCCCTCTTTCCACTTGTCTTGTAGGTTGGGGTAATGACCGGAGGTCCTAGTTTTGACAAGTGAATGCAAGGCCTTGAAAATTCTTGAATTTGGTCATTCCATGCCCCTTCAAAAGTGCTGAAATAGATCAAAAAATAGCCTTGAATGACCTTGAATTTTATCACTCTTCGCCTTCAGGAACCATGTTGTGATTAACTGGTTGAGTGCTAGAAGCCACTATCAGGGCTTTAAAAAAAATAAGGGCAGCTTTAAAAAAATAAGGGCATCAGATCAAATCCAATATTTTTCTTGCTCATGCTTCATATTTAGTCAAATGCAAAATAATATTTTGTTTATATAAGTATGTTCTGTGGGCATTCTTCAATAATTTGTAATAAAACAATTTTCAATAACAAATTCAGACCACCAAAAATAATGTAGACCTCAACCAGTTAAGAGAAGCACACAAGATTATAATTGCTTTTGTGATGCATCAGCATTGACTGAGTATATCGTTTTTTTTTCAGATGGTCCAGGAAACAGTGTAAGCTTTAATCCACCTCCATCATCATATGAATTTACAGAGAATAAATCATCACCACTGCAAGTTACATGTTCAGCCATCTGTAATCCACCATGTAACCTTGGTTGGGAGAGAGAAACAGGCCAAAATGATCAATGGCAAAGTTTGCATAACAATAAAATTCTGAATATTGGCCCCAACATCAAGCGTAATGACCATGGTTATTATAGATGTAAGGCATCTAACAACATAACTGACTTAGAACCAGGAGGGATTATATCTCCTGGATACAAAAGACTTTCCATAACTGTCAACTGTAAGTATAAAGATCAGTTGAACACCTAATAACAGCATGAAAAAGAATTTATCTCACAATGTACTTACCATTTCCCTCATGTAACAGGTCATCATTTTCATTATTTACACAGAGACATCCATTTACTACTGACTTAGAAATACATATTATAACCATTATGTTTATGTATAAAATATTGTATCAGAGTTAAGCTCTTGTTTCTATGGCCACATCTCAATGGATTGAAGACAGTTGACATATACAGCTTTAGAAACAAGAGCAAGACTCTAAAACACCATTTAGACATGATAGATTTTTCTCACAATTCCCAGTTATAATGTTAATAACTTGGTTAACTAATCTTTTAGGTTAAGATTTCATTTTCACTGAAAAGTGCAGGTCGACTTGGTGGAAACTGTACTATATGGCTTCTTTGAACTTTGCTGATCCCTAGATAAACTTAATGAGCCTTTTTTTTTAACATTCTGTGTGCTGTTAACAGTATGTTTTTTCAACTTGAATGCTTCCGATGATTCAGACACAAACTCCTAAAAGTAATGTGGTTTTGTAATTTAATAGTCATACTTTTGAGAAGAATTTTTCCCAGTTCCCAGCTAGCTTCCTACATAGAAATGTATATCGTCTGTCACAAATGTTGTTTGACATCATGTAAAGTTTTGTAATAGTAATGTAAAACAAATTTTAACTAAGCATATGCTTGTATCATACAGTTCTGTCAAAAGCCCATGATTCATGCATGGTGCATTCAGGTAATTACAGACCCAATACAAACTTATTGTAGGATACTAATGTATCTGTAATTAAAATTTCATTTTGAGTCCTGTTATTTTGAAGAGTCACTCATTGTTTGTTATTGTGGGGGGAACTTCCTCTGAAATACATAAATACTCTAGATGAAACAAGATATACCAATGAAAACAATGTATGTGTTAAATCAGAGAAGGCATTATCCATTCAACACCTAAACCTTGAATGAATGAACTTTTGAAGTGTATAAATCAGACCCCTCATAGTATATTTTCTGTTTCTCAAATTCTCAGGCCATCTTTAGCTTAACTTTGACGTGAGTCAATTTTGAGGTCATGTCATGGCTCGTCGTCCGTCTGTCAGTCCATCCATCTGTCCATCAACAATTCAATACGGCTCGGACTAGAGACCGTATTTATGAACTGATCTTTACGAAACTTCTTGAGTACCTTTGTTTTCACCATGGGATGAGCAGCCCTCACAATTCAAATTTTTTGGTTACGGCAGTCGTTTGCCATAGCAAATTTTATGTGTTTCGGCAGTTACTACGGCATTTCTGGGAAGGCAATACATTCAGATGCGGAAGGCATCTGCAGCAAGTGACGAATGCACAATTTTTTTAGCGGGGTCGGGGGGGGGGGGGGGGGGGGTGTTCTCGCCCTAGGAAAATTTTGAAATCTGCTATCAAAAAGAGCGTTCTCGTGGCTTTTGGGGTGGAAATCCACTTGATATTTTGGATGACAAAATTAGGTTTTTTTTACTTGAATCCACCCCTGTAATGTCATATGCACGGTCGATATGTCAGATTTTGATCGAAATTTGCGGGACTGCAAAACGAATGAATTTCATCTGAGCTGAATATTGAGTAAAATACATTTCAAACTTATTTCTCTGAAAAAACATGCCGTTTGTTTACCTGTATTTATGTATTATTCCCTGGAATCAAAAAATGAATGTTGACCCATTTTCTGTAAATGTAGAACTCAGTCCGGGAAACCCCCACACATATTTATATATGGAGAATATGCGCATTTGTAAGGCGTGAATTCAATTGCTTTCGAGAGGGGTATCACAATAAACAAACCAATGACAGAAAGTTTTAGTAGGTGTAACATAGGCTGCGAGTTTCCGTTTTCCGCTACCGGTGTGTGTCTCTCGTTGTGCACAGTGAACTACTGCATGTCACACATTCGTCCAAACCTGGACCCAAAATCCGTAATATAATTTTTTGGTTTGATACATCCTGTGGAACAGGATGTACCAAACCCTAAAAATATATTACGGACTTTGGGTCCAAGTTTGGACAAGTCAAACACCACTGCAGATTATTTCTACTACAGCAACTGTGTGCTGTAGTCAGCGCCGTTTGCTGCAACAAATCGCTTCGGCAATGCCGATTGCCGAAGCCAATTGCGAGGCTGGATGAGAACGAGTGGTTTTGGGTGCGGTCTGAAATTCAAGATGGCCACTTGCAGCCATTTTGTACCTAAGTTAGTGCAATCAGTTTTTTTTGTACAGAACTTCTGTATGAAAGTTCTAATTCGAATAAATTTTTGTATGAATGTTTAGTATGATGGGATACATCACATATAATACGTTTTTTTTTTCTTGTGCATAAATTATGCAAATTAGACTAACTTTGATTTATTTAGTGTCACTTTCAGCACTGTAAGTGCAAATGCCAAGACGGCTCGGGCTAGAGGCCATATTTATGAACCGATCTTTACGAAACTTCTTGGGCACCTTTGTTATCACCGTGGGACGAGAACGAGTGTCTTAGGGTCCGGTCTGAAATTCAAGATGGCTGCTGGCGTCCATTTTGTACAAAATTAGGTGCAATCAGATTTTTGCGCAGAACTTCATATGAAAGTGCTGATGTGAATAATTTTCTGTGTGAATGTTTAGTACCATGGGATACATGACATATAATACGGGTTTTTTTTCTTGTGCATAAATTATGCCAATTAGACTAACTTTGATCTATTTAATGTTACTTTCAGCACTGTAACTGCAAATGCCAATACGGCTCGGGCTAGAGGCCGTATTTATGAACTGATCTTTACAAAACTTCTTGGGCACCTTTGTTATCACCTTGGGACGAGAACAAGTGTTATTGGGTGCAGTCCGAAATTCAAGATGGCTGCTGGCGGCCAATTTGTACCAAAATTGGTGCAATCAGTTTTTTGTACAGAACTTTTGTATGAAAGTTCTGATTTGAATAAATTTCTGTATGAATGTTTAGTAACATGGAATACATCACATATAATACAGGTTTTTTTCTCATGCAAAAATTATGCGAATTAGATGAACTTTGATTTGTTCAGTGCTACTTTATACACAGTAAGTGCACATGTCAATATGGCTTGGGCAAGAGTCTGTATTTATGAACTGATCTTCACGAAACTTCTTGGGGTACCTTTGTTATCATCTTGTGACAGGAACAAGTGTTTTGAGGTGCCTTTGTTATCACTATGCTATGAGAACAAATATTTTTGGGTTCAGTCAGACCCACTCTGGGACTCGAAGCTTTCTTTTCTATGCCGCCCACCTATACATTACTTTACCTACACATTTGTTACAGGCTACGGTCAGCATTTATGTGCAGACCGTTACAATACTTTACATGTACCTTTGTTATCAGGTCATTACCTAGATGTTTGTCATTGCTGTGTCACATGCTATACATGTACTTGTCTTAAACAAGTTGAGCTACAGTGTCATTGACACTTTCATTTACCTTGTCACTGTTCCACATATATGTACAAGAAAAATTGAAATTTTTGTTAACAAATAGCATTTTTCTCCCAACAAAATTTCTTTGGTATCTGCATGAATTTAATGATTTGTTTCTTTTTTTCACTTACAGATAAACCATCAATAATCGATTTTACGATATCGCCACCTGTTGCATCAGAAAGTGACAATGTTAGTTTTACATGCAATGCAGATAGCCGTCCTATTTCTAGATTTGATCTGTCTTTAATTCGGAGTGACAGCGACTTAGTGAAGAATGTGGAAGATATGCTACAGCACACAAAGAAAGTATCATGTGAAGACATGGGAAATTATACATGTTTGGCAAACAACCATGTTGGAGCAGACAGTCAAAATAGTGAGCTCAGAGTGAAATGTAAGCGATTCATTTAGAGCAACCCATGGATGATTAAAATATTTTCAAGAAAGTCCTGTACACTATTTTAGTGTCAATTTAGGTGACTTTTAAGTGATTTATGTTCAAGTCCTGTCTGTTCATATACAGTGGAGCCCACTTAATTGGATCTATCTTAACTGAATAACCCTGTTAATTAAATATAATTTCCCAACACAAAACCACTTACCATTCCCCCAGTACAAATTTGACCTGTTAATTGAATATAGGTTATAAGGTAAACTACTGTTAATTGAATAAAAAATCTTGTAACTTGTCGGGAAATTACCATGACTCGTCCCAGTTTTCCTTTGTTTATAGACCCGTTTGGCCTCTGTAAATCCAATACATGCATTTAATCTATTATATCTTGTTTGACAGAGCTCATGGAGTAAATGTCAGTTTTTGCTCTCTCAATTTGGAAATCTCTGTCAAACAAGATATTATAGAATAAATGCTAAGTTTATCTCTAAAATACAGGAAAGTAACACAGTTCCTGTTAATTGAATACTCCTTTTAATTGAATAATTTTCATTTACAGGGTTCCACTGTAAATATGCAAATTAGTTATCAGGTTGAGGCTCGATTATTTTTGGTGGTGTTAATTTGTTATTCAAAATTTGTTTTATTACAAATTATTGGAGAGTGCCTTCAAGGAAAATGTCAGTTTTTGCTCGGGTACACAGGGATACCCTAATTTTTCTGAAAGTCCAGATAGTGGCTTCCAGCACTCAACCAGTTAACATCCTTACAAACAGGAATATACAATGAATAAAACTCTTCCAAATAACGCAGCACCCCATAAATATCATTACAAACCACCATTTTTCAAAACATCTGTTCTGCTGAGGATAGGATGTTTTCCATGTCTGATGACAACATATAGTCTCGAAATAACACTTGAATTGACCTCTCTGATCAATGAGTGAGCTTTAAAATAATAGATGATACTTTCTGTGAAATTAATATTTCTCCACTTTTCATCTGCTCAAAGGTATTGTTGATCTGTTCTATGAAATCAGTATTGAAATCCACATATATATCTGCCGACAGTTTTACAATGTTGATATGCACTAATACTGGCAGTTGTAGTCTGTCTTGTGTGAAGAAATCACCTTCTGTAGTCTTGCATTTCCCGATTTTTTCTTTTAGAAAGTGTTATCTATGGTGTGATTTGCTATTCATGTTACTAGAATTATTCAGTAATGTTCTCAATTTTCTGGACATTTGTAGTAAAATTCTTGCTACATATAGAATGGGGAATAAAAAAAGAGACCAAATAAATATAAACTTTTAAAAATATTTTCTTCCCAAAGCACAGTGAACTGGAACGGTGTCATATGTTTGCAAAGCACACAAAGGTGTATCCCCGCATTTTCAGTTTGCCATCACAACAGTAAAGAATCAGTTCACATTCTTGAACTTTGCCATCATGATGGTCACAAATCAACTCACATTCTCTAAATGACAAAATGGCACTACATGGGGACAGATAAGAAAATTCATAAACCTTTAAGCACATCTAATGACCCTTCCTGAACATTTGAACATACTTTCAACAATTAAAATTAAAACCCGTAGAAACATTTCACTGGAAACTGATTCTCTAACAACAAAAGTGGCGCTACAGGCACCACATGAGGCTAAATTAAATAAAAAATACAAAAACTTGTGCACATCTGGAGACCCAACTCGACGTAGAAAACGCTTTTAACTTTTTGAATTAAAATCCCTAGGGGCCTTTTGACGGAAACCGACGCTCTAATAACAAAAGTGGCACTACAAGTGCCACATGGAGGGAAATCTAAATTACAAAACTTCTATGCACATCTAGAGACCCTACCTGAACATATGAACTCACATTCAGCATTTCAAATTGAAACCCATAGGAACCTTTTGCTGAAGACCGATTCTCTAACGACAAAAGTGGTGCTACAGGTGCCACAGGGGGGCCAAATCAAAATTCTGAAATCTTTATGCTCATTTAGAGACTCTACCGCATATGAACACACTTTTGACATTTCGAATTAAAACCCCTAGGAGCCTTTTGCTAGAAACCAATTCTATCACAACAAAAGTGGCACTATGGGCGCCACATGGGGCTGAATCAATATCTGAAATCTTAATACACATCTATAAACCCTACTGGAACATATGATCACACTTTCAGCATATCAAATTAAAACTCCTAGGAGCCTTTCATCGGAAATAGATTCTCTAGCAACAAAAGTAGCGATATGGACATCACATGGGGCCGAATCAAAAATCTGAAACCATTATGTACATCTAGACACCCTTCGAATTAAAACCTCTCGGTGCCTTTTGCTAGAAACCAATTCTGTCATGACAAAACTGGCACTACGGGCACCACATGGGGCCAAATCAAAATCTGAAATATTAATACACATCCAGAAACCCTACTGGAACATATGATCACACTTTCTGCATATTGAATTAAAACTCCTAGGAGCCTTTCACCAGAAACCAAATTTCTAATGACAAAAGTGGCACTATGGGAGCCACATGAGGCCGAATAAAAAATCTGAAACCTTTATGCACATCTAGAGATCCTACCGGAACATATGACCACACTTTCAGCATTTCGAATTGAAACTCCTAGGAGCCTTTCCTCGGAAACCTAATCTCTAATGACAAAAGTGGTGCTACAGGAGCCACAGGGGGGTGATTAAAAAATAACCGAATCTCTAACGACAAAGGTGGTGCTACGGGAGCCACATGGGGCTGATTCAAAAATCTGAAAGCTTTATTCACATCTAGAGACCCTACTGGGACATATGACCACATTTTAGGCATTTCAAATTAAAACCTCTGGGAGTCTTTCACTGGAAATCGATTCCGTAATGATAAAAGTGATGCTATGGGCACCACATGGGGCCAAATCAAAAATCCAAACCTTTATGCACATCTAGACACTCTACCAGAACATATAAACACACTTTAAACAACCAAAATTATATACCCTAGGAGTCTTTCATCGGAAAGCAGAATTTCAGCTCAGTCTTTAAGTGGCGCCACTGGCACCATCTGGTGACAAAAATTCAAACTAAACCTATTTTTAGCTCAACTTGACAAAGTCAAGATAAGCTATTGCCATCACGCGTGCGGAAGTCTGTTAGTCTGTTCACATTTTCCTTTAGCACAAGCTTCACCCCACAGTTCTTGTCTGATCGTCACGAAATTTCATATGCAGGTTTGAGGTCATGTCTAGATGAGATCGTCCCCTTTTGGTCACGAATGGTCAACCGATATGGCTGCCCGAGCCCAAAAACCATTAGCACAGTCTACAGGTCGTATTTATGAAGGGATTTCATTGTAACTTGGTAGGATGCCTCTGTATAATGCCTAGATGAGAACGTCCCCTTTTGGGTTTGATCTGTCAACCGTGATGGCTGCCCAAGCCCAAAACCCAAAAACTTTTAGCACAGTCTGCAGGTCATGTTTAATATGGAGGGATTTCTTTGTAACTTGGTAGGATGACTCCTTATGATGTCTAGATGAGAATTTTCCCATTTGGGCGTGATCTGTCAACCGTGATGACTGCCCAAGCCCAAAACCCGAAAACCTTTAGCACAGTCTACAGGTTATATCTATTGAGGAATTTCATTGTAACTTGGTAGGTTGACTTCATATAATGTCTAGATGAGAAAGTCCCCTTTTGGACGTGATTGGGCAACTGTAACGGCTACAGGGGCTTGAAGCCCAAAAACTTTTAGCACTTCGTAGGATCACTCCAGATGATGCCCAGATGAGAATGTCCCCTTTCGGTTGTGATCATTCAACCATGATGGCTGCCCAAGCCTGAAGCCTGAATACCTTTAGCACAGTCTACAGGTCATATTTATGAAGGGATTTCTTTGTAACTTGGTAGGTTGACTTCATATAATGTCTAGATGAGAACGTCCCCTTTTGGACACGATTGGGCAACTGTGACAGGACGGCTACAGGGGCCCGAAGCCCAGAAACCTTTAGAACAGTCTACAGGTCATAATTATGAAGGGATTTCATTGTAGCTTGGTAGGATGACTCCAAATAATGTTTAGATGAGAACGTCCCCTTTTGGTCATGATCATTCAGCCTTGATGGCTGCCTGAGCCCAAAAACCTTTAGCATAGTCTATAG
Organism: Pictodentalium vernedei; assembly: GCA_031216915.1. Classification (NCBI taxonomy): domain Eukaryota; kingdom Metazoa; phylum Mollusca; class Scaphopoda; order Dentaliida; family Dentaliidae; genus Pictodentalium; species Pictodentalium vernedei. The sequence continues at coordinate 289,863,548 of CM062288.1, forward strand.
GTCGTATTTATGGAAGGATTTCATTGTAACTTGTTGGGTTGACTCCATATAATGCCTAGATGATGACATCCCCTTTTGGTCATGATTGGTCTACTGTTGTGGCTTCAGGGGCCCGGAGCCCGAAAGCCTTGAGCACAGTCTACAGGTCATATTTATGAAGGGATTTCATTGTTACTTACAAGATGAGAATGTCCCCTTTTGGTTGCGATCATTGAACCATGATGGCTGCCCGAGCCCAAAGCCCAAAAACCTTTAGCACAGTCTACAGATCATATTTATGAAGGGATTTCATTGTAACTTGGTAGGTGGACTTCATATAATGTTTAGATGAGAATGTCCCCTTTGGACGCAATTGGGAAATTGACAGCTACAGGGGCCTGAAGCTGAAAACCTTTAGCACAGTCTACAGGCTATATTTATGAAGGAATTTCAATGTAACTTGATAGGATGACTCGTTTTGGAATAATTTCACTGTAACTTGGTAACTTTTGTTGATATATGTTAACTGTGAGGGCCACGTACATTAACTGTGAGGTCATATTAACCCACCCCTCAGCTCTTTACCGCAGTGTACTCTTCATATTATTTTTATCAAAAACATAGCATACAGGGAACAGAAAGGAACATATTCCCAATTATCACAATTCTTGTCTTATTTCATAATCCTTTCATAAACATTGAACATTATCCTTTTCATCAAACACAACACACAAGTTAAGCTACAGTGTCATTGACACTTTCATTGTCATCTCTGTACCATGTTTAATAAGTGTGGTAAGTTTCAAAATTATAGCTCAAGAAAAGGGACGTACGTGCATACAGACCTACAGTCAGACAGACGTATGGATGGATATCATCACTACATCCCTGCATTTTCAAAAATGCGGGGGATAGCGAGGTGTTACAGTTGAAACTAGAAGTCTTGTTACTACTTTGAAGTAATAGCATGCTGAGTGAGTGCACTTGTGTCACTGTCAAGCTTCTCCATTAGCATAATTTTATTCCTGTTGACAAACAGCATGCCCAATTCTGCACAATGCTATACTAGTAAATGGAGATCATTAACTCCTTGCATGCTGCTGGCGGATATTCCTGCTCAGGACAGAATTTCTTTTGCCAATGAAATACATGTAAGTATGATTTGGGCACATTTAATCAAATTTCTCCATGTAAATTGCATGGATTTTTTCACCATAGATTTCTCGAGTTAAATTTAGTTGAATTTTTCATCAAATCCAGTCATGGCTGCTTCACTGCAGCCATGACTAAATTTGATGAAAAATATCTTGAAAATGCTCAGCAGGGTAAGAGTTAACATCATTTCTTAATGCTACTGCGATACATATACATATAATGACATAAATAGTTTCCCCGTGGGAACCCCGGGAAGTAAGCAGCACTTGTTTACTGTGGTAAACCAGTTCCGCTTTACTAGTAAAATAGGACCCAGTCACCAATGCTTGGGGTGACAGTCCTCTAAAATGGGCAACATGTAGATCAACGATTGACTAAACTTGACTTCATCTCCATGTTGTGTCACGATTAGCCATAGTGCATAAATATGTGACGTTAACCACCAACAAACAAGCATACAAACAAACATAAATAGTTATTAAAAAAGGTATTAAAATTTGACTGCATATACAGATTGAAGAGGGTAGATTATATATTCTCCACTCGAAAAGTATATTTGGTTATAACCGCACAAGAAATAATTACTAAGTGAAAAATCTATCCCACAGTGATTTAGTGTAATCCACCCTCCACATATTGTAATCTGAATATTTTATGTCTGTTTGATTGGTTCAGTTTGTGATTTCACAACCCACTAATGCCACCTTATATTTTGCATGACACAGCGCAAATGTTCGTGTTTATTTCAGACTACTTCACTTTTCTGCAGTAAGGAGCATTTTAACTATCAAGTATTTTCTGAGCTAATTGTGACAGGACACCTTGTTTTAACTTGACCGGAAATGTTAAAATAACCTGAAAAATTTTCTTATGCAGTAAAATGAATGTTGTACATGTGATTTAGTGATTTGTTTGGTAAAGTCAGAACTAACATAGAAAATTCAGGAAGGGGGATGGATGGTCATAAATTTGACAATGGTGGGGAGGAACATGGGTGTAATATTTGTTCGCAGTGTACAGTTATGCATCCAATAATGCCATAAAATATCATTTTAGAACCAGATATCTAATTTAATTAATGTGTCACTGATAGTGCTTAAAAGTGAATATTCTGATCCTTACAACTCTAGATCTATTATTAATTATCTGCAGTCCATTTTTCACGAAGTTTAAACATCGTAAGTGCATCTTTTTTCTGTAAGCTCTGGATGAAGATGATGTGAATGGGGTCAGTGGTATGGAAAGCGTTTTTTTGGTGTGGGGGAGGGTGGTTGGGGAAACATGTTTTTGCACAATTATGGCCCATGTGGAACATGTCAAGGGAAAGTGACCCAGAGTATTTGGAAAAGTGGGTGGGGTGGGGGGGGGGGAGAAGCACCTCCCCTACACTCCTAGTTGTTATGCCACTGTTGAGAGTGGCTCAATGATAGTAATGTTCCCCTGATCAATTCAGCATCAAGAATCTGCTGATCATCTTAAATCTGAGTCCTCAATGCCAATATAATCAGCAGATTCTTCCATTACTCAGTTTAATTCAATTCTGCGATGAAAACATATCTAGAAAAAGAGTTCTGCAGTATGAGTCATTTGAAGCAATAGAGAAACATACATTTGAAAATACCAAAACCATTGAAGGAACTATGTTCTTTCACTGATTTGTTCTATTTTCAAATTTAGAAATGCAACTTTGCAAGTTCAGAGCTCATACTGATGAACCAAAAATTACATTGGTTGTATCTGGACGCAGGAATGGATCAAAGGACTTTTTTAATGAGGCTGCAGTGCCTAAAGATATGAAGCTTCACAGCCTTGTATGCTGCCTATATGATGGATTGCCCTCTGATTAATGAATTACCTACAGTGAAAATGGCTGTTGACGTAACTGACAGGTTTGGTGAATACAAAATCAACTTTATGCACCCACCTCCACCATCAAAACAATTTCACTGGATGTCATCACATAAGTTATTGAGACACCCTCATCCACATGATCCTCATCCAGAGCTTACATTGATGATAAAAAAGATGATATTATCTAACTTTGAGAAAAATGACATCTGACACTGAGTAACAGAGTTTCAGGAATCAGGAAGTTCACTTTTATGAACTGATCATCATTAATATTTTTATACTAATAACCAATGGCCCAGACTTGCTGGTTCAAACTCGATATTATCAAGGGCCAAACACAAATTTTGAACCCCCCCAATCCCCCAAATTTGTCTACAATACCAAAAATTAAAAGTCCTATCTGGCCTTCCACACCTCCACCTTCTGCGCATGCGCAGTGGTCAGGATGTGACCGGAATTGGCACAAAAATCATTCTTTGTTTGGCCCTAAAGTCAGCAACAATGAACTAACATCTGTGCTTTTAAATCTCCTTTTTTTGAGGATGCCAGACACAAATCAATGGTAAAATAGGTGGATCCAAGGCTGTAAATGGATGATGGAAGTGAACAACGGTGTTTGGAAATGTTAGGGCTGTAACTTTATGTTAATTATAAAAATTATTTCATGTTTTCCAATTTCGAGACATATGCCTGACGTTATCATTCTTGCTAATGATTTATCACTGCTTGTTAAGTGTTCCTTCCCTATCCCTCCTTGAAGCCCTCCTGTTAAACTCCTAATCTTTTTGGCTATTTTTATTGGGAGTTCAACATGTATTACAGAATGTTTACTCTTTTTATCTCCCATGATTACGGCCTCACCCTAGGGTGTTTGGTCATTTTGGTCTTGCATCTTCTATCCGATGAATCGTATTTTTCTTCGTATGAAGATCTAGCTTTACATCTGGTAGCACTAAAATCTGTTACTGACTTTGGGTCTTCTTGTGTGCCTGATATCTTGTTTCCATTTTTTTCCTTTGACGTTGTTTACATTGGCAGCATCTTCAAATATATGTAGTTTTTAGTATTGTATTACTGTAGGATTATTGTAGGATACATTGATTATGATTCTGGTAGTGTAGATAAAAAAATTTGGATTTTGTACACACTTAAGCTCTATCGGAATGCCCTGGAGCTCATCATGTTCCCTTTGGGAACTTAGCCTTTTTTGAATGTTTTCTAAAAATTTTCTGGATTTACTTTTTGGAATTTGGTTTTGATTGCAATTATTCATGTATCTATCATATATTTTATTGTGGAGTTTGTAGGGGTGACATCGACTTTGCTTTTTGATTGAATCATGAAAGCTTATTGCTCTAAATGCAAGACGAGGAGGTCTTCCTCGGAGTTACATGCCTGTTGCCTTGCCTGTGGTCGATGCACTCCTACAGATTCTTGTCCTACTTGTGTACATTGGGATGACAGACATGGGAGACGGGTGTCACAGTACAGGGTTTCACAAATTTGTTTCTTGCAGGACCATTTCTAGGTCTCCCAAATATTTTTTGCGGGACCCATTTATTTTTGCGGGATCCATTTCCAACATGTGTCTTAATCACATGAATTATGCTTATTTATCTTCAAATACGTAGATTGTTCAACCACCATATCAAAATGCAATTGCAGTAATCATGTTTATAGAAATGAATCTAATTTTATTAAATTTTTGAATCAGTGTCACTGACAGACTGAAATCCACATCCCAGAACAGTTTTTCTCTTCATCATGTTGATTGAAAGAAATGCAGTGCTGTTGATTTGAGGAGCGCTATCGCACTCACGCTTCTTTGACTTCTAAATTGGAAACAAGAAACTCCGTTTTTCACGCTTCTCTAATTTTCATGAAAATAGATTAAATTACCGGACAAGGATTCAGGATTCCATTACACTGCTTAAAACACACAAATGACATATGAATAGTACACACATACCTGCAAACTGTTGTGTCATTTTAATTAAAACTGACAGCGGAAGTGCATCTACAAAATTCCATGCTTTTTCAACATGTTGTTTTGGGTAAATGTTGCAGCAATTAGATTGGTCAGAAAACAAAACATCACATATTGATATTTACTATTTGAATGAAGTTTTACAACTCGCATTACGTAGTGCACGTACTGACCAAACAAATCGCACCATTTGGTCATGTGATACATTTAATATTCAATGAGGCTATTGTTTATAGTTTGTCTAGCTTTTCATTGGGGGTTTGATTATGTTATGCAGGTCATGGAACAGTCAAGTCATTGGAGTACATTTACCCTGTTTTCTGATTTCAAAGTTTTAGCACAATAACAATGTGCAGAAATTTCTAGACCACAATATGCAAGGGAATTTTCGAGAGAAAGTTTAATTCTGCTTCATTTCTATACAATAAACACTTTTCACCACTGCCATGTGCAATTCCATACAGTAATGCTTATATTTTTGGCGGGAACAGTTAATGGGTCTCCTTAAGCATTTGTGAGTACGTTGCTGGATCGAAACGACCATTCTCGCAATTTGCGAAACTCTGCAGTATGTTGTTGGTGGTGAGGTTCCTCTGCCGGAACTCTCACTGCAGGATGATTCGAAGTTTTTTAGTTTCTATTTACAGAGGAACAAGAACATGGTGCTGGTATGTGGCATCCATCCTAAGTGTGCTACCGTTGTCGCGTTTTGATGACCAAATAGAGCTATCTGCAAGGTGCTCATGAATATAAGCAAGGGATAAGGCCTCTAGTTAGTGTTCTTAATCCCTTGCAACCAGCTAGCTCACCCGGTGAAGTGGTTACTCCATTCGTGGGAGCCGTGACCCCGGGTATGTCTGTTGTGTGGTCGAAAGAAGTGTAGATTTGGTAAATCGAGCAACACAAAATCAAAAGCTCACCTAGCAACGACGAAAAAAGGGAGGAAGTCAGCAAGTTTCTTTTAGGGAGGCTCTTCGAGGTCTATCAAGGCCACGAGCAGGAGAGGTCCACAAGTGCCGCACGGTACGCTCCGTCAGTCACGGCTTCCTCTGCTATGTTATAAAAGCACATAGCGGAGGAAACCGTGACTGTGTTAACATACGCGTCACCGCGGGCTACACAGTAAACCAATTCAGATTCAGATTCAGACTCACACACAACCACATGCTAGCTAACCAACTTCGGATATCCATCCAGCTGCACAAAGACGGAGCCAGTGTTCGCCCGTGAAGTGGCACCATCCGGTAGCTAGCGATACGAGGTTTTGATCATCAGGACATTCAGAGAAGAGATCCATATCCGGATCTTTGCCCCAGGAGCAGCAAGCGGTGAAAATACAGTAGACCGCTGCTCCTCAAACCTCGGTAATGGACTTGCTGTCGCAAATTGTGCAGCTGATCGCAGCATCCCAGCAAATGCAAGAGCAGACTCTGGTGGTGAGCTGTCAGATGGTGCTGGGTTGGTCCAGTCATCTGCACACACAGATGCGATGGACAGGAACGTCACAGCTGATTCAGTAGGATGGTGAAAGGGACAAGGAAGAGGATTACCCTTCCTTTTTGGAACAGCATATGGTAGCAAGGAATAAAATTTCCACTATACCAATGGCCCAGACTAGCTGGTGCAACCCAATTTATTTCCAGGGCCAAACACAAATTTTGAATCCCCAAACCCCCAAAATTTGCCAAAAAACTCTAAAAAGGAAAAGACCAGTCTGGTCCTCCATACTTTTTGACCAATGCACAAACTTGTTGTGAAGGACAACAATAGGCTACCACCATCTTTTCTGTTGTTTGGCCCAAGTCAGATCAACACGTATCCTGACTTCTGTGCTATAAAATCCTAAAGTATAGTAAAGCCAGACACGATTATGGAGTGGAATGGTGGAATATTTGTGGAGTTTTTGAACGTTTGGGGCTATAACTTTATAGAAATTGAAAAATATTTCTTGTCGTTCTCGTTTTCGGGATATGCACCTGATTAGTTCATTCTTTGTTATTAATTACTATGTGTTTGTTCAATATTCATCCTTCCCCTCTTGTATCCCTTCATTAAATTTTTAAGAACAATTTGCTGTTTCTGGAATTTTTGTTATGCATTAGAAATTCTTCTTCTTGAAAATCTTAGGTAAAATTACGGAAATGTGGATTTTGTGTACCCCCTTTGTCGCATACTGGTTATTCTCAACATAGTCGGACGTGTCTGTTTTGCCATTACCCTTCTCTATGGGGAAGCTTCTGTGGAAGGTTCTCTCTTGTTAAGGGTATTCTTTGGATACAAGTGTCTGGCCTGGGCCTTCGTTGTGCCTTTGTTGGACTTGGTTTCCTATTCAGTTTTTAATTATAGTAATTCTATATATCAGTTAAGATGGTTGTGCCTTTTAATTGCGTGTTTATCCGCTTTTAGGCTTCGTCAGAGCTGAGGGACTGTGGGTCCTTTGTGTGTTAGTTTGGGCTTCATTTTTGCCTCGGGCATGTGTATATTATGAAGTCCTCATGTTCGAAATGTAAGAGAAAGAAGTCCTCTCTTGATTCTCATACAACATGTTTGTCTTGCACTCATTGCTCTAAAGATGTTACCTGTGCAACTTGCTGTTCTTGGGATTCCAAGCACTGGAACTCCCTCTCTACTTTTGTGGGTGTCGGTGAAGCACCGATTTTGGTGCTTTCGCCTAAGGTAGTTAATCATAATTCTGTTTCCATTTCAGAGGAACAAGAACATGGTATTGGTCATGGTATAACATAAAATTCTGTGCTGCCGGCGTCTTCAGATACAGAGTGTGTTGACTTACGAGGTATTGCAGAATACTCGATACCTCGGGCAAGCAGGCGGTTAGCTAGCTTGACCGGTGTAACAAAGCCTTTCATTAGTGCTTCCGTACCGGGTAAATCCGTAGAGGTCCAGGATAAGGAGGATGGAAGACACAGCACGTAAGGGGAAGAGGCCAGTCAAGTTGAAAGGTGTATCCGCAGCGAAGCATTCTTCTGTTTTGGGGTCAAGGTACAGAATGATTCGACTTTAATTACCAGTCCCACTGGTAGTTCGGTAGATACTGCTTCGGAGCCAGTTGTTTCTCTTGTACCTTTCTCTGCCAGTACGGCTGGCAGTAGTCTTGATCTAAGAGTCTCTTCTTAGTCCCTTCCAGGACTCAGCACAGTAGACCGCACTCTAGCCGGCAGGAATTAGAGGTGAAGAGTCAGGGCCAAGATCTGGCTCTCCCTGAGGCTAGCGTTTCGAGGCAGACGTCTTTTTCTAAAAGACAAACACAGGGCTCTGTGTCAGATCACCTCCCCAAGCCGAAATGGCATAGAACGGGAGTGGACATAGCCTCAAATACAGAATTGCTGGAGCAAATTGCCCAGCTAATTGCAGACTCCCAGCAGCATAAAGTGCATCCGTCATCGATCTGCATTTTGGATGATTTTCGGACGGTGCTGAATCGGCAGAAAGGAGGGTTTCCTGAAATAATGAGTATGCTGATAACAGACCAGACCAGGAACCTCTAGATAGTAGTGTTGGGGGGGCTTGATGAAGACGAGACCGACACTACATCTTTGGCTGAGCAACATATGGAAACTATGAGGTTCCTACAGGATTTTTTGCCTGAATTAATTCCGTCCGGTCAGAGTTCTACACCTTCCAGAGCCAGGCCTCTGTCTTCTTTGGACAAGGAGGTCATCAAGTCGAAGGAAAGTATCCTTCTGTATCCATCGCAGTCAGTCTAAGCGTTAGACACTTTCGATTGCGTTGACGGTGCTATTGCAGGCCTGGCTCAGGCTAGAAAAAGTTCTTTCCTTTTGGAAAGAAAGCTTGACCTACCGTTCAGAGGCAATACCTTCTTAAATACGGTAAGCAAGAAAAAGATTCCGAGAGCTCCTCTGCGATTGGATGGTGGTGCAAGGGACTTAGGTATGTCTCTTCAGGCATTGTGTAGCATCAGATACCTGCATTGAATCTAGCAGAAGCATTTTGGACGCTATGTCATACGTAGACCACATTTGCAGGGCGTTGGCCGGCAAACTGGAATCTCTCGCGCCATCATGTATGCAACATACCACTCTGCTCTTTCAGTAGCTAATTTAGAGTTGGTCAGGCACAATGCTGTCCTAAAATCTACGTCATTCATCGATAAGTGTTAAGAGCTCTCTAAGGGCTGCTCCAGTTTCGGGCTCTTCACTATTTAATGACCAGTTAAAGGCAGTATTCAAAGATGCCTCAAAGAAAGCCACAAGTCAGCTTCTGCGCTCAGCTTCGCCACCTCAGCCTTCCACAAGCGGCGCTCCTCCGACAGGTAGATTTTGCTCCAAGAGAGGCTCAGCCTGTGGTGCTTCTAGAACTAATCATGGTCTTGGTCTCTCGAAGCAAGGGATCAACATTAAAAAGGGGATGACGCAGTCGGTTGATGACGAAGATGAGCAATGGACACAATTTCTAACTGTAGGAGGACCTCCTCTTCGTTAAATTATGAAGCAAAGTGGAAGGTTTTTGTTCGTTGGTGTGAAACACAATCAATTAATTATTTTTTAACTCAACTATTCCTCAAATAGCTAACTTTTTTATTTATCTTTTTGACAAAGTTAAGCTACAGCCAGTCACTATTAAGGGCTATATGTATATGCTTTCTGACACCTATACACATCAAGGAAAATTAAACATTAGGTCATATGTATCTTTAAATTAATGAGGAATTTCTCAGTGAACAGACCTCGTACCTTGAGACTAGTCCCTAAGTGGAATTTAGCTTAAGTTCTTTTGAAACGTCAAGAAGCACCTTTTGAACCGTTAAATACTATTGAGTTTACTTTTGGCATTTGCAACAGCGAGAAGAATTAGTGAGCTTCATGCTTTATCTGTTGAAGACTCTCATTATTGTAGTGTAGGTAATTCTATTACCCTCACCACAAAAGTGGGATTCTTAGCTAAGAATCAGGTCCCGGACAGATGGCCTAATCCAATTCTTATAAAAGCATTACCGTCTTCAGATGGTCAAAGACCTTTGTTGTGTCCAGTAAGAGCACTTAGAATTTATAAGCAGCGTTCTAGTTTTATTATACGCCAGTTTTGAGAAAACGGGTTGTATTATGGTATACCGCTGTCCGTCTGTCTGTCTGTCCGTCCGGTCACATGTCGTACGATAACTCAAGAACGCTTTGAGAGATTTTTGGGTAGGTGATGTATATCGATGGAGGGAAGCTCCCTTTCATTTAGTGTCGCCGTTCGATTAGTCATTCCAGAGTTATGGGACTTTTTTACTTAGAAAATTGTTGATTTTTTACATGTACGATTACTCGAGAACACTTTGAGAGATTTTCATGATTTTTGAGTAGGTGGTGTATATCGATGGAGGGAAGCTCCCTTTCGTTTAGTGTCACCGTTCGATTAGTGATTCCAGAGTTATGGGACTTTATTACTTAGAAAATTGTTGATTTTTTACACGTCGTATGATAACTCAAGAACGCTTCGAGAGATTTTCACATTTTTTTTGGTAGGTGGTTTATGTTGATGGAAGGAAGCTCCCTTTCGGTTGGTGTTGCCGTTCGATTAGTCATTCCAGAGTTATGGGACTTTATTTTTCACATGTCGAACAATAACTTGAAAATGCTTAGAGCAATTTTCATGATTTTTGGGTTGCAAGTATATGTTGATAGAAGGAATCTCCCTTTCGATTTGTGTCGCTGTCCGATTTGTTATTCCAGAGTTATGGGACTTTATTCATCAAAATATAGGCAATTTTCCACATGTTGGATTTTGAGCAGTTCTCATGATTTTTTGGTGGCAAGTATATGTAACCTGACAAGTACACATGTATACTCATATTGTGTGGTTCCCTCTTGTAATTAATAACGGGCGTATCATGCGCTCATGGTGCAGCTGTTTATTAGAAGAGGTAGCAGGAGGTTATTTCTTTCTCTTCTTCCTAATAGAAGTGATTCATTCCTTATCTAGATGGATTCAGTTAGCTATTCGAACAGCTTATAATGCTTTGTGTGTGAATCAGAGAATAGCTTATAAGATTTCAGCTCACGAGCTTTGACTTCTTGGGCTTATGCTAGTAGTACTTCTTTGAAGGATTTGATGCAAGCAGCTTACTGGACTCAACAGACTACTTTTACCACTTTTTATCTTCGAGATTTAGAATCAATTTTGGATGATCTCAGATCTTTAGGACCGTTATTGGTAGCTCAGAATGTCGTCAATTCTAATTAGGAATTTCATTCAACATTCTGTTAGGTCTGCTCTAGCACTGTCACCAGTCCGCTACCCTCTTCATTAGCTCACCTGACTGAAAGTCAGGGTGAGCTTTTCTGATCACTTTTCGTCCGTCGTCTGTCATCCGGCGTCTGTCGTCCGGCGTCCGTCATGAAGGTGGTGTTTGGGCCTTTTTCTCCCAAACCACTGGCCGCATATTAATAAAATTTCATGTGAGCAGGGGCTATATAAGGGCATTTTGATTTTTTGTCAAATTAGGTTTCAGCTCATATTGAGCAGAGGGATGGGGCAAAAATGCTCCATTTCTTAAAAAATCTTCTTCTCAAGAACCAGCAATAGCAGAAACTTGATATGTGGTATGCAGCTTCCTTTTGAGGTGTAGACTCAAGTTTGTTCAAGAGAAGTTTCTCGGGCATTATTTGCCTTCGTTATGGGAGGGGCAAAAATTTTGGCCACGCCTAAAATTTCTATTTTCAGAACCGTCAGGTCGATTTGAACCAAATTTGATATGAGGTGATAATGGGTCATAAGTAGTTGATTGATGCAAAAAAAAAATTTCTCATTGCCCCGTGGGAACCTCGGGAGCTAAAAATAGGAAAAACCTTAAAACTGCCATATCTCCAAAACTACACGGCACAGGGAATTCTTATTTTGTATAAAGCTTACTTTTATCTAGTAGAATAGAGTGGTTAAAAAAAATCCCTATCGGTTTGATCACAAGGTACTTTTTTCAGGACTTTGAAAAAGTGCTGAGTCAGCACTTTTTAACACTGTAGGCAATGGGAAAAAGATTAAAAAATCTTCTTCTCCAGATCCAGCCGGCAGAATCTTTTGATATTTGGTATGCAACATTGTAGGGTGGATCTGATTCAAGTTTGTTCAAATCGGCCCCCTGGGTTCATATTTGGGCTCAGTACAGGAGCCCGATTTCGAACTTAGTGCATTTCAGGCAAATTTCTTAAAAAATCTTCTTCTCCAGATCCAGCAGGCAGAATCGTTTGATATTTGGTATGCAACATTGTGAGGTGGATCTGATTCACGTTTGTTCAAATCGGCTCCCTGGATTCATATTTGGGCTCACTATAGAAGCCCGAATTCGATCTTAGTGCATTTCGGGCAAATTTCTTAAAAAATCTTCTTCTTCAGATCGAGCAGGCAGAATCTTTTGATATTTGGCATGCAACATTGTGGGGTGGATCTGATTCAAGTTTGTTCAAATCGGCCACCTGGGTTTATATTTGGGCTCAGTATAGAAGCTTGAATTCGAACTTAGTGCATTTCAGGCAAATTTCTTAAAAAATCTTCTTCTCCAGATCCAGCAGGCAGAATCTTTTGATATTTGGTATGCAACATTGTGGGGTGGATCTGATTCAAGTTTGTTCAAATAGGCCCCCCTGGATTCATATTTGGGCTCACTATAGAAGCCCAAATTCGAACTTAGTGCATTTCAGGCAAATTTCTTAAAAAATCTTCTTCTCCAGATCCAGCAGGCAGAATCTTTTGTTATTTGTTATGCAACATTGTGGGGTGGATCTGATTCAAATTTGTTCAAATAGGCCCTCTGGGTTTATATTTGGGCTCAGTATAGAAGCTTGAGTTCGAACTTAGTGCATTTCAGGCAAATTTCTTAAAAAATCTTCTTCTCCAGATCCAGTGGGCAGAATCTTTTGATATTTGGTATGCAACATTGTGGGGTGGATCTGATTCAAGTTTGTTCAAATCGGCCCCCTGGATTCATATTTGGGCTCACTGTAGAAGCCCGAATTCGAACTTAGTGCATTTCAGGCAAATTTCTTAAAAAATCTTCTTCTCCAGATTCAGCAGGCAGAATCTTTTGATATTTGGTATGCAACATTGTGGGGTGGATCTGATTCAAGTTTGTTCAATTCGGCTTCCTAGAGTCATATTTGGGCTCACTATAGTAGCTCGATTTTGAACTTAATGCATTTCAGGCAAATTTCTTTGAAAATCTTCTTCTCAAGATCCAGCAGACAGAATCTTTTGATATTTGGTATGCACCATGCTTAGGGGGTGAGATTCAAGTTTGTTCAAGCCAAGTCCCTAGGTCCATATTTGGACCCACTGTGAGAGCTTGAATTGTAAGTTAGTTCAAAATGAGGAATTTTCTTTAAAAATCTTCTCAAGATCGAGTAGGCAGAATCTTTTGATATTTGGTATGCACCATGCTTAGGGAGTGAGATTCAACTTTGATCAAGCCAAGTCCCTAGGTCCATATTTGGACTCACTGTGGGAGCCCGAATTATAACTTAGTTCAATATGAGGAATATTCTTTAAAAATCTTCTTTTTTTTTAGATCCACTGGTCAGAATCTTTGGATATTTGGTATAAGCTTTTCTTAGGAGGAGCAGATGCAACTTGTTGAAATCAATTCTCTGGATTGATATTTAGGCTACCATGTCAGGTGAGCGCCCTCAGGCTCCTTGGGGCCTCTTGTTTTGATGTGTAGTCACTTTCAAAACAAGGGGAAGGGCTGGGGGATGGTTTTCCCGAATGGTCATCTGGCTTTATAGTGAAAAGCGTGGACATATCTCCTCCAGTGATGGTGACCTGGGCAGGGTTTCTGCTAAACTGTCTGCGGGTCCGTCGACCGGACCCATTCCCCCGCTGGTCATACTATGATCAGTCAGAGAAGCTGGTGGTTAAAATGTCGAGTACAATGCATGTATCGTAACGACACTCAGGATCCTTTGTTTCCATATAATATAGGCATAATTATGTTGAATACTATGCCTACTACTACTGGCAACAACCTGATACTGAGACGAGAGGGGGAAACAAAGTTCAAATCCTAAACGCCGCCTATAAAATTTCGGACTCAAATTGAGGTGAAGCGTCGCAGTCACTGTCAGGATTCGTGGATTTTGTGTTGTTTTGGGTTTGTATTTTTCTGAAACCTCCGATCAGATGTAGTATTGTGTGTCCTGTGGGAATTTAGAGAATTGTAAGAGGAAAAAATACATATTTTTCACTTCAATTATTCAGCATTTTAGCGACCAGAGGCCACCAGAGAGCACCTAAAAATCAAAATTTTCCCCAGATCCTCCTCGTGCGGCAGATGCCTTCGGCATCTGAGTTTCACTTTCTTTAAACTACCGGACCCACAAATTTTCCCCTAGCAGAAACCCTGCCTAGGGTCGGTGCTATGGTAGTTTTAATGTGTAGCTCGACATGAAGCAATTTCAATGTATTATATGCTTTTAATGTGTAGCTCGATGTGAAGCGTTATTGTATATGTCAGGTGTCAAGACCAGCTTTACCATACAATACTTGGACACTTTCAATGATTTATAAAGCAAAGAGTCTCATTTCTCTGGACTTCTTTATATTTTGGCTTCCTTTATCAAATTAGCATAATGGGTTATGCTATGTCTGAAATAGAGTTATAACTATATTTTCATTGTTTTTCTGTAGTAGGAGCAAGGAATATCAAGTACTTGGTCTGCCTGCCTGTTTACTATTCTCAGCTAGTCTAGGCTATTGGTACAGTGGAAAAATATGAAAAAATTTATACCAATTCTAATATTTTTAGCTCAACTTGACAAAGTCAAGCTGAGCTATTGCCATCACTTCTCGTCCGTCGGCATACATACATACGTATGTACGTACATATGTTAGTACGTTAGTACACACGTCCACAATTTCCTTTGTCACACCTCACTGGTCGCATTAAGGGAGCTATCGATATTTTTATACTGTACCAATGACCCAGACATAGCTGGTGCTAACTCTTAAAATATAGGGCCAAACACAAATTTTGCCCCCCAATCCCCAAAATTTGCATCTAAAACTAAAGAAAACATGTCCTGAAAGGCCCTCCACACCTCGCCCCCACTGCGCATGCGCAGTGTCAAGGACGTTCCGAAATTGGCGCCATTTTTCATTCTAAGTTTGGCCCTTCATCAGTTAACATCTGACTGATCTTTGTGCTTTTAAATCTCAGTTTAAATGATGCCAGACACATAAATATTAGTGAAATGGTGATTCTAAGGAGGATAGAAAAGGAGGAGAGGAAAAGAATGTGTGACAGAATATTATCAGGGCTGTAACTTAAAATTTTTTAATGAAATTATGTTAAGTTACCTATTTTCAAGGCAGCAGCCATTTTGTTGTCATTCTGATTATTTAGTTACACTGTTTTTTTAAGTGTTTTTCCTCTCTCCCTGTCCTTTAAGTTCCCCCTTGCTATTCTCCCATGCTTTTGGCATAGTTTATGTAATTATTATTACTAAAATTTCTTGGGAGTTTTAGCTGAATAACAGAATGAATTCTGTTCTTTCCCCATGTTTACGTCTTCACCTACGGGTGGTTAGGCGTTGTGTTCTGCATCTACCATCTGATGTTCTGCAGTTTCTTCCCTGGAAGTCTCTGTTTTGCATCAGATGGTGTATTTTTGGTAACTGATTTCGGGCCTGGGTGCCTGGAGTCTTATTTTAGTGTTTTTACACTCATTGTTTACATTTACAACAGCCCTCTGTGTGAGGGGGGGGATTTCTAAATAATAATATCTTTATGTTATTTTAATCATAACTAGATACATTATTATTGTTCGTAAGTGTTGAATAAATTGTTTAAAATATTTTTAAAATTTTTTTCCACACTTAGGCTTGGGATCCATTGGGGCTCAACGTTACTTTTCAGAAACTTGGGCTGTTCTGAAAAAATATTTTTTCAAAATATTTTGATTTCAATTATTTTTTCTATATTAATGGATCATATTATTATTATGTATTTTGCCAGGGGTTAGTGCGAGTACCAGGACTTGTTTTCTTTTCACATTGAAAGGATATTGATCAATTGTTTTAAGAGGAAGTCTTCCTCTGACCTTATTATCATTCTATATGTGGTCAGCGTACTCGCATTAACTCCTGTTCTGTATCGTATGATTTCGATGACAATATGGGAAGCGTATGTCACGGTATGTTGTTGGGGATTTGGACACTCCGGTCCTTTCCCCGCAGGGTCACTCTACTTTATCAATTTCTATTTCAGACGATCAAGATTAGGGTGATGTATCTGTGATGTCTTCCAACAGTGTGCCTCCGTCGTCACAATTAATGAAGGGCTAGCGGAAAAGTGCTCATGTAATACGCCAATTGCCTAAGAGGACCCTAGTAGGTTCGACGGCCTTTGACGTCCGCTAGCTCGCCCGGTGTAGCGTCCATTCACCGAATGGTTCGGCAGCCGGGTTCGTCCGTTGCGGTCTAGAAGGAATTTTGGGGTGATGCGAGCACTATAAAATTAACTTAATGCACACCCAGTGACGGCGGATCGGAGGGAGAACGGAGGAAGCCTTTTAGTCCGGTTCATAGCTCGTTCCGGTCCATCCGGACGGCAAGCGAGAGAGGCCCCTCTCTCGTTCAACAACATCTGGCCCCAGATGTTGTGGTACAAATGTGTCGCTAGCGGAGCATACGTCCGTCGCTCGGGACGCTCCGTTGTATAGGCAGTCTGCTGAGACTGCTAAGGCTTCCTCTTCTCGTCAGCGCACACGACCGCACCTTGGCTGCGTGACCGCCGATATATTACCAGCTTCGCCGATCAAGGATTCTTCGGCGACCAGGTCACACCATCCGGCAGCCAGGGATTCGAGACCAATGGACTCCGGACGTTCGCATAGGAAGTATGCGGGAGCCATCTGATGCGGAGCTGCCTTCGGCGAAGCAGCGATAGACTGCGCCTCCGCAGGTCTCGACGCCGGACATTCTTGTGCACATAGCACAGCTTATCGCAGCATCCCAGCAGCCGACAGAAACGGTGTCGGATCAAGAATTATCCGACAGCGCTGGGTCGGTAGCCGGGGACTCGAGGCCTGCAGACTCCGGACGTTCGCATAGGAAGTGTGCGGGAGTCAACGTACACGGAGCTTCCAGCGGCAATGCATCGTAAGTCCGCTACTGCACAGGCCTCGGGAACGGACGTGCTTTCCTTTATAGCACAGTTTATCGCAGCATCCCAGCATCAACTGAATCTGTCGCATATATTTTATCCGACGATGCTGGGTCGGGACGCTCTGCGGAAGCGGGTACGGACGTCCGAAAGTTTCATCCGGTCCGACGGGATACCGAAAGGGATTCGGAGGATTTCAAGCTTTCCCTTTCGGAACAAAATATGCTGCGATGCCGGATAAGAAACCGATAGCGTCGGTGGACTTAGAAATTTTTGGTTCGGTTCAGGGACATCGTCCCTCAGTTCCGACATAGTCCAATAATGTCACACAAACTTTCGAATTATTGAACGACGCTATATATATATTATTATTTTATGCTTGCTATCCAAGCATTTCTGGTTTCTTGTTCGAAGAATTATGGAGATGTCTTTCAAAAGTGTGCCTCTGTCGTCATAGTTAATGAAGAGTTAGCGGCAATAAGTGCTCATGGAATATGTCTATCGCTTACGGAGTGACATTCGCTAGCTCACCCGGTGTAGCGTACATTCATCGAATGGTTCGGCTGCCGGGTTCGTCCGTTGCGGTCTAGGAAGGAGATTTGGGTGATGCGAGCACTTTAATTACTTTAGTACTCACCCAGTGACGGCAGATTGAGGACAGATCGGAGGAAGCCAACAACATAGGGGACCGCATGTTGTGGTTCAGATATTTTACATTCGGAGCATATGTCCGTTGCTCGGGACGCTCCGTTATATTGACAGTCCGAGAGACTGTCTTTAATGCTTCCTCATCCTCACAGCAGGGCACACGACCGCACATTGGCTACGTGACCTCGAGTATCCGATCAGTTTCGGCATTCAGTGATTCCATAGCGAATAGGTCGCGCCATCCGGTAGCCAAGGGACACGAGGCCTATACACTCCGTTCGCTCGCATATTGGAAGTATGCACGGGGTAACGATCTCGGAGCTTCCTGCGGCAATGCATCGTAAGACCGCTGCTCCTCAGGCCTCAGTGACGGACGTGCTATCCGAGTTAGCACAGTTGTTTCGCAGCATCCCAGCAATTGACAGTTTCTCGGTCGAATCAGGAATTATCCGACGGCGCTGGGTCGGTGCGGTCCGCGGTTGCATCAAGCTACGGACGACCGAACGCTTTATAGGGTCCGACAGGATGGCGAAAGGGATTCGAAAGATTTCGAGTTTTCCCTTTAGTAGTATCGGAAGATGCCTTTCATACCTTCTGGCATTTCTTCCAGTGATTATTTTTCGGACTTCATTGCTGCGATCTTGGATAAGAGACTTATAGCGTCATTGGACTCGGATTTTTCGATCGGTACAGGGACTTTGTCCCTGACTTACCGACGCAGTCCAATATTGTCATTACAACATGTGTTTTATTTTTCGACGCTATATATTTATATATATATACAAGCCTGCTACTAAGCATGATAGTTTAGTTTCTTGTCCGCTTGGCTCATTTCTGCCATTTTATCTTTTTTACATATAGTTTATTTTGGCAGAGCAGGGCATACCGAGAGTTCATACGCGTCTAGACGGTGTGATTAAAGACTGCATATATATTCTTTTTCGCCGTTTATGTCTTTTCCAATTTCAATGTTGGGAACGACATTATGTATAGTAGACTTAACTTAGACGCTTTATTATACGTAATCCGCCTTACTGAGGCGTTATCATTACGTCTTCAAGAAAAGATTTACGGGGTATTATTCTCAATGTAATTTCTTTTGAGGGCAGTAGTTTGTTCACGTATAACTCCGCCCTTCAGTGGCTGATTGGAGTTGGTTAGACGTGATGCAGCCCTAGCTACATCCACGCGTGGTTAGTAGGTTAAGAACTCTCTCAGAGTCGCTTCGTTCTCGGAGGAGCTTCTCTTCGACGGCAACTTTCCGGCAATCCATGAATTGCTTGATTTATACATTCTCTTGTCTATCTAGTGTTACAAGAGATTCAGACTGGGGCAAACATTTGGTGGTTGACTCAGAGAGTGCCGCCGCAGTTGCCGGACCCGAGTGTGGCTGTTATGACGGTTGCCAGTCAAACAGATTGGGATATATACTGATCCCTACGGATTCGAAGTGCCAGGGTCTTTGGGTTCCGCAGTCTTTTAGCTATCAGTTTAACTTCCGCGGAATAATGTTTTTTAGGCTTGCTTTATGTCATTGCATGAACATTATTCAGAAACGCATGCCCAAATTCCTGTCCTTTAATTCGACAGTAGTGGCGTATCTCCGGAACCAGGGAGGCACTCTTTCGTTTCCGTTATTCAATTTAATGGAAAGAATCCGTCTGTTGGTTATAGTACACCAAGTTCAGTTTTGGTCCGTCATATTCTGGGTCGTCTGATTGTTTTATCGCACTCCCGTTCTCTTACGGGTCGCTTGTTGCTGTCAGAATGGACTCTCAACAAACAAGTATTCATTCAGATTTGCTATCTATGGGAGCGCCCAATGATGTTTTATTTATGACACAGCTTGCTAATAAATTGCAGACGTATGTGTTGGCTTGTCCAGATCTCTGAGCTAATACTGTTAACGCTCTATTGATCTATAGGACGGAATGATAGGATACGCGTATCCTCCGGCGCTGTTGTTTTAGCAGGTATTGCTAAGATAAACAACCACAATACATTTCTGTTGATAGCATCTCTATCTTCACAGAGATCATGAGTAATTTACTCTCTTGTCTACTGTGGATCTTAACGTGAAATCTTCCTCTATGTGAGGATCTTTTTTCACTGGGTAAATCGTGTCATCTTTATCACAACCAGCAAGGTCGCAACCTTCATGTATTCCGTTGTGTGGTCCGTATTGCATTGTAAGCACTGTACTGGACGAGCTTTGGACGCGATTTCTTACTATAGGAGATCCTCTTCTTCGCTATTCTATGCGACTAAAGTGGAGGCTCTTCCGTCGTGGTGTAGGGATCATTATGTTCATATGGTTGATCCCTCCATACTACTCATTGCTATTTTTTAGTATACTTGTTTCACAAGATCTACTGCAGCCTGTTGTTATTTAGGTTATAGGTTTATGTTACCTCATACCTATGCACTCTACGATAGTTTACAATTGAGTCTTTTGTCTCTTTATCTAAGTCAGTCAGTAACTTTTTGATAAATAGACTTAGAATCTTTAGATTAAATTCCTATACGGATTTTAACTTCGGTTCTTATTTAGCTAAGTAATCATTTGAGCCTCTGGAAACAGTAGTTTTCAAATTCTGACCTTTTAGACAGTAATTCTGTTGGTTTCTCTTTTACTGTAGAGTCAGTGAGTTTCATGCACTATCGATGGATGATTTTCACTTTCATAGTTTCGGAATCAATACTTCCGTTACTATTTAGGTTGGATTGTTGCATAAGAGTTAGGCTCCTATTATCCGGATCCTATTATTTTAAGGTCCTTCCGTCTTCGTATGGGCAGAGGCCTTTACTCTTTCCGGGTACAGTTTATGTATTTATAAACAGATATCTGTTTATTACAAGGGCGTAAGCTTCTTCTGTCTTTGATGTCTAGTAGAAGGACGTTACGCTCCATTTTATTGTTAATGGATTCTATTAACTAGCGTACTGCTTACGGTATATCATTGGCTTAGCAGTTGTGCTTAAGATTTCGGCTCATGAAGTAAGAGTTCTTCTACTTCTTGGGCTTACATTAATAGTGTTGCTATTATAGATTTTTGAAGGCTGCTCATTGCGCTCAGCCATCCATTCATGAATTTTATCTCAGAAATATCGAGTCCATTTCTGGAGGCCTCTATTGTTAGGTCTATTATCTACTGCTCAGAATGTCATTCACTTAACAGTTGCTACTATAGCTAGGTAGGCTGTCTGTTTCGGCAGTGTCTCCGTTCGGCTGCCCTCTTCGCTCTGGGCTATTTGACCCAGGGCAAGAAAAAGGGGGGGGGGGAGGGTGTTCCCTTGGGTCACCTGTTTTTACTATGAAAACAAGGGGATACCTCCTCCGGAGTTAGTAATTCTGAGCTGTTATTGGGATGGTTGTTAGTGAGAAGTTTAAAATTCATTCAAGTCTTAGTTTTTAAAGTATAGCTTTGAATATTGCATATGTCAACGGACATGATTATGCAATTCTCACACACTTTTAGGAGTATAAGAGTCTCTATTCTCTAGACTTACTTTATTATTGGCTTACTTTAAAAATTATTAGTATAAGGATTATATTGGATATTAATAGAGTACATGGATGTATGAAGCTCAATTTTGGAAGGTGTTGTATCTTTCTAATTTATCATAAATAAGAAAGATACATGTAAGGCCTATTACTTCTTTTCCCTACAGGGGATGACTCTATTTTATTTTATTGAGCGTATTCCATTTTGCTCTATGTCCTTGGCCCTCCAGCCTTTTTACTATTCAGCTATGTCTGGGTCATTGGTACAGTATAAAAATGTTAAAAAATTTATAGTAATTTATATATTTTTTATACTTACCAATGACCCAGACGGGGATGGCCCTCCCAGGAGTTGGGAACTCTTGCCTCCCCGCTGAGTACATAGCGCTTACCAGGCACTGGTTATTAGAATGATAAATGGCGCCAATTTCGGAACGTCCTTGACACTGCGCATGCGCAGTGGGGGCGAGGTGTGGAGGGCCTTTCAGGACATGTTTTCTTTAGTTTTAGATGCAAATTTTGGGGATTGGGGGGCAAAATTTGTGTTTGGCCCTATATTTTAAGAGTTAGCACCAGCTATGTCTGGGTCATTGGTAAGTATAAAAAATATATAAATTACTATAAATTTTTTAACTTTTCTTCAATTTCCAGCAAAAAATGTTGCCACGGCCAACGTTCGTAGAACTTAGTTTAGTCAGACCTCAGTATTTCCCTTTGGCACACCCTACAGGGCACATTTATGATCAGATTACTTTGAAACTTGGTATGCTTATTTGGGGTGACGTCTAGATGGGAGCTATCGATTTTCTTCAATTTCCATAAAAAAATGTTGCCGCGGCCAACGTTCTTAGAACTTAGTTTAGTCAAACCACAATATTTCCCTTTGGCACACCCTACAGGGCACATTTATGATTTGATTGCTTTGAAACCTGGTATGCTTGTTTAGGGTGACCTCTAGATGGGAGCTATCGATTTTCTTCAATTTCCAGCAAAAAATGTTGCCACGGCCAACGTTCGTAGAACTTAGTTTAGTCAGACCTCAGTATTTCCCTTTGGCACACCCTACAGGGCACATTTATGATCAGATTGCTTTGAAACCTGGTATGCTTGTTTGGGGAGACCTCTAGATGGGAGCTATTGATTTTCTTCAATTTCCGTCAAAAAATGTTGCCGCGACCAACGTTCTTAGAACTTAGTTTAGTCAGAAGACTAAATATTTCCCTTAGGCACACCCTACAGGGTACATTTATGATCGGATTTCTTTGAAACCTGGCATGCTTATTTGGGGTGACCTCTAGGTGGGAGCTGTCGATTTTCTTCAATTTCCGTCAAAAAATGTTGCCACAGCCAACGTTCTTAGAACTTAGTTCAGTCAAACCACAATATTTCCCTTTGGCACACCCTACAGGGCACATTTATGATTTGATTGCTTTAAAACCTGGTATGCTTGTTTAGGGTGACCTCTTGATGGGAGCTATCGATTTTCTTCAATTTCCAGCAAAAAATATTGCCACGGCCAACGTTCGTAGAACTTAGTTTAGTCAGACCTCAATATTTCCCTTTGGCACACCCTACAGGGCACATTTATGATCAGATTGCTTTGAAACCTGGTATGCTTGTTTGGGGAGACCTCTAGATGGGAGCTATCGATGTTGCCGCGGCCAACGTTCTTAGAACTTAGTTTAGTCAGAACACTCAATATTTCCCTTTGGCACACCCTACAGGGCACATTTATGATCGGATTGCTTTGAAAACCTGGCATGCTTGTTTGGGGTGACTTCTAGATGGGAGCTATCGATTTTCTTCAATTTCCGTCAAAAAATGTTGCCGCAGCCAACGATCTTAGAACTTAGTTTAGTCAGACCACAATATTTCCCTTTGGCACACCCTACAGGGCACATTTATGATTTGATTGCTTTGAAACCTGGAATGCTTGTTTAGGGTGACCTCTTGATGGGAGCTATCGATATTTTTATACTGTACCAATGACCCAGACATAGCTGGTGCTAACTCTTAAAAATCTAGGGCCAAACACAAATTTTGCCCCCCAATCCCCAAAATTTGCATCTAAAACTGAAAAAATAATTTCCTAAATGGTCCTCCATACTTTTCCTCCACTGCGCATGCGCAGTGTCTAGGAGGTCTCGAAATTGGCGCCAATTATCATTCTTTGTTTGGCCCTTCATCAGTTCACATCTGACTGATATTTGTGCTTGTAAATCTCAGTTTAAATGATGCCAGACACATAAATATTAGAGAAATGGTGGATCTAAAGAGGAAATAGAAGGAGGAGAGGAACAATGAGTGGCAGGAAATAATCAGGGCTGTAACTTAAAATTTTTTTACGAAATTATGTTATGTTGCCTAATTTCGAGGCATGGGCCTGTTGTTGTCATTCTTGCTATAAAGTTACACTGCTTGTTCGGTGTTTCCTCTCTCCCTTTCCTTTAAGTCCCCCCTTGCTATTCTCCCATGCTTTTGGCATATTTTTTGTAATATTATTACTAAATTTCTTGGGAGTTTTAGCTTGGTAACAGAATGAATTCTGTTCTTTTCCCCATGTTTACGTCCTCACCCATGGGTGTTTAGGCGTAGTGTTCTGTATCTACCATCTGATGTTCTGCAGTTTCTTCCCTGGAAGTCTCTGTTTTGCATCAGATAGTGTGTTATTGGTAACTGATTTCAAGCCATGTTTATCAGTGCCTGGAGTCATGTTTCTGGTGTTTTCCACTTCTTGTTTACATTGACAACGGTTTCTGTTGAGAGGGATTTTCTTGTCTTTGTATTAGCTTAATCATAACAAGATACATTATTATTATACGTAAGTGTTGCATTAATTTTTTTGTAATAGTTTAAAAAAAATTTTCCACACTTAGACTTTTTGGGATCCATTGGGGCTCAACATTACTTTCAGAAACTTGGGCTTTTCTGAAAAAATATTTTTTCAAAAAATTTTTTTGATTTCAATTATTTTTTCTATGTTAATGGATCATGTTATTATGTATCTTTGTTTTCAGGGGTTGGTGTGAGTACTAGGACTTTTTGTGTTCTTTTCACAATGAAAGGATATTGTTCAAATTGTAATAAGAGGAAATCTTCCTCTGACTTTCATAATCATTGTATTAATTGTAGTCAGTGTACTCGCACAAACTCCTGTTCAGTATGTGTCAATTGGGATGACAAACATTGGAAACATGTGTCACGGTATGTTGTTAGCGGGCAAAAGGCCATGCCGGTCCTTTCTCCGCAGGGTCACTCTAGTTTATCAATCTCTATTTCAGAACAGGGTGATGTTTCCGTGATGTCTTCCAAAAGTGTGCCTCCGTCGTCACAGTTAAATGAAGAGCTAGTGGCAAAAGTGCTCATGGAAATACGTCAGTTGCCTAAGAGGTCCCTAGTAGGATCGACGGCATTGGCGTCTGCTAGCTCGCCCGGTGTAGCGACCATTCATCGAATGGCTCGTCAGCCGGGTTCGGCCGTTGCGGTCCAGGAAGGAGATTTGGGTGATGCGAGCACTATAATAAGACAAAGTGCACACCCAGAGACGACGGATCAGAGGAGAGAACGAAGGAAGCCTATTAGTCCGGTTCCTAGCTCGTCCAGGTCCATCCGGGCTGCGAGAGAGAGAGGTCCCTCTCTCGTACAACAACATCTGGGACCAGATGTTGTGGTACAAAATGTTTCGCATTCGGAGCATACGTATGCCGCTCGGGGCACTCCGTTATATAGACAGTCCGGAGAGACTGTCGATAAGGCTTCCTCATCCTCACGGCAGCGCACACGACCGCACCTTGGCTACATGACCACGGATATCCAGCCAGCTTCGCCGATCAGGGATTCCACGGCAATCAGGTCACGCCATCCGGTAGCCAGGGACACGAGGCCTGTAGACTCCGGACGTTTGCATAAAAGAAGTATACAGGAGTCAACATACATGGAGCTTCCAGCAGCAAAGCAACGTAAGACCGCTACTCCACAGGCCTCAGTGACGGACGTGCTATCCCAAATAGCACAACTTATTGCAGCATCCCAGCAAACGACAGAATCTCTGTCGGATTAGGAATTATCCGACGACGCTGGGTTGGTACACTCCGCCGAAGCATCGGGTACGGACGACCGAGAACTTCATAGGGTCCGACAGGATGGCGAAAGGGATTCGGAGGATTTGGAGCTTTCCCTTTCGGAACAACATAAAGCTGCCGTAGATTTTATCCGGCATTATCTTCCAGAGGTTGTTCCGTCGGACCAGAATGCTGCGATGGCAGATAAGAGACTGATAGCGTCATTGGACACAGAATTTTTTGATCGGTTCAGGGACATCGTCCCTGAGTTTCCGACACAGTCCAATAAGGTCACAAGAACATTCGAATTATTGAACGACGCTATTTATAAGCTTTCTACCAAAACGGGCAAGTCTGGTTTCTTATCCGCAAATGCCCTAAATTTGCCTTTCATCAATTCAAGGAATAAATTCGAAACGGCAGGACAGGGCATACCGAGAGTTCCTCTGCGTCTAGACGACAAGGCTGAAGACTTGGAATTGTCAATACTGTCGTCTATGTCAATTCCAACCACGACGTTGGAAACGACAATAATGTCTAACAGAGTTAACTTAGATGCTTCATCATACGCAGATCACCTTACTAAGGCGTTATCATTACGTCTTCAAGGGAAAGAATTCCAGGATATACAATCCTCATTAAGACTTCTTTCAAGGGCAGTAGCTTATTCCACGTATAACTCCGCCCTTTCAGTGGCAAACCTGGAGTTGGTTAGACGTGACGCAGCCCTAGCTACATCCACGCGTGTGGATGGTAAGGTGAAGAACTCTCTCAGAGTCGCTTCAGTCTCCGGAGAGCTTCTCTTCGACGGCAAGCTTTCAGCAATCTATGATAAGATAACTAAGAAAGCTTCGGATTCTCTACTTTTCAAATCCGCTTCCAAAAAGCCGGATACAGCAGAAAAGAGTAAGACAGGCACTTCTGGGACAAGTACGCCCAAGAGAAGTTCCTATAGAGGTTCCTATGCGTCCTCTAGGTCTTATTCTAGAGACCGTCAAGGCAGCGACTCTCGTGGGGGACGTTCTTCTGGCCGAGATTACCGGTCAGACGTCCCTAGGTCGACGGGGCGAGGTGCAGGTCGCGGAGGACGTAGTTTCTCCTTCTGCAAGGCTCTCAGGTCCAGGAGGTGATGGTTTGAACCTCTATCGTGTTCCGGTAGGTGGAAGATTATCGAGTTTTATAAACGATTGGGCGTCAATTACGGACGACCCCTGGGTTCGAGGGGTAATTTCGGAAGGACTAAGAATATCCTTCAAACGAAAGCCTCCATTAACTCGAAGTCCAAAATGGACTCAGCTTCCGTCAAATCCGCAGAAAAGAGACGCTCTTTTACCAGAAGTACAGTCTCTTCTGAAGAAGAACGTGGTAGAGGTCATAGAAGGCCAGGAATCACCGGGTTTCTACAGCCATCTGTTTCTGGTTCCGAAACCAGACGGCTCGTTCCGTCCAGTCATAGATCTGAGCTGGATAAACAAGCTGATCGTCGCTCCGAAGTTCTATATGGAGACAATTCGATCAGTCAGAGCAAGCATTCGGGTGAACGACTATGCTACAAGCATAGATCTCAAGGATGCGTACTTTCACGTCATGGTACATCCGACATTCAGAAAGTATCTACGCTTCGCAGTCCTAGGAGTTGTATATCAGTTCCGAGCGACGCCCTGGGCTTTCACTCGAATAATGAACTTGGTAATGATATATTTCCGAGCTCATTCGTCTGCGGTAACATCGGCCTACCTGGACGACATTTTTCAGAGGTACGGCAATGAGTTAACGCTTCAGAACGATGTGCAGAATCTGCTTCTATTACTCCAACGTCTCGGTTTTATAATAAACGTGGAGAAGTCGGATCTGGTGCCGTCCAAGTCATTCACTCATCTGGGAATGAGCTTCGAGACGCACAACAATCTCGTTCGTCTGCCGTTAACCAGAGTGAAATGAATCAGTTGTTACGCTCGCTATTGTCTTCACTCAGACAAAGTCACAGCGAGAGAGTTTATGAGACTGATAGGTCTGTGCGGAGCCGCTGCAGCTCTCATTCCAATGGGGCGGTTATGCACTCGTCCTCTCCAAATTTTCTTGACTCAGAATTGGAGTGTAAAGATTCATTCGCTCGATATAGACGTTCTCTTGTCAAATCAAGTGAAACAAGAGATTCAGACTTGGGCAAACATTCAGTGGTTGACTCAGGGAGTCGACACTGCAGTTGCCGGATCCGAGTTTTACGATTATGATGGATGCCAGTCAAACAGGTTGGGGTGCAACATTGATCCCAACGGATTCGAAGAACGGATTTGAAGTGCCAGGGTCTTTGGGATCCGCAGTTTCTAGGCAAGCACATAAACATCAAGGAAATGATGTCAATTTGGCTTGCACTACGTCATTGGATGAACATTATTCAGAAAGCACATGTCCAAATCCTGTCCGACAATACGACAGTAGTAGCGTATATTCGGAACCAGGGAGGCACTCATTCCGTTCCGTTATTCAATTTAACGGAAAGTATCCTTCTGTTTGTTCCAGAACACCAAGTTCTACTTTCGTTCCGTCATATTCCGGGTCGTCTGAATGTATTAGCAGACTCCCTTTCACGGAAGGGTCGCTTGTTGCCGTCAGAATGGACTCTCAACAAACAGGTATTCAATCAGATTTGCTATCATTGGGAGCGGCCAATGATAGACTTATCTCCTTGTCCGGATCCCCGAGCATATGCAGTAGACGCTCTATCGATCTCGTGGGACGGAATGATAGGATATGCGTATCCTCCAGCGCCGTTGATTCAGCAGATATTGCTAAAGATAAAACAATCTCAATGCAAAATTCTGTTGGTAGCATCTCTGTCTCCACAGAGACCGTGGATAAATCTACTCAGGTGTCTGCTGTGGGACTTACCGCAAAAACTTCCTCCACGAGAGGATCTTCTTTCGCAGGGGAAATCTTGTCAACTACATCACAACCCACAAGGTCTCAACCTTCACGTATTTCCGTTGTGCGGTCCTTCTTGCATGGCAAGCATTTTACAGGACGAGCAGTGGACGCAATTTCTAACTGTAAGAGGACCTCCTCTTCGCTAAACTATGCGGCTAAGTGGAAGGTCTTTTGTCGTTGGTGTAGGGATCATTCTGTTGATATTTTTGATCCCTCCATTCCAGACATTGCAAACTTTCTAGTATACTTGTTTGACGAGATCAAACTGCAGCCTGTTACTATTAAAGGTTATAGGTCTATGTTATCTGATACCTATGCACACCATGATAGTTTACAAATTGGATCTAATGTCTCTTTATCTAAATTAGTTAGAAACTTCTCGATAAATAGACCTAGAACCCTTAGATTAATTCCTAAATGGAATTTAGCTTGGGTTCTTCTTAAACTAAAAGAAAAGCCATTTGAGCCTCTTGAGACAGTAGATTTCAAATTTTTGTCTTATAAGACAGCATTTCTCTTAGCTTTCTCTTCTGCTAGAAGAGTCAGTGAGCTTCATGCACTATCTGTGGACGATTCTCACTATCGTAGTGTCGGGAACACTATTACCTTTACTGCTAATGTTGGATTTTTGGCTAAGAATCAGGCTCCTAATAAATATCCGGAACCTATTGTTATTAAGGCCCTTCCATCTTCAGACGGGCATAGGCCTTTACTCTGTCCGGTTAGAGCTTTAGGTATTTATAAACGAAGATCTCAGTTTATCAGAAAGGGATGAAAACGCTTCTTTCTGTCGCTGATGCCTAATAGAAAGGCCATTACGGTCCATTCTATTGCTAGATGGATTCAATTAACTATCCGTACTGCTTATGATAATCTATCTTCAACTCAGCAGTCTGTGCTTAAGATTTCGGCTCATGAAGTAAGAGCTCTTTCTACATCTTGGGCTTATGCAAATAGTGTTGCTATTACAGATTTAATGAAGGCTGCATATTGGTCTCAGCCATCCACATTCACAAATTTTTATCTCAGAAATGTTCAGTCCATTTCTGGAGACCTGCATTGTTTAGGTCTGTTATCTGTTGCTCAGAATGTCGTCCACTAAACAGTTGCAACTATAGTTATGCAGGCTTTCTGTTCCGGCAGTGACTCCGTCCTGCTGCCCTCTTCACTCTGGGCTATTTGACCCAGGGCAAGGGGAAGGGGTGGGAGGGTGTTCCCTTAGGTCACCTGCTTTATAGTGAAAAGCAAGGGGATACCTCCTCCGGAGTCAGTAATTCTGAGTCGTTACCGGGATGATTTTAAAGTGTAAAGTTAATGTTTAAAATTCATTCATGTCATATTTTTAAAGTGTAGCTCGGTGTGAAGCATTTGTATATGTCACGTGTCAAACGGGCGTTAATATACAATCCTCGGACACTTTTAAAGAGTATAAAGAGTCTCAATTCTCTGGACTAACTTTATTTATTGGCTTACTTTAAAAATAATTAGTATAAAGGGTTATACTGAATGTTAATAGAGAACATGAATGTTATTATGCTCAATTATGGAGGGTGTTGCGTCTTTCTAATTTATCATAAATAAGAAAGATACATGTAAAGCCTAATACTCCTTTTCTCCTCGAGGGGATGACTCTATTAAATATAGTTAAGCTTATTGGATTTTCCTCTATGTCCTAGGCCCTCCAGCCTTTTTACTATTCAGCTATGTCTGGGTCATTGGTACAGTATAAAAATGTTAAAAAATTCATAGTAATTTATATATTTTTTATACTTACCAATGACCCAGACGGGGATGGCCCTCCCAGGAGTGGGGAACTCATACCTCCCCGCTGAGTACATAGCGCTGACCAGGCACTGCTTGTAAGAATGAGAATTGGCGCCAATTTCGAGACCTCCTTGACACTGCGCATGCTCAGTGGAGGGAAAGTATGGAGGACCATTTAGGACATGATTTTTTAGCTCAACTTGACAAAGTCAAGCTGAGCTATTGCCATCACTTCTCGTCCGTCGGCATACGTACGTACGTACGTTAGTATGTTAGTACGTTAGTACGTACATCCACAATTTTCTTTGGCACACCTCACAGGTCGCATTTATGATCAGATTACTTTGAAACTTGGCATGCTTGTTTGGGGTGACCTCTAGATGGGAGCTATTGATTTTCTTCAATTTCCGTCAAAAAATGTTGCCGCGGCCAACGTTCTTAGAACTTAGTTTAGTCAAACCACAATATTTCCCTTTGGCACACCCTGCAGGGCACATTTATGATTTGATTGCTTTGAAACCTGGTATGCTTATTTAGGGTGACCTCTAGACGGGAGCTATCGATTTTCTTCAATTTCCGGCAAAAAATATTGCCACGGCCAACGTTCGTAGAACTTAGTTTAGGCAGACCTCAATAATTCCCTTTGGCACACCCTACAGGACACATTTGTGATCAGATTGCTTTGAAACCTGGTACGCTTGTTTGGGGAGACCTCTAGATGGTTGCTATTGATTTTCTTCAATTTCTGTCAAAAAATGTTGCCGCGGCCAACTTTCTTAGAACTTAGTTTAGTCAGAAGACTGAATATTTCCCTTTGGCACACCCTACAGGGTACATTTATGATCAGATTGCTTTGAAACCTGGCAGGCTTGTTTGGGGTGACCTCTAGATGGGAGCTATCGATTTTCTTCAATTTCCATAAAAAAATGTTGCCACGGCCAACATTTTTAGAACTTAGTTTAGTCAAACCACAATATTTCCCTTTGGCACACCCTACAGGGCACATTTATGATTTGATTGCTTTGAAACCTGGTATGCTTATTTAGGGTGACCTCTAGATGGGAGCTATCGATTGTCTTCAATTTCCGGCAAAAAATGTTGCCACGGCCAACGTTCGTAGAACTTAGTTTAGTCAGACCTCAATATTTTCCTTTGGCACACCCTACAGGGCCCATTTATGATCAGATTGCTTTGAATCCTGATATGCTTGTTTGGGGAGACCTCTAGATGGGAGCTATCGATTTTCTGCAATTTCTGTCAAAAAATGTTGCCGCGGCCAACGTTCTTAGAACTTAGTTTAGTCAGAAGACTCAATATTTTCCTTTGGCACACCCTACAGGGTACATTTATGATCGGATTGCTTTGAAACCTGGCATGCTTGTTTGGGGTGACCTCTTGATAGGAGATATCGATTTTCTTCAATTTCCGTCAAAAAATGTTGCCGCGGCCAACGTTTTTAGAACCCAGTTTAGTCAGACCACAATATTTCCCTTTGGCACACCCTACAGGGCACATTCATGATTTGATTGCTTTGAAACCTGGTATGCTTGTTTGGGGAGACCTCTAGATGGGAGCTATCGATTTGCTTCAATTTCCGGCATAAAATGTTGCCACGGTCAACGTTCTTAGAACTTAGTTTAGTCAGAAGGTTCAATATTTCCCTTTGGCACACCCTACAGGGCACATTTATGATCGGATTGCTTTGAAGCCTTTCATGCTTGTTTGGGGTGACCTCTAGATGGGAGCTATCGATTTTCTTCAATTTCCATCAAAAAATGTTGCCACAGCCAACATTCTTAGAACTTAGTTTAGTCAGACCACAATATTTCCCTTTGGCTCACCCTACAGGGCACATTTATGATTAGATTGCTTTGAAACCTGGTATGCTTATTTACGGTGACCTCTAGATGGGAGCTATTGATTTTCTTCCATTTCCGTCAAAAAATGTTGCCATG
Organism: Pictodentalium vernedei; assembly: GCA_031216915.1. Lineage (NCBI taxonomy): Eukaryota > Metazoa > Mollusca > Scaphopoda > Dentaliida > Dentaliidae > Pictodentalium > Pictodentalium vernedei. Next base: position 289,895,498 of record CM062288.1, read on the forward strand.
GCCAACGTTCTTAGAATTTAGTCTAGTCAGACCACAATATTTCCCTTTTATACAGGGCACATTTATGATCGGATTGCTTTGAAACCTGGCATGCTTGTTTGGGGAGGCCTCTAGATGGGAGCTATCGATTTTCTTCGGTTTCTGTCAAAAAATGTTGCCACTGGCAAAAAAAAATGACATTGGTACCAATGATCTTCAATTTTGCCATTTCATTTATAACTTACCAAGTTCAAGTTTGTCAAGTTGAGCTACAGTGTCATTGACACTTTCATTTGGTTTTAGATGCAAATTTTGGGGATTGGGGGCAAAATTTGTGTTTGGCCCTAGATTTTTAAGAGTTAGCACCAGCTATGTCTGGGTGATTGGTAAGTATAAAAAATATATAAATTACTATAAATTTTTTAACTTTCTTCAATTTCCAGCAAAAAATGTTGCCACGGCCAACGTTTGTAGAACCTAGTTTAGTCAGACCTCAATATTTCCCTTTGGCACTCCCTACAGGGCACATTTATGATCAGATTGCTTTGAAACCTAGTATGCTTGTTTAGGGAGACCTCTGGATGGGAGCTATCGATTTTCTTCAATATCCGTCAAAAAATGTTGCCGCGGTCAATGTTCTTAGAACTTAGTTTAGTCAAACCACAATATTTCCCTTTGGCATACCCTACAGGGCACATTTATGATTTGATTGCTTTGAAACCTGGTATGCTTGTTTAGGGTGACCTCTAGATGGGAGCTATCGATTTTCTTCAATTTCCGGCAAAAAATGTTGCCACGGCCAACGTTCGTAGAACTTAGTTTAGTCAGACCTCAATATTTCCCATTGGCACACCCTTACAGGGCACATTTATGATCAGATTGCTTTGAAACCTGGTATGCTTATTTGGGGAGACCTCTAGATGGGAGCTATCAATTTTCTTCAATTTCCGTCAAAAAATGTTGCCACGGCCAACGTTCTTAGAACTTAGTTTCGTCAGAAGACTAAATATTTCCCTTTGGCACACACTACAGGGTACATTTATGATCGGATTGCTTTGAAACCTGGCATGCTTGTTTGGGGGACCTCTAGATTGGAGCTATCGATTTTCTTCAATTTCCGCCAAAAAATGTTGCCACGGCCAACGTTCGTAGAACTTAGTTTAGTCAGACCTCAATATTTCCCTTTGGCACACCCTACAGGGCACATTTATGATCAGATTGCTTTGAAACCTGGTATGCTTATTTGGGGAGACCTCTTGATGGGAGCTATCAATTTTCTTCAATTTCCATCAAAAAATGTTGCCGCAGCCAACGTTCTTAGAACTAAGTTTAGTCAGACCACAATATTTCTCTTTGGCTCACCCTACAGGGCACATTTATGATTAGATTGCTTTGAAACTTGGTATGCTTATTTACGGTGACCTCTACATGGGAGCTATCGATTTTCTTCCATTTAGCGGGGGAGGAATTCGTCACATACAGGTGAATTGTGCACTTGGTGATACCTTCTTGAAATTTGGCACACTGTTAGTGTAGGCTATGAGGTTCTCAAAAACGATCGGCTACAAGTTGACACCGACCGGTGGCGACCAGTAGCGGCACAATCCAAAATGGCCGCCAGCGGCTGAAGGGAACCTCCTTTTCGACGGTCTACCGACTATACATCCGATTGTAAGGGCGCGAAAGTGAACTCTGATCCACGCACGTGTTGGAAACAGACGTGGGAGATGATGTAGAATAAAACGAGATTCTCTATACGGACGCATCAATTTCTTGGAACTTGAAAAGAGCGTTGTTTCTCCGGGATCAGCGTCATTCAGGGAGAAACAACGCTCTTTATGAAGCAGTCTCTTTGCCATACAATCTCTTGTTTGGCGTAATTCCGCAAGCAATTCTGATTTGTCTGTCGAAATTAATTCGAGAACGCGATTGTTCACAAAAATCATTCACAGAATGAGTGAGAATCCTCTTCGTGTACGGACTAGTACTGACTGGGAACGTTGTTGCTTTTGCCAGCAAGACAGTTCCAAGAAATTGATGCGTCCGTATAGAGAATCTCGTTTTCATGACGCCTATAAAGCTATTGAGGAAGACATAACGCGCTTCCTAGATAATGGCGTTGAGCTTCCATATAATTTGACCATTGATTGTTTGATGAGAGAGAGTGATGAGTGTATGTCGATGTCACTGTTGACGAATAAGGCAATATATCATAAGACATGCCGTGACAGTATTCGGACTCACATCGTACAGCGCGTGCTACACAAGCGAGAGCGAAATGAGGCAGTGGCATCCTGCTCCACGCTGAGTCCTAAAAGAACACGGACAAGTTTTGAATCTGGCTGTGACAGGAAACTGCCCCAGTGTGTTTATTGTCACAAACGCGAAGGTGACAGCAGTGAGCCTATTTGCAGATCAATGTCTGATAACAATAAACTCAAAATTATGGCAAAGGAAGCCGAGAACTGGGTTGTTTTTTCTCGGGTCAATGCAGCATTTGATTCCGCTGCTAGTGATCTTTACTATCACAAAACCTGTTATTGTAAGCTTGCCAATGAAGCACGAGCGGCTAAATCTAAAAAGTCGAAGAACGCCGAACATTCCGCGTCAGGCCTGCCCTATGACCCTCTCGTTATGGCAGAGCTCATAACATTTGTTGAACACAACGATTCCGCGATGAAGCTTGTCGATCTCAAGAATCTGTACAGTCGGAGGTTGAAGCAAGTCGGTTCTGATTGGCTTAGTGAAGAAATACATTCCACTCGATTCAAAGAACATTTGTTGCAGAAATTGGGCGATGGCTGGGACGCCTTCACACAGGGTAGAGATGTGTTTATTTCAAGTAGGTTTCGAGTTGGCTCCTTGTTGTCCGAATCTTTAACTCGTATAGTGTCTGAGGAAGAGGCAAAAAAGATAGTTGATGTGGGTCTTCTTCTGCGTAAACACATACTCATATCTCAAGCTCCTTTCACGGGATCATTTTCATCTTATTGCTTGAGCGAGCCTGTACCCAACTCACTCCTGACTCTTCTTAGAGTTCTACTTGAGGGCACATGTAGTATACAGAACTTAGGCGATGATGAGACTGTTAATGCCAAGACTCGAGTGGCTTGTACTATTTCACAGATGTTGATCAGCAATTCAGCGAAACGCTCCGAACATGCACAAAATGTTCACCAGAGACGTGACAGAGAAACTCCAATGCCTCTTTATGTGGGTTTGAAGTTGCATGCCCATGATCGTATGAAAAATCTTATCAGAGATTTTCATCAAATGGGACTCTCTGTCTCTTATGATCGCGTAATGGATGTTCGCAGGAGTTTCGCGAGAGCTGTTTCACTGCGGTTCAAGAACGAAGGTGTTGTAGTCCCAGCTAACTGCAAACGTAATGTTTTCTCGATAGGAACCACTGATAACATTGATGTATCTGGTAGATCTGATATGCATGGTACGTCCATCACACTCATTGGTCAACTGAGCAGGGACAATGTGGGTACTGATCCCCCACCACTGAGTTTAGATGTTCCAGAAGACACACAAATTGAACTCCCAGACGACTATGCATTTGTTCCTTTCGTTGAAGACTTTGGTGGGGACATCAGGCTTGAATCTCCAGATGAATGTAATGTACGGCCCAATGAATATGCAGATTTGAACGTGGGAGAGAATGACTGGTTGTCTCATGTGTCACAGATCAGCAATAAAGGGAAGGTTGATGGCAGCTGGCAGCTTGATGAAGTCCCTGTGACCTTTTCAGGCTTCTTTTCAAAACATGAAGATCAAGACAATGTCAAACCTCGTGCAGTTATTGGGGTATTCCCTGTTTTCAGTGAGCAGAAAGCGGACTCACTCAGTATGCAGAAGCATGCTATGTATGTGGTCAGGGAAGCTACTGCTTTCGTAAACCCCGGCCAGATACCTGTCATTGAAGGTGACTGTCCGTTGTATGCCAGGCAGAAAAAATGTCAATGGCTGTTCCCAGAGGAGATAGGTGAGGATCGAATGGTGTGTATGATTGGATTCCTGCATCTTGAAATGTGCACCCAAGAAGCTGGTGGTAAGCTTATGGGTGGTTCTGGTTGGGAGCGAATGTTTCACCTCGCAAAGATATTCACACCCGGTGTAGCATCATCCCTACTTGGTGGGAAACATGTCAAGAGGACGCGACAGGCATATCTTCTCACTCTAGCTTGGCTTGAGATCCTCAGAAAGAATGCTTATGAGATTTACTGTCAGCAGACTGGGCCCCATGAGTCATTTGAAATGTGGGAACAGAGGATTCTTTCACAATCTCCAACTGCGCGCTATTGGGGTGAAATCGTTCGGAACTTTCTCTTGACAAGCTGTCAATTCGTTCGGAACCAACGAATCGGTAACTGGCCTGGTACACTGTGTTCTATCGATGAGTTATGCAGTTACTTTTTTGCCCTAGGACATACAAATTATTGTCGGTGGGTCCCCGTATTTCTGAGAGACATGTCTCAGCTACCCAGGCGGCATCCTTCAATCCACAACAAATTCATGGAAGGCCATTTTGTGGTCCAGCGTAGTGAGAGGAAGTTCAGTATGATGGGTTTAGATCAGAGCCAAGAACATAGTATCCAACTACTCAAAGAAGACAGTGGTCCAAAAGGTCTCTATGGCCAGGCTGAAGAGAAAGTCGTTATTGAGCTTTCAAGGTCAGAAGTTCTGCGTGTTATAGATGAGTATGAATATGCAAGTTTCCACACAACATCATCAGATAACACGGAACACCCGGAAAGTTCGGTATCAGAGCAGAAAAAATTTCTGAATCAATTGAAATCTCTCCTCGATCTGGTGAATCAGGGACTCATTATCAACCCTTATGATGAAACTAGTGGTCAGCTGGTGACATTAGATACTGGTGAATATATGGACCCCGAAGTTAGTAAGAGTTTACGGTCATTACCCGAAAGGGGCAAGCATTTATATTCCACTTTCTTGAAGGAAAGGCTTGTGGAATGCACCGTACCCCTGAATGATGTTATTCCCAAGGCAAATATATATACCTTCCTTAACCCACCCCCAGCCAACCTGGACAAAGGCCGAGACAAACTCATGTCAAGTAAAGCAACTGCCGCAATAGTTACCCAGATGTTCGTTTCACTGCAAGCCCGGCCTGATTCAAACATGGATGAGTTTTTCATGCACGAGAATGCACGTGATCCGCCAGCATTATCCGATAGAGGTAAGCTACGGAGTGGGACAAAATCTCAAATTCTCAATTGTTTACCAGCTATTCCTGCACAAGGGAAGAATTCAGCAGCTAGACAAGCTTCAGTTGTCATCTTGGATATGCCTGCTGTAGTCCATGTAATCAAACCACAGAAAGCGGATCTGTTTGGAGAATATGCTCGATTGCAATTATTGCCATACATCGAATCTCTGATTAACACGAACACCACAAGGGTTGATGCGATCTATGACTGTTACCCCGAAGGCAGTTTGAAGAATCAGACGCGAGCAAAACGCCTCGGTGAGACAGCAGTTAGGTTGATACGGGTGTCCGAGAACGTCCCTTTACCTAAAGGGAAGAATTGGCAGGCATTCTTGAAAGTTAGTGAGAATAAAGACGAATTTTTCAAGTTCCTGTCTGCTGAACTGCTGAAATTAACATCAACATCCGAGTACCAGTTGTTAACGACATCAGGAGAATATGTACTATGCAATAAGGATGTTAGCTTATGTGACATATCTCCATCGAACCACGAGGAAGCAGACACGCGCATGATGCTTCATCTCAACCATGCAGTCTCACAAGGTCACAAAATAGCTTTTCTTCGCACGGTTGATTCTGATGTCGTCATTCTGTCTTTGCACCATTTCGCAACATTCCGTGACCTTGGACTCAGTGAGCTGTGGATTGGGTTTGGAATTGGAAAGGCATATAAAGATATGCCAATTCATGAGATAGCTTCACAACTTGGACCTGATTACTGTAAGGCCCTGACTTTCTTCCACGCCTTCACAGGTTGTGATGTAACATCCAGCATGCTCGGCATTGGGAAGAAGACAGGATGGAATGCATGGATGAATTTTCCCGCATCAACTGAAATGATGATAGAATTGACTGAGAATCCGCAAGTCTTTTCAGAGGATTCCCCTCATATGCAGCATATCGAAAAACTCACCATACAGATGTACAGTAACAGTTGTGTCAGTACACGTGTCAATGATGCGAGACGGCATATGTTCACACATGGCCTTAAGTCTATGGAAAACATCCCGCCCACCAAAGCAGCTCTGTATCAACATGTAAAAAGGGTAATTCTTGTGTCATCTTTCATTTGGCATCGTGCTCTGCAGAAACACTTATGTGTGCCAGACCCATCACAGTACGGATGGGAGTGGAATCCACGTCTCAATATTCTGGTCCCATTTTGGACTCACCTAGGAGACGCAAGTGCTGCATGTGCACTGATGCTCCACTGTAGTTGTGCCAAGGCCTGCAAGGGCAATTGCAAATGCTTGAAAGCTGGATTAAGGTGCACACCTTTGTGTAAGTGTGAAGGTGGCTGTTGTAACAATATTGAGTAGTATACTGTCATGTTAGGACCAGTCATCTCCTATTCTGGTATTTTTTTTTCCATTTTCGGCCAGTTAACACATGTCATGTTTCTAGTTGAGTTGATTTTGCTAACAAATGTTCATCCCATGTGGCTTGCTACATTGTCCGGGGTATAGGAATACAGTTTTAGATTTCGGAAAATAGTCTGTTATTTACTGCACAAGACGGTGTTAATTCATGCATAGCATGATACAATATCCCCAACTATTTTGCCTCTGTACAACAGTTGATACCTTCGTTCACCCGTGTGTTCATCTATGGTATCCTTGTCTTTCTCTGGCCATAGGCCACATGTGACTAGTCAGTTCCTACTCCATAGCAAATCAACTTGGAAATCCTTCATCTTGTAGCGCACTCATGTCTCAATGAATCCATACCTGAGTTGATCTAATAAATCTAACGTAAGGTATCAAATTGCCATACCGGATCATATTTCGATAAGTTATTCGCTAAAACATTTCGACCACTCATCGACATCAAAGGTCATGTTTTGGCTCCCAGTGGTGGCTATATCTCTATATCCCTGGTAAAGTAGCATACCATGAGGGATGGGCATTAAGTGTCGGCAACATTAATCCTGACTTGGAACACACCACATCTTAACTGGCCGAAAATGAAGAATACTACTTGTAGTCAAAAAATATTCCTGTACCTCGAATGACTGCAAACATACACTCACCCCTTCTAGTCCCATTTTGCCAATGTTCTATACTGGCAAGATAACATTGTATAATTAACAACGGGAACTAATGCATCCCGAGTTCATTCCAGCACTGCCCTTGCTGGCAGACGTGTCGCTATGGTGTTGAGATTGAACCAGAACTCCTCTAGAAATTTGATAGTTTTATTTTCTTAGAAAATAAATCTATCGAAAATGCCGGAAGTTGAGAATAGACTGTCACTTTAATTGGATTATCAAATGTCCAAGTATCCCCACTGCTGCATACTATCGAGTACCCTTGTTCATGTGTTGACAGGAATCTCTCATACCATGTTCATTTGACCATTGCATTCCCGAGAAACATTCAACACTAATTTATCTACGGACGGACGATCATACTGACAGTCAGACACACAGACGCACACATCGACGGAAATTCTGATCCCATTATCCATTAATCTTCCCCCCAACTTGTTCCAAGGGCTTCACTCCATCATTCACATCAATTACAGCACATGTATGGTGTTAGGTTTGGAGCTTCAGTTGTGCGATCGGCGAAAATAGCTTTTTTTCGATCCGCTTGGCGGCCATTTTGGATTTCGCTGCTAGTGGTGGCTAGAGGATGGTGCCAACTTGTAGCCGATCGATTTTGAAATCTCTGATGCCTACCCTTACATCATGCCAAATTTCAGGAAGGTATCACCAAGTGCACAATTCTAGCGAATTCCTCCCCCGCTAATTTCCATCAAAAAATGTTGCCACGGCCAACGATCTTAGAACTTAGTCTAGTCAGACCACAATATTTCCCTTTTGTACACCCTACAGGGCACATTTATGGTCGGATTGCTTTGAAACCTGGCATGCTTGTTTGGGGAGGCCTCTAGATGGGAGCTATCGATTTTCGTCGGTTTCCGTCAAAAGATGTTGCCACTGGTAATGACCTTCAATTAACTTAGTAAAAACTTAGTGCAGTTAAGCATCAATATTTCCCTTTGACACACCCTGAAGGGCACATTTATGATTGGATCGCTTGCAAACTTGGTGAGCTTGTGTGGGGTGACATCTATATGGGAGCTGTCGATTTTCTTCCATTTCTGTCAAAAAATGTTGACCTTTGAACTTAGTTTAGTCAGACCTCAATATTTCCCTTTAACACAGCCTTCAGGGCACGTTTATGATCGGATCACTTTGAAACTTGGTATGTGTGTTCCGTGTGACCTCTAGATGTGAGCTATTGCTTTTTTTCATTTCCATGAAAATTTATTGATTATTATTTATTATTATTATCACCAACCTTTGAACTTATTGCATTTGTACATCAACTTATCCCTTTGGCACACTCTGCAGGGTATATTTATGAATTTCCATAAAAAAACCAATTGCCACAAGCATTGACCTTCTACTTAGTGCATTAACATCTTCCTTTGGCATGCCTCAGAGGACACATTCATTATCAGGTTGTTTTGAAACTTTGTATGCTTATGCAGGGTGACAAAGATAGGAGCTATTGATTTTCTTTTCATTTCAATCAAAAACTGTTGCTATTAGCAACAATCTTTGAATTTATTGCATTTGTGCATCAACATTCTTTGACATGGCCTGCAGGTCACATTTATCATAGGATTGTTTTTGAACTTGGTGTGCTCATTAGGCAAGAACTTTAGATAAGAGCTATTGATAAGCATTCATTTCTGTGAAAAAAGTTGCCATTTACAATAACCTCTGAACATACTGCATTTGTGTATCAGCTTTCTTCCTTTAGCCAGTCTTACAGTTTACATTTAAAAATGTATGGATTACTCTGACATTGTGCACACACAATGCTGTTTTGTTGAAATTTCCAAAAATAACATTGGTGCCAATGATCTTCAATTTTGCCATTTCATTTATAGCTTACCAAGTTCAAGTTTGTCAAGTTGAGCTACAGTGTCATTGACACTTTCATTAATACTTAACAATGGTCCAGATGGGGATGGCCCTCCATTGAGTGGACACTCTTTTCTCTCTGCTCAGTTATATTAGTGTACTTATTAACATTTAACAGGCACAACAATAAATAATGACAAGATGGCGGTAGCCTATTGTTGTATGGAGGACCATACTGGTCTTCTCTTTTTTAGAGTTTTTTGGCAAATTTTGGGAGTTTGGGGATTCAAAATTTATGTTTGGCCCTGGAAATAAATTGGGTTGCACCAGCTAGTCTGGGCCATTGGTAAGTATTGAAAATATTAAAATTGGTATAAATTTTTATTCAGCAATGCTGTACTGATTTTGTTCCACCTGATCAGCAAGCTGCAACTACTACAGAGAAACTGCTGTCATCTCCTGATGCAGATTTTGTGTGGAGGAAAGAGGATGTTCTTTCCTTCCCGAAACAGGTGTCCGAGGCCTTTGGCCTTGTTAACGACGCCATATTCAACCTCTTTAGTGCTAAGAGGAAGACGGTTACATATCAACAACTTCAATAAATATACTGTTCCTTGGACTACATTCATTTAAAACGGTTGGAGAAGATGTCCAGAGAGCTCCTCAGCATTAAAACCATTTAAATGAGCAGGTCAGGGATGTAGATATATCCCTACCTGCATCATTCAATATACGCTCGTAAGTGATGGAATGTGCTTTTTCATCCAATAGAGCGAATCTCGACGTGATGTCCTATGCAGATCACCTCACCAGAGCTATGGTGCAACATCTTAAAGAGAAGGAATGTGAGGATGTATGTTCCTCGCTTAAAGTTCTTCCCAGGGAAGTCATGTATGCCACGTACAACTCCAACTTGACAGTGGCAAATTGGGATTTGGTCAGACATGATGCTGCCCTTGCGTTCATCATCACTTATAAATGACATGGTGAAAAGCTCTCTCTCTGAGTCACTCCAGTCTCTGGATATACTCTATTGATGACGAGCCTTTGTTAGTCTATGAATGGGCTATAAGAAAGCTTCCAGTACAATGTTACTGAAGTTTGCGTCTCAACAACACAGTTCAGCAGACCAGGGTAAGCGAGGCCATTCCACTTCAAAATCAGCTAAGGGAACTCCTCGCAAGGGTACAATAAACCCTCTTATACTTACTCCAGAAGTCGTCAATATAGCGACTCAGGAAAGGGGCGCATGTCTGATCCAGATTATAGGTCAGATGCCCCCAAGCCAACAGGACGAGGTTCTTCACGGGGCGATAGTAGTTTCTCCTTCCATAAACCGTACAGGTGATGAATAAGACCTCTATTGATTACCAGTTGATGGAAGGTTATCAAACATGCGACAAACTAGATTTAAGTCATGGAATATTAGTGGGTAGGTGTTGTCTCGGAAGGCCTACGGCTATTATTCCAAGCAAAGCCCTCACGGAAGATCAGTGGGTGAGAAATGAAGTCTCAGCAGGCCTGCATCTATCATTCCGAGCAAAGCCCCCACTTACAAGATGTGCGCATTGGACAAATCTTCCGGCAGATCCTTTCAAAAGAGAGTCGCTCCTAGTGGAGGTACAGGCTCTCTTATTGAAGGTAGCAATAGAGTCGTCGAGAATAGACTTCTGTTGCTTTCCACGTAGCATAAGGTTATCAACCTCACAAAAAAGTGGATGAAAATTGCAGAAGATCAGTGGATGAGAATATAGCCTGCGGCTATCAATCTGACCAAAGTTCTACTTACAAGAAGTACGTTTTGGATAAATCTTCCAGCGAATTCTTCCAAGAGAGGCTCTCTTTGCAGAGGTACAAGCTCTCCTATTGAATAAAAGCAATAGAGGCTGTCGAAATATTCTCCAGGTTTTTATCAAATCACCTGTGTTCCTGAAGCTGGACGGATAGTGCATAGAAAGGTTGTTTGGAATAGAGCTGTTAGAGGGAATAGGTACAGTTGTTCCCTCTCGGTGTTGTATTATTTGGCATCAAGACATTTAATGTCATTGTGGATGCCATAGTAGCCTTATGTACTGTTACAGCGGTATTTTCTTAGCGGCTAGTGTTGTAAGTCTCCATTTAGTGAGCTTTCAAAGACTGCAACTGACACAGATATATCTTCAAATAGACGAAGACTCATAACTGTGTAGCTGCCTTGAGATTACTGTCTCCTTGTTAATTAAAGCTGTTAGAATAGCGGCTCGTCATTCCCTACCTTGCACGATGATGATTGTAAGTCTCCATTTAGTGAGCTTTCAAGGTCACTAGTTACACCGAGGTATCTGTCTTCACAGGGAGAAAGACTTCTAGGTACATTAGCTAGGCTGTGACCACTGTCTTTTGGGAATAAAACCGATAAGAGTACAGTGCTTTTCGGTTTGTTTTCCCATGTGTCATAGACTTGAGTCTTATTGTTTACACCAAAGTAGCTTAGCTAAATATCATGAGCGAGATTTTTTCAGTAATTATGCAGTGACATAACTGAATTTATTATCTCTTGAGACTGCTGTCTCATTGGGAATTTAGGGCTGTTAAAATAGTGGCTCTTCATTCCCTACCTTGCACGACGATAGTTGTAAGTCTCCGTTCAGTGAGCTTTCGAGGTCGCAACTTAAAGCGTTATATCTGTTTTCATGGAGATGAAGACATATAAGCTATGGCTAGCGATGTAAGTCCCCTTAGTGAGCTTCTAAGGCTGCAGTTATCAGCTTTTTATTGTCTTCACATATAGGAAGACCATTAGCTGCTTCAACTAGGCTGAGTTCGTTGTCCTGTAGGACATGATACCATATGTTAGAGGAGGTCATTCCCTTCCTACCGGTATGGTTTGGTGTTGGTTATATGAGGTGAAATCCTCTATTGATGATGCCATATTTATCTGATGTGATTATGTCAATACGGTGTATTTGTTTATCACGTCCCTTTCCGTCCTTAGTGGCATATGGAATCGCTCAGATGTGAGGGAGCCCTGTGGTTCCTATACTTTTTGATGACTGACACAAAGTGATTCAAGAAATGCGGGTGAGGGGGTGTTGGTATGACTTTTTCGTCGAATCCCCCCCCCCCCCCCCCCCCACTCCCCAGGCGAATATATCTGGATTATTTAGTATCGCTTTTTACTGATTCCAGAGCACTCCCCTCTTTGTTTTGAAGAATATTGCTTCAAAAAAAAAGGGGGGGGGGGGTGGTGATTTTTCTTCATCTTATCCAACTTGATAAGTGTGTACTTATGAGTGAAGCTGTTTTGTCTGTAGATTATTACTGATCCTTGATACAGCTTGTTTATTATTATTATATATATGGCATATGTTTGTGGGGGTGCATCTCTTACTCTCAAATATGCCATCATAATTTAAGGGACTTAGTCTGGTCTAGCCTTAAATTGGGGGCTTGTTACACACATTTAGCATGCTAAGATTATGCAATTACTTGGATTTGGCTCTTTATTTATGATACGTCTACTCTATGATTGTATAGAGAGACATACATGTAATTCCTTTTAAATTTAATTTCCTTTCACCTTGGATTGCAGGCTTAGGAGCTATATTTGGTCTGCTAATTCTCAAGTCCTAGGCCTTCCTCCTTTTTTACGATTCAGCTAGTCTGGGCCATTGGTTATTAGTATAAAAATATGATAAATTTTAAGTGATTTGTATATTTTTTTATACTTACCAATAACCCAGACGGGGATGGCCCGCCCATGAGTGGGCACTCATACCTCCCGCTGAGTTATTTTTAGTATGCTTATCTACAAAGAATGATTTTGGCACCAATTCTGGTCTCTTCCTGACCACTGTGCATGCACAGAAGGTGAAAGTATGAAGGGTCAGATAGGACTTTTAATTTTTGGTATTGTATGCAAATTTGGGGGATTGGGGGGGGGGGGGTGGGGGGGTGTTCAAAATTTGTGTTTGGCCCTTGATAATATCGAGTTTGCACCAGCTAGTCTGGGCCATTGGTAAGTATGAAAAATATACAAATTACTTAAAATTTATCATTTTTATGTCCGACCCCAAGATGGCATATATGGCATTTTCTTAAAAACCTACCTCACAATTGTTTACAACAGGCTTGCACTACAAAGCATCAAGAAAAATAAGCCAAAACTGGGTCAAGTGCAGCCAGCATAGACCCGGTCGCGGACACTCTTACCAGTGCGCAGACGTATAACCAACATGTCATTCTTTTTTCTTCTGCCCTCTTGCCAAGATGCGATTGAATTTTGCTACTAAATCAGTGATCCAATGCACTCATTCTTCACTACATTCCTGTGCTGAATTTTGGATATAAGCTGTTGCTTTCCATTGGATAATACAGGGGTGTGTTTTTATTGTATTTTCTCGTTAAATTCACCACTTTTTTGTCATATTTAATTTCTATGTGCCATGTTTCATGCGTGTTTTCCGTGTGCTGTGCGGTTCGGTCTTTGTTATATATATTTATATGCTGTCCTTTTGGATATTGCTGTTATTGGAGTTAGGTGTCAGTGGGGGATGTTCTGGCAGCATTTCTCCCCTCCGTTGAGGGTCAAATTTCTGCCTGTTTGGTCCTTCTTGAATGTTTTGGTTCTTTTGTGTTTCTGCCAGGCCTTTATTTTCTGACACCTTCCTCTAGTAGTTGGGGATGTTCTGATTTTTATTAGCTCAACTTGACAAAGTCAAGCTGAGCTATTGCCATCACTTCTTGTCTGTCGGCGTACGTATGTACGTACATTAGTACGTTAGTATGTTAGTACGTTCGTATGTTAGTACGTTAGTACGTACGTCCACAATTTCCTTTGGCACACCTCACAGGTCGCATTTATGATCAGATTGCTTTGAAACTTGGTATGCTTATTTGGGGTGACCTTTGATGGGAGCTATCGATTTTCTTCAATTTCTGTCAAAAAATGTTGCCGCGGCCAACGTTCTTAGAACTTAGTTTAGTCAAACCTCAATATTTCCCTTTGGCACACCTTACAGGGTACATTTATGATTGGATCGCTTTGAAACTTGGTACGCTTGTGTGGGGTGACCTCTAGATGGGAGCTATTGATTTTCTTCAATTTCCGTCAAAAAATGTTGCCGCGGCCAACGTTCTTAGAACTTAGTTTAGTCAAACCTCAATATTTCCCTTTGGCACACCCTACAGGGCACATTTATAATTGGATTGCTTTGAAACCTGACAAGCTTGTTTGGGGTGACCTCTAGATGGGAGCTATCGATTTTCTTCCATTTCCGCCAAAAAATGTTGCCACGGCCATCGTTCTTAGAACTTAGTTTAGTCAGACCTCAATATTTCCCTTTGGCACACCCTACAGGGCACATTTATGGTCGGATTGCTTTGAAACCTGGCATGCTTGTTTGGGGTGACCTCTACATGGGAGCTATCGATTTTCTTCCATTTCCATCAAAAAATGTTGCCACGGCCTACGTTCTTAGAACTTAATTTAGTCAGACCTCAATATTTCCCTTCGGCTCACCCTACAGGGCACATTTATGATTGGATTGCTTTGAAACTTTGTATGCTTGTTTGGGGTTTCCTCTAGATGGGAGCTATCGATTTTCTGCCATTTCCGTCAAAAAATGTTGCCGCGGCCAACATTCTTAGAACTTAGTTCAGTCAGACGTCAATATTTCCTAAGCTTAGGCACACCCTACAGGGCACATTTATGATCGGATTGCTTTGAAACCTGGCATGCTTGTTTGGGTTGACCTCTAGATGGGTGCTATTGATTTTCTTCTATTTCTGCCCATCAAAAAATGTTGCCGCTGGCAACGATCTTTGAACTTAGTTTAGACAGGCATCAATATATTCCTTTGGCTTTCCCTACAGGGCACATTTATAATCAGATCGATTTGAAACTTTGTATGCTTGTTTCCTCTAGATGGGAGCTATCGATTTTCTTCCATTTCTGTCAAAAAATGTTGCCACTGACCTTTGAACTTAGTTTTGTCAGGCCTCAATATTTTCCTTTAACACACCCTTCAGGGCACATTTATGATCGGATCACTTTGAAACTTGGTATGTGTGTTCGGGGTGGCCTCTAGATGTGAGCTATTGCTTTTTTTCATTTCCATAAAAAATTATTATCGTTATCACCAGCCTTTGAACTTACTGCATTTGTGCATCAACTTATCCCTTTTGAACTCTCAGCAGGGTATATTTATGAATTTCCATAAAAAAAAACAAAAACCATTGCCCCAAAGCAATGACCTTCTACTTAGTGCTTTTGTGCATTAACATCTTCCTTTAGCATGCCTCAGAGGGCAAATTCATTATCAGGTTGTTTTGAAACTTTGTATGCTTATGCAGGGTGACAAAGATAGGAGCTATTGATTTTCTTTTCATTTCCATCAAAAACTGTTGCTGTCAGCAACAATCTTTGAATTTATTGGATTTGTGCATCAACATTCTTTGACATGGCCTACAGGCCACATTTATCATAGGATTGTTTTTGAACTCGGTTTGCTCATTAGGCAAGACCTTTAGATAAGAGCTATTGATAAGCATTCATTTCTGTGAAAAAAGTTGCCATTTACAATAACCTCTGAACATACTGCATTTGTGTATCAACATTCTTCCTTTAGCCAGTCTTACAGTTTACATTTAAAAATGCATGGATTTCTCTGATGTTGAGCACACACAATGTTGTTATGTTGAAATTTTATCAAATAACATTGGTACTAATGATCTTCAATTTTACCATTTCATTTATAACTTACCAAGTTCATGTTTGTCAAGTTGAGCTACAGTGTCATTGACACTTTCATTTATTTTGGATTCTCTATCCCACCTACTGCTCTCTCGTCAGACATGCCCAGTATGGTTCCCTGTGGGCAGTGCTTACTTCCGAAGCATGTGGATGATTCTCATTTTTCATGCTCAACTTGTAATGGGTGTTCGTATGATCGACCCTGTGGGCTCTGTGGTCTTGGTCATCCACCTTTTGGGCTTCTGTGAAACATGCAGTGCATTCTCATGGCCTTTCTTCCTGCACCTGCGGGAAAGAGGAATGCTGTCTTTAGAGGGTTCAGATGTGAAGCCAGTTTGCCTGGTCCTTCCCATATCAGACAGTAGATTCGGGTTGTGAGCTTGGGGAGGCCCTCTCCTTACTCATGCAGGTTCTTTCCGAGAGCTTTCCCGTTGCCTCCAGTGAGGCTACTAGTGATTTCCAGGTGCCCCTAGCAGTGCCACCTCCCGGGATTTGATGCAGGCCACTTTCTGATCCCCCTGGTGTTCCTACATCATGGGAGGCATTAGCTGGTATGCCTGATATGGGCTATGTGTCTTCTGACTCTGGAGATGGGCCAGATACACCTGACGTTGAGAGCGATCAGTCTTCTGACTTGGGGTGGCTCTTTACTTTGTTCTTGAGTTCCTTCCAGAGCTTAAACCATCAGATCAGCTAGTCACGATCTTTGGTCACGTGCCTGCAGCCTGTGGAGCAACTGGCTTCAACCATACCAGTTGGCAGGCCTGGCATTCTGAAAAATGCAGGAGGGCAAAAAATCGCTCTCCTCAATCAGCTTAGGAGAGCAATTAGCTTTACACAGCATTTTGAGTATCCAGTTGAACGAACTCATTGAAACTGAAACCAATAGACTACATCAGTGATTTTATTAACTTTACTAAGGTAAAGCGAAATCTCTTAGACATCTGGATGTCTCACTCAACAACCGAACACACACTTGACAAGACCTGTGTGTGTACCCAGACCTGTTGTCCAAGAAAGTCAAACGCCTACCACTACCACCTTCAACCCCCCAAGGGGGTTGAAGGTGGTAGTGGTAGGCGTATGACTTTCTTGGACAACAGGTCTGCTTGAATCTACAGACATATCCTGGTGCAAGTGCTTCAAGTGACAGGATAGTAGTAATGGTAGTATATTATAGTGTCAATATTCCTTGAATAATTATCCCTCAAACTGTGATGTCAGTTGTTGAACTTGAAACTGACAGAAAAAAAATATTGCTGTGACCCATTTTGCTTCAGATGTTTGCAACTGTGTTTGGGTATGGTTGCAGCCATTACCTTTTACCACTAAACCACTTTCAAAATGAAATTACGTGATGTTATGTGTCTTCGAAGTTAAATTACATTTTTGCTTTACAACAAAAATTTAATGTGAGCATAATACATGTAATCTCAATCATCCCAGACCAAAATATTTAGGAGGGCAATTTTTCGCTCTCCTTAATTCTTTCAGGAGGGCAGTAAGGAGAGCTAAAAAATCGCTCTCCTGAAATTGCCAAGCCTGAGTTGGTATACAAGGGGTCGAAGCTTTTGCAGCATTGGACTCTTAAGTTGAGTTCCTGTTGAGGAGCTGACAGTTGCTCATCAATGCTCAGTGGTTCTCTCCAGGTACTCCGGCTTTCTTCACCCGTAAAACTGTCACGATCATGATTAGCCGTTGTGCATAAGTATGTAACCTTAAACACCAATAAATAAATAAATAAATAAATAAGTTGAGTTCCAGGGCTATTAAGACTTCATTCTTCACTTGAGCTGATACCTTTTTGCCCCTGTGCATTATCGTTCCTACGATTCTGCCAATTCGTCGGTCTGCCAGACATTGACGGTCTTGGATCAGCACACCTCCTCCCTCATACTTTCCAAGCCCAAGGCGGCTATTATTCCTATGGCAACTTTGGAGTCCCTGTTGGGCTTATCCAGAGAGATGCTGGGCTTGCTTTCTCTCTCTGATCACATCGTCTCTGCCTTGGCTGCTTATCTGCCTCCAGATAAGTTTGATTACATACAGTCTCCTTTGCATGTGGTTTCTAAGGCGCTCACGCACATAATTCACATGCATGCCTGACACACAGCTAATTTGGAATTAGTTCGCTGAGATGCAGTGTTGGAAACTAGCCATTCCCTTCCTGAAGTGCAGCACACTGCTCTTCAAACTGCTTCTTTGGTGGGTCTGCATCTGTTACATGATTCCGGCAGTCCAGGATGACATCCTAAGTCATTCCAAGATCAGCTCCTGCTTTGCCAGCTTGATCCTCCTTCTGCAACTTCCGGGGCTGTTCAAGCCTTAGAAGTGCCCTTCTGCTTCGTCTACAAAGTCACAAGCTGATCCTCCTTCTTCTTCTTAATCACGTGGTAAGGGAAAGCATCGGAAGAACAGAGGGAGCTCAGAAACCTTCTATTAGTAGAGGAGGTGGTTTCTCCTCTTGCAGACCACTCATGGGCTCGAAATGAAGGTCCTCACCTTGATTTGTCCCAGGTTGGAGGAAGGATATCCGAGTTTGCAGACCGTTAGGCCACGATCACATCCGATCCTTGGGTGTTAGATGTTGTTTGATCCAGTCTGCGGTCTGCAGATATCCTTCTGGAGTCACCTCACTCTGTCACAGGTGCCGCTTCCAACCCAAGTTCCGTCAGACAGTTCACGTCGGGAGCTTTTGATCACAGAGATAGACTATCTCCTGTCAAAGGGGGTGATCGAGGTCATCAAGAAAATTCATTCAGTGAGATTTTATTCCCATCTGTTCTTGGTGCCGAAGGACGGCCCCCTCCAATCAGTTATCGATTTGAGTATCCTGAACCATTCTATCATTGCTCCCAAGTTTAGCATGGAGACTTTTAGGTCGGTTTGCCAAACCATTCACCAGTGAGATTTCGCTTCCAACATCGACCAGCGAGATGCTTACTTTCACATTCCAATTCATCAAACATCGCGAAAGTATCTCGGGTTTGCTTTTCTGTGGCGTGTTTGCCATGTCTTTTGGCCTCACCTGGCTCCTTGGGCCTTCACCTGACTGATGTCACATGTGATAGCCTTCCATCGCACACAGACTCAACGAGGAATAGTCGGACCTGGTCCCTTCTCAGTTGTTTTGTCATTTGGGGATGGACTTCCATACTCAGCTGAATACGGTGGAGGTTCCCCAGGCAAGGGCAGTGATTCTCTCAGCTTTTGCCCCGACTCTGACCCAGTCCACGTCTGTGACAGCTCAGAGTATTCTCCGGTTGCTCAGTCTCTGCTGTTCAGTGACTAATCTCATTCCTTTAGGTGGGCTGCATGTCGGACCTCTCCAACACTTTAGCTCAGTTGTTAGAGGCTGACTGGTGCTTCAGTTACCAGCATCTCTCAGTTGTCATCTTCTCCCTACGACATATGTTCAGTGGATTATGCAGAGAGTTACATTGGACTTGCCCATGTCCGATCGTGTTCTCATGGCAGATGCCAGCGATCTCGGATGGGGTGCAACATTGGATCCTCCAGGTCTATCCCTTCACAGGGCATGGGACCAGGTTCAGACAGCTCTTCACATCAACCAGAAGGAGTGTCTTGCTCTTCTGAGTTTCAAGCAGTGTATCCACCACCTTTCGAATCATCAGGTCCTTCTGTTATCCGACAATTCGACAGTGGTCACTTACAATCAGAACCAGAGCTGCACACACAATGTTCCTATGTATGAATTGGCTCAGGATCTTCTACTGCTCACTCAGGATTTCAACTCCGGCATGGTGGTTTGTCACATTCCCAGTCCTCTGAATGTTCAACGGGGCAGGGTCATTTCCACTGAGTGGATGCTTCATAGAGCAGTGTTCCATTCGCCAGGTAATCTCTGGAGTCGTCCCCACATCGATCTGTTTGCGATCTGTTGGAACCATCAGGTGGACACTTTCGTGTCCTCCGCATCCAGATCGTCTGGCTTTTGCCGTGAACCTTCTGTCCCTCAATTGGAACGGCCTAATTGGCTACGCCTTCTCGTAGTTCCGATTCTGCCTCAGGTTCTAGCCAAGATACGAACCTGCAGTTGTCAAATAATTTTGATCACTCCCCTTTTGCCTCTCTGTTTGTGGTGGTTCCAGTACGTCTCCCTCTTCAGCGTGACCTTCTCTTTCAAGATCACCCAAGGAGGTTTCGCCTCGACCCGACTTCATTGTGGATATTTGTTTTCTCACATACAAGATGGCTTTTCTGATGGCTTTTGCCTCAGCCAGAAGGGTTAGTGAGCTTCATGCCCTCTCGGTTGATCCGGCCTATTTCAGGAACTCCGCTGACAGTGTTACTTTTACCACTGATTGCTCCTTTCTGGCCAAGAATCAACTCTACCCTGCCTCCTCACTGTTTCAGGGGGGCTCTTCCTTCAGTTAAGAGAAATTGCCCTTTGCTCTGTCCTGTTCGCACAATTGACATTTACCTCAACTGGACGCAGTTTATGAGGAAAGGCAGGAAACAGTTTTTTTGTCTCTTATCCCTGGTCAACAGAAAATCTCGGCAATTCATTTTTAGGTGGATTTGTCTTGCTATTCAAGCGTCATATGCTCGTTTGGCGAGTGATGATTGTATTACCTATCACATTTCTGCGTACATAGTTTACCTCTTAGGCTTGTGCTAACTCCATCGAGTTGTTATGCAGGCAGCCCACTGAAGAAATCCATCTGCTTTATCCACCTTCTACCTGAGTTAGTTGCAGGAGCAGTCTGAGGACCTTTTTTCTTGTTCTTTGTGGTAGGTGTAATAAGAAAGGAAATTTACTATAAAATTCAAATTTTCTGTACAACTACCAAAATATACTGTGTATTACACCCACAGCTTTTTAATATTACATAGAAAAGAGATGGGGCTTTCAAATGGGTCTACTAGAATTTTGAGGTCCTTTGATCCACAAGGTCAATTTCAAGGTCCAAGTAATGATTAAAAGGTAATAATATTTTAATTTCTACTGAAGTTGCAAGTCATGATATTTTTTAAATCTGTGTAGTATCTACATTCCAATGACACCACAATCACCAAAACTGGGTTTTTTATGTCACTGGCCGATTTTGGAATTTCATTGTGTAAAAGGCCTGTTTTTAATCATTAATTAAGTTTGTACCACATTTTAAAGAATGACCATAGGTATTTTTTAATTGATTCTAAAACAGTTCATTCAAACTTATTATTTGCCAAATAAGTTATTACTATTAATCAGAAATTGCATTGGAACATCTTTTTGGCGGGTGGTAAACATGTTGAAATGACATCACTGTGCAACTAACACCATCCCTGCAAAATTCATGAAAACGGCACATATTCTGTCCTGATTGTTTGCGAAAAATTTGCTGTGATGGCCCAAAGCTATCTGTTCTGTGCCATGAGTGAATCAACCAGGCTCCTTGGAAGAACAGGCATGCTGTTTTCAAAATTTTGTATAACCCATTTATCATTTACCTGGTCTGAGCTTTAGTAACTTATTGTTTGTTCCCCTATAATTGATTCAGGTAACCTGTTAGGTAACCTAAATAAATATATATCGCAACTATGCTGATATAGGAACTGTTGAATCATAGCCAAGTTCTTGTTCATTGGGGCAATATCCTGATGAATAAAGAGGAATCTTAGTTAGTGAGGAACAATAATGAGGCTGTGTTGCAGCAAGTCAGATACAAATTAGTTGCAATTAAAGCCCAATTTTGGCATTGGCTGGCATGCTGCAGAGTATGGCATCCATAATCACTATTTGTGGCAGAAACATGAATTTTTGTCATTTGCTGATTTTGTACCTATGTTACATCTTAAGATGATCAACACTTTAAAATGATGATGAGTATCAATCAGTCATCAGCATACAGTACGTGGAGAGTGGATTGTAACTACATCACCCGTGGAGTGGAGTTATCACCCAAGCTATAACTTTCAAATTTTGTATATACCGACAAAAAACACAAGCAATGTTTCAGCCTTGTGTTGGTTATGCTTTGCAACAAATTTGCAATTATTGCTTGGATGGAATCTCCACTCTGTGGGTGATTTAGTGATAATACACTCTCCACGTACTGTAGGTGTTTGCATCTGCCTGAAGTATAATAGTAATTGGGAAACAGAGCAGCTCTATTTCAGGCAGATGCAAACATCTATGCAGCTGATGATTAGTTGAAGCTCAATAACCCATTCAAACATAAGTGTGGTTTTTCCATGAAAAAGAATTCACTGTAATTAATCGCTAATTTAATTAAATAGTCGACAATTTGAACGGTTGAAAGAATTTTAGAGAGAAACGGGCAATTTTGTCAGAGAACAGTCTTATGTCTTTGACCTTGCCACCTGTAGAATCGCTGTTGATTCATTTTATTCGCAAAAAAATGTCAATGAACACTCAAAACTCAAAAGATTGCATTCAGCATATCAAACGTCACAAATTATGAGGTCTCAAATGTGTTTTCAAAATTGTGTGTTGTGTGTGCAGGCATCATTTTATCTGGAGGATGGAAAATGTACAAGGATTTTAATTTGAATACGGTGCGAACTGGCCACTCAGTTTAAATTTTGTGCTTTTTAAACTGAAACTAAAAATATAAGTTTGAACTCGGCTTGACGATACATGCACTCCTGCCACAAGGCTATCGCATGTGGACATCAGCCATTTCTGTTCTGCACTGTAACAAACATACACACTGGACGAGAAAAGACATTTTGTGCAATAATTTACCTTCTGGGGCATTCATTCATTGGAGTAACTGAGGCAGTTTGAGATTGCATTCTGACTCTGAGTGAACTCTGTAGTCTAGGTAAGTTTGCACTTTATTTTCAACATTATAAAGTTTTTGACTTGAAATTTAGCCTTCTTTTTATTTTACCTCAAGTCTTGATAACCTTTGTTTGAAATGGGCTGCACTTACAAATAAAAGCTTTAGGTTGTCCACATAATACTACAGATATACAAAGGGAGAAATATATTGCATGATAACTGCAAGAAAATGTCATGTCTTGTCTCCAGAAGTAATTTAGTTTGTACACCTTTTTTACAAACCCTGAAACCCCTACCCATCTATAACCTGACAGCATTTTCTTGAAAATTCACGAAATGAGTATCCAACAGTCTTAGTCCGAGGTTGAAAGAGAAATAGGGGGGTGGGGGGGGGGGGGGTGTTCTCACCAGTAAGCTTCAACTTATTTTGGTTGATAATATTTTCAAAGATTGATTAATGTTTATATTGTTTGTACTAGTACTATACTTCACCAGTTTGTTATCTGAACGGTTCTGTCAATATTATTTTCTTGGTATCTGGTTCAAAACAAAATAATTTTTTATGTAACTGCTCCAGTATCTTGTCAGTCTTAAATTTGGAATTTGGTATTCTGAATTTGCATTTAGTAAGTAGTTTTAAAGAGGCCTGATAGAATGTGGCTAAAATGATAGGCTTTTGGAGAACATTTTCTTGGGGATGGGGGCTGACCAATCAAACTGCCCTGAACTTTTGTTTCAGAATCAAAATGCAGGCCCTTGCCACGTATTTGCCTATGAAAATGCTCTTCCCACTGCCCTGATATTTGCCAAAATTATAAAAATACCCTCTTCCTCTGAACAATCTCTTCTGAAAATACCGGTCCCTTTCAATGAAAACTGCAAAATTAACTGCTTATTGGTGAAGGGGGTGAGAGTGCCTCAACCCCCTCCCCACCTCATACACCCATGTCGCTAAGTCACATAGGTGGCATTCGATTTAAGTTTTGTTGCTGAGAATTAAAGCAAAATAATAAATATCCTTGTATAAAACAGAAATAGTAGCAAAAATCCTAAATTAGTCATTTAAAAATACACATCAATCTGTGTCTGGAAAATATTGTCATATTGTCTATGTTTTAAATATTCTAATAATATTTTTGAATTTCATGGAAGTCATCTCATAAAATTGACAATATATTGCATTCATCAGACCACATGTATTTACCACGCCTCCCCAGTACAAACTCCAGAAAGTCATACTTTAGCAATACTATATCCCCCTAAAAAAGTCCTTCCCCCCCCCCCCCCAAACCCCCCACACACAAAAAAAATAAAATAAAATAAACCTGATGCCTCAACACCCACTAGCATGTGAAAAACATTGGTTCCTCAAATGTAAAATACCGAGTTTTTCTTATAAAACCAGGCTTTTCATTCTTCCGAATTTATTTTCTTTATTCAGCTAGTGTGGGGCATGGTGGAATTGGAGATAGTTAATTAGTATCTGCATGTACTAGCTGTCAAACATCACCAAGCACTGTCGGTGTGTCGTCATCTGGTAACCAGTATTCAAGATTCATTTCGTCTTGCTTCCTGAGAACTACTTCAACTTTACATGCTTTTCAAAGTATGTTTGCATTGGCAAACGTGCTGCTTCATTGCCGAAGTGTGAATCGAATGAGATTACAGTTACGCAGTAGTCCTCGTGTCGACTCGCTGGCAGCATGCAGCGGTGAGGGCAACATTGTAACAAAGTTTTATTGGAACTGTACTAGAGGCTGACTGCAATATCGAACCCAATTGGACTTTTTTGCACTAAAATTAAGTTTTCCTCAATCTTCAATAACGAAAGCAAAGGTTGAGTTTCACTGTTCAATTTCTTGGCAGAGATCATGTGTCTTTCATGACTTTCAACAGTTTTTAGCATAGTTGTGCATCAAGCATTTCGTAATGACAATCGGTAATTCCGACATAAATATAGCCAATGGTTTTCATTGGTTATATTCCACTGAGCACTGCAAACTATAAAAACCAGTCTAACGAGAGAACTTGTGCATGCGAAGGGTACTTTTTATCGGATTGCACTTGAGCTTTCTGGTTAAAATTACCGCATACCCCTAAAATCCATGTGATCATAACAAATACAGTTACAGGTGTATAATAAACGTCATTACACCATTCATTCGTACAAGATCATTCAACTTGGCAAAAATTTTATGTGACCCAGCGACAATTTGTCATGACCCATTTTTTATTCACATGTTTCTCATTTTAGGTAACCTCCACCCGGCCCAAATGGTGGTTGACCTCAATTTGATAGGCCTGAAGAAGAAATATGCTGTTATTTCCCTTTCATCAACAGCTGTTTTCAAACAGGGCACCTCTGCTTCTTGGAATTTCTCTCCAATGTTCTAATTGGGATTTAATCATACTAAGCTTTATATTGTGCTGATCTGTTTATTTTGTTAGGAATGAACAATTAATTTATTGTTGGACTTGTTCATGTGTCATCCTCAGCAAAATATGATGAGTTTATTCATTGTCCTGCCAAGTTCTATTTACACCTGTATTGTACCTCTCAACCAACTGTGAAATTCTCAGATACAAGTTTGTTAAAATGAAACCTCTTGGTTCATAATTGGGGTCAATGCAGGAGCCAGAATTTTTAACTTAGGGTCATATGAGGGTTAATCTTTAAAAATATTCTTCTTCAGAACCTCCAGTCAGAATCTTTTAATATTTGACATGCATCAATGTTATGAGGATCAGATTCAAGATTGTTCAAATCAATTACTTATGGAAGCCCGAAGTTTAACTTAGTGCAATATATTAATACGGGATAATCTATAAAAGTCTTATTCCAAATTGAACCAAATTTGGTATGTCGTATTATTGGGTCATAAGTACTTGACTCCTGCAAACAATGTTTATTTACTTGTCCCTGTAGGAACCCCTGAGCTAAAAAATAGAAATATTTTCAAACCACCATATTTCCCAAACCACACACAGAAGAGAGAACTGTTATTTTGTATGGAGCATCCTTTAGAACTCTGAGCTTCAAATGGTAAAAGAAGATTGCCATCGGTTGTGTCGGCATCTATTGGGGGTCAGATACAAGTTTGTTAAAATGAAGCCCTTGGTTCATATCAATACAGGAGCCCAAACTTTTAACTTAGGGCAATATGGGGAATAATCTTTAAAAATCTTTTTCTTCAGAACCACCTGTCAGAATCTTTTAATGTTTGGCATCCATCATTGTTATGAGGGTCAGATTCAAGATTGTTGAAATCAAGTCTGTCAGTTAGTATTTGGGATTCCTATGGAGGTCTGAATTTTAACTTATTGCAAGATGAAGAAATTTCTTTAAAAATCTTCTTCAGATCCACCAGTCAGAATGCTTTTGGAATGCAACATCTCGTATATAATATAGGGGGTCAGATTCACATATGTTCAAATCAGGTACCTGGGTTAATATTTGGGCTCCCTAAAGTATGTCAAATTTTACTTTGTGCAGTATGAGGAAATTTCTTGAAAAATCTTCTTCATCAGATCCACCAGTCAGAATCCTTTCACATTTGATATATAACATCTCTAGTTCACTATTCAGAACTCTTAGTCTGATTTAAATCAAATTTAATATGCAGCACAAATGGGAAACAGATTTTTCATTTATATGAAAAAAATTTAACCCTAGCTATCATTGGATTCACAGTGTGCTCAAAAGAGAATCATAATGGCAGCGGAACAATTTTCAAAGTGGGTGGGTGTAGAGGGGGGGGGGGGGGTTTGGGGAGGCTGGATCGGGCGATGGATGGTCGCCGGCCCATTGCTTATCAACCTACTCACAATTGTTTACTACAGGCTTGCACTACAGTGGAAGTCCCTAACTCGAATAATATACTCTCTATTTTTGTCTTTCCCAAGCAATTTGGGAAAGAAAAGTGGTGCAAAAGCACTAAGAAAAAATTAGCCAAAACTGGGTCGAGAGCAACCGGCGCAGACCCAGTACGGGACGCTCTCTCTCAAGTACAACTCCACGACTTCCGTTGCCAGTGCGCATATACATCGCTAAAGACTCATTCTTTTTGTCATCCGCGTTGTGACGAGATGTTCTGCACGCTTATCAGTGTTCTTCAAACTCGTTGATTGATGTTTCCTGCTTCATAGGAGTATCCTTTGTATTCTCAGGAACAGTTTTTATTATATTCTCTTACATATTATTATCCATAATGTATTTTATATGTTCTCTCTCGAGTCGCGCGCGAATTTCGTGTGCCATGCGCTTTGGACTTAAATTATTTTTCACAATTATTGTCAATGCTTAAATTGCAAATTTTTCTAACTGTGTTAGAGTTGGGTGTCAGCGGGGTACCGCTTCTGCAGTTTTTCTTCTCTCCTTTGAGAGTAGTCATCCTGTTGTGTGGTTCCCGGTCGACCTTCTTATCAACCTACTCACAATTGTTTACTACAGGCTTGCACTACAGTGGAAGTCCCTAACTCGGATAAAATACTCTCTATTTTTGTCTTTCCCAAGCAAGTTGGGAAAGAAAAGTGGTGCAAAAGCACCAATAAAAATAAGCCAAAACTGGGTCGAGTGCAACCGGCGCAGACCCAGTACGGGACGCTCTCTCCCAAGTACAACTCCACGACTTCCGTTGCCAGTGCGCATACCGTCTCTAAAGACTCATTCTTTTTAAAATCCGCTTCGTGTCGAGATGTTTTTGCACGCTTATCAGTGTTCCACCAACTCGATGTTTGATGATTCCTGATTCATTATACCACAGTGTATCCTTTGTATTCTCAGGAACAGTGTTTTATATTCTCTTTTTTCTATTATATGTCCATCATGTATATTTATTTGCTCTCTCTCGAGTCGCGCGCGAATTTCGCCGGCCACGCGGTTCGGACTTAGATTATTTCACAATTATTGTTAATGCTTTTTTTGCAAAATTTTTTAATTGTGTTAGAGTTAGGTGTCAGCGGGGTACCACTCCTACAGTGTTTCTTCTTTCTGTTGAGAGTAGTCTTCCTGTTGGGTGGTTCCCGGTCGGCCGTCTGGGGTCTTTGTTTCTGTCACCTTTCTCTCTTTGGGGGTGTTCTGTTTTCTGATCTCACCTTCTCTGCTCCTCTCACCTCTTTCATGCCTAGGACAATTCCTTGTGGGCAGTGTCTGCTGCCTAAGCATGTGGACGATGTACATTCGTCGTGTTCCTCCTGTAATGGGTGTTCGGCCGAGCGGCCGTGTGGTGTCTGTGGAACATGGTCTTCCACCTTTTGGGCATCTGTAAATCGTGTCGTTCGTTCTCGTGGCCGTGCCTCCTGCTCCCGCGGGAAAGGAGAACGTGGTCGTTCGGGGCCTCCCGAGCCGACTCTGTCTGGTGAGAGTTATTCCTCCTCCGTGGGGGATGTGCAGTCTTTTCCTGTGGTGGATACTGCGGGAGCCGTTGAGTTTTCTGGTGTAGAGATACCTGGTTCCGGGACTACGGTCCCCCTCCAGTCGACATCTGAGGCTGTCACTAGGGTTGTGACTCCTCCTTCGGAGCCGAGCCGGTGTGCTCTCTCCATTATTTCACCAGCCTCAACGACTCTCGACGTATCTACTACTGCTGCTGGTCCGTCTGCTTCGTTGTCGCTGCAGGGGACTGCAGAACTGTCCGATACTGTAGACGTGGGATATCGGCCCCTGCCTTCCCTGACTTCAACTCGGCGAAGTCGGAAGGGGCTGCCGGCCGAGCCCATCGCTGTGGTCTCGTCGCCGTCGAGTACCACAGTTGTGTCTTTGGATTCGGATGTTCATAGTGGAAACACTATGAACTCCGTGGCGTTTCCGTCCGCTCACTCTGGTCACACGACCAGTTTTGGGGGACCAACGCCTTTTGTGCAGCCTGGACCTTCTGCCCCGCAGAGGTCCGCGGTGACTCTCATGAGTTCTCGCAATATTGATCCTCGGGGTGCATCGTACCCCTATACACGTCTGCCTTCAGATGTTTCGGCTGCCGCCCGTCGTCCCGCGTCGGGTGTTTTGGAGGATCGTGACCCTTCGCTGGTTAAGAGGGTCAGAGGTGAAGCCACTTTGCCGGTTCGCTCCCCTGTCGAACCGGTCGGTACAGGCAGTGAGCTTAGGGAGGCCCTCTCCTTACTCACTCAGGTTCTCTCAAAGAGCCTTCCTGTTGCTTCCAGCGAGGCTATGGGTGGTTTCCAGGCGCCTCCTATGGCGCCGCCTCCCGGGATTGGAAACAGGCCGGTTTCCGATTCCTCTGGTGTCCCGACACCATGGGAGGCGTCGGCTGGTTTGCCCACGATGGGCTATGTGTCTTCCGACTCTGGGGAGGAGTCCGACATGCTTGAGGTCGAGGGCCAGCAGTCTTCGGACTTGGGGGCGGCTCTTGACTTTGTGTTTGGGTTTCTGCCTGAGCTCAAACCTGCTAACCAGCCGACAGTGTCAGCCTGGCCGCGATCTTCGGTTGCGTGCCAACAGCCTATGGAGCAACCTGCTTCTGGGCGCCTTCGACCGTGCCAGTCGGTACAGGTGGTTGAAGCTTTTTCAGCATTGGATGCCAAGCTGAATTCCAAGGCTTTGAAGACTTCGTTCTTCACCAGGGTTGACACCTTTTTGCCTCCTGTGCGTTATCGTTCCTACGATTCCGCCAATCCGTCAGTCTGCCAGACTTTGACGGTTCTGGATCAGGACTCCACTTCCCTCGGGCTTTCCAAGCCCAAGTCTGCCGTCATTCCAATGACGACTCTGGAGTCCACGTTGGGCTTATCTAGAGAGATGCTTGGCATGCTTTCTCTCTCAGATCACGTCGTCTCAGCTTTGGCTGCTTATCTGCCTCCAGATAAGTTTGACGAGGTACAGGCTCCTTTGCGTGTGCTGTCCAAGGCGCTTATGCACCTTACTCACACGCATGCCTGTAACACGGCCAATTTGGAATTAGTTCGAAGGGACGCTGTGCTGGACACAGGACGATCCCTTCCCGAGGAGCAGCGTGCTACTCTTCGATCTGCTTCTTTGGCAGGTCCGCAACTTTTCCATGGTTCCGTGTCGACGGTCCGGGATGACGTCCTACGTCATTCCAAAGATCAGCTGCTGTTTCGTCAGCTTGATCAGCCTTCTCGGGGAGGCAAGGGCCGTTCCAAGCCTAACAAGTACCCTTCTGCTTCCTCTGTGAAGCAAAAGGCTGGTCCTTCTGCCGCCGCCTCTGCTTCTTACTCACGGGGTAAAGGTAGGGGTCGGCAGAATCGAGGGAAGTCTCAGGATTCTTCATTTAGCAGAGGAGGTGGTTTCTCCTCTCGCGGGCCTCGTCGGGGCTCGAAATGAAGGTCCTCACCTCGACTCGTCCCAGGTTGGAGGAAGGATAGCAGAGTTTGCAGACCATTGGACCACCATCACATCCGATCCATGGGTGTTCGATGTTGTTCGGTCCGGGCTGCGCATATCCTTCCGACGGCACCCCACTCTGTCAAGGGTGCCTCTTCCAACCACAGTTCCTTCAGACGTTTTACGTCGGGAACTTTTGTCCACGGAGATTGCCAATCTCCTGGCAAAGGGGGCGATCGAGGTCGTCAAGAACGTTCAGTCAGTGGGTTTCTATTCCCGCCTATTCTTGGTGCCGAAGAAGGACGGCCGACTCCGACCGGTTATCGATCTGAGCATCCTGAACCAGTCTATCATTGCTCCCAAGTTCAGCATGGAGACTTTCAGGTCGGTCCGCCATTCAATTCACCAGGGAGATTTCGCCGCCAGCATCGACCTGCGAGACGCTTACTTCCACGTTCCGATGCATCGGGCGTCACGGAAGTATCTCAGGTTCGCTTTTCTGGGGCGAGTTTACCAGTTCAAGGCCATGCCTTTCGGCCTCAACCTGGCTCCTTGGGCGTTCACCAGACTGATGTCGCATGTGATAGCGTTCCATCGCACACAGTCCAGGGTGACTACTTCGGCATATCTGGACGATATCCTCCAGAGGCATTCCAATGCTGCCTTACTGGAATCGGATGTCGCCACTCTGTTGAGCTTGCTCACGTCGCTAGGATTCAGAGTCAACGAGGAGAAGTCGGACCTGGTCCCTTCTCAGTCGTTTTGTCATCTGGGGATGTCTTTCCAAACCAAATTCAATTTGGTGGCTGTTCCCCAGGCCAAGGCTGTGATTCTCTCAGCTTTTGCTCTGACTCTGTCCCAGTCCAGGTCCGCGACCGCTCGGAGTTTTCTCCGGCTGATCGGTCTCTGCGGTTCGGTGACGGATCTCATTCCTCTAGGTC
Organism: Pictodentalium vernedei; assembly: GCA_031216915.1. Lineage (NCBI taxonomy): Eukaryota > Metazoa > Mollusca > Scaphopoda > Dentaliida > Dentaliidae > Pictodentalium > Pictodentalium vernedei. The sequence continues at coordinate 289,926,321 of CM062288.1, forward strand.
GGCTGCGTGTCAGACCTCTCCAACACTTTCTGCTCAGTCGTTGGAGACCGAATGTAGATTCTCTGGATCAGGTGCTTCTGTTTCCGGACTCTCTGTATCCTCACCTTCTTCCCTGGACAGATGTTCAGTGGATTACGCAGGGTGTTCCGCTGGACTTACCCACGTCCGATCGCGTCCTGACGGCAGATGCCAGCGATCTCGGATGGGGTGCGACGTTGGATCCTCTCGGTCTTTCCCTACACGGGATGTGGGACCAGGATCAAGCAGCTCTACACATCAACCAGAAGGAGCTTCTTGCTCTTCTTCTGAGTTTCAGGCAGTGGATCCCTCACTTGTCGAATCGCCAGGTCCTTCTACTATCCGACAATTCGACAGTGGTTGCTTACATTCGGAACCAGGGCGGCACGCACTCGCTTCCGATGTACGAGTTAGCTCGGGATCTTTTACTGCTCGCTCAGGAGGTTCACGCCGGGGTGGTTGTTCGTCACATTCCCGGTCGTCTGAACGTCCTAGCTGACTCCCTGTCCCGACAGGGCAGGGTTATTTCCACCGAGTGGATGCTTCACAGGGCAGTGTTCCAGTCGCTTTGCGATCTCTGGGGACGTCCCCACATCGATCTCTTTGCGACTCGTTGGAACCATCAGGTGGACACTTTTGTGTCCCCGTGTCCAGATCCTCTGGTTTTTGCCGTGGACGCTCTGTCACTCGATTGGAACGGTCTAGTCGGCTACGCCTTCCCGCCGGTTCCGATTCTTCCTCAGGTTCTCGCCAAAATTCGAACCTGCAGTTGTCGAATCATTCTGATCGCTCCCCTGTCGCCTCAGCGGGTGTGGATCAATCAGCTCCGCTCGCTGATGGCGGCGGTTCCGGCACGTCTCCCGCTATGTCGCGACCTTCTTTGTCAAGGTCGCCCGAGGAGGTTTCACGTCGACCCGACTTCATTGTGCCTTCACGCATATCTTTTGTCAGGTCCTGTCTCCTCCGTAGAGGTTTTTCGAGACGAGCAGTGGAGTGCATTTCTTCTTCAAGGAGGCACTCCACTGGTTTAGCTTATGCAGCTAAATGGAAGGTCTTCTGTCGATGGTGTGCTGATCACTCTGTTGATTATGCCAATCCTTCGATTTCACAGATTGCAGAGTTTCTGGTATATCTGTTTGATTCTCGGGGTCTCCAGCCTGTTACCATCAAGGGTTACAGGTCTATGCTTTCAGAGACTTTTTCTTATGTGGGGAAGCGTCGTATCGGCACTAATCCTTACCTCTCCAAGCTTGTTCGGCACTTTTCTTTGAAAAGGCCTCGGACTTTGCAGCTTACTCCACGATGGAATCTTTCGTGGGTGCTGCTTTGCTTGGGGAGGGCGCCGTTCGAACCTTTATCCCAGGTGGATATGCAATTTCTCACATACAAGACAGCTTTTCTGATGGCATTTGCTTCGGCCAGACGGGTTAGTGAGCTTCACGCCCTCTCGGTTGACCCGGCCTTTTTTAGGAGTTCTCCCAACAGTGTTACTTTTACCACTGATTGCTCCTTTTTGGCTAAGAATCAGTTACCAGATACTACTCCTCCTCCTATCTGTATCAGGGCTCTTCCCTCTGTTGAGGGTACTCGCCCTTTGCTCTGTCCGGTCCGTGCTATTCGCATTTATCTTGATCGGACACGCTTCATACGGAAGGGCAGAAAACGTTTTTTTCTGTCTCTCATTCCGGGTCGACAGAAGATCTCTCCTCAATCCATTTCTCGATGGATTTGTCTTGCTATTCGTACGGCTTATAGTCGTTTAGCAGCTGGCGATTGTATTACCAATCGTATTTCTGCCCACGAGGTGCGGGCACTGTCTACCTCTTGGGCTTATTCTAACTCTGTCAAGTTGTCGGATGTTATGCAGGCAGCCTACTGGAGAAATGCTTCTACTTTCTCCACCTTTTATTTACGCCAGTTGCAGGAGCAGTCGGAGGACCTTTTTGCCTTGGGTCCTCTTTCTTCTGCTCAGGCTGTTGTCTGCCATAGCCATTAGGCTTCTTGAAGGTCAGTTTCAGCCTTGTGCTGTTACTGCCCTTTTTTCTGTCTGTGTGTCACACAGGCTCATATGTCTCTTTTCATTGTCCTTTACCAATGATTGCGACATTCTGGTTGATAAGCCTCGGGACCTCTTCCTTCTGCTTTACGGTTCCAGTGCACTAGGGTTATGTGGGGGTTGGTTATGCGATTCCCTCCAGCCTTTTGTCTATTCAGCCTGTAGTAAACAATTGTGAGTAGGTTGATAAGAAATCTAAATTTTATAGTAAATTTCCTTTCTTATTGTACCTACCACAATTGTTTACATGGAGGCCCTCCCGTCTTCTTTACGGGTAAAGAATCTTTCCTCCCCGCTGATCACATAACTCTAACGTTTACGGATTCAAAAAGAATGAGTCTTTAGAGACGGTATGCGCACTGGCAACGGAAGTCGTGGAGTTGTACTTGGGAGAGAGCGTCCCGTACTGGGTCTGCGCCGGTTGCACTCGACCCAGTTTTGGCTTATTAGCTCACCTGAGCGAAGCTCAAGGGGAGCTTAACTAATCACTTTCTGTCCGTCGTCCGTCGTCCGTCGTCCGGCGTCCGTCGTCCGTCGTCCGTCGTCCGTCGTCGTCCGTCCGGCGTTAACTTTACATTATCGACTTCTCCTCCTAAACCACTAGCCCAATTTTATTCAAATGTTGGCTAAATGTTTATTACCTAATGCCAATTCAGATTTGTTCAAATGAAGTTGCCCCTCCTCCTGGGTGGTGCCACACCCCCAAGGGGCACCAAAATCTTTGTAAATCTTCTTCTCATGAACCAGCAGTAGCAGAGACTTGATATTTGGTGTGCAGCTTCCTTTTGAGGTGTAGACTCAGATTTGTTCAAGAGAAGTTTGTGGGGCTATACTTGACGTTGTTATGAGAGGGGCAAAATTTTTTGCCCCGCCCAAAATTTCTATTTTCCAAACCGAGAGGCTGATTTGAACCAAATTTTATGTGAGGGCTTATTGGGTCATGAGTACTTGATTTATGCAAAAAAAAATTTTCCCGCAGCCCCGTGGGAACCGCAGGAGCTAAAAATAGAAAAAATTTAAAACGCCCATATCTCCAAAACTGCACGGCACTGAGAATTTTTATTTGGTGTGCAGCTTCCTTAGGACCAACAGAAAGGATTGGTAAAAAAAAATTGCCATCGGTTTTATCATAGGGTACAGTTTCGGGACTTTGAAAAAGTGCTGAGTCAGCACTTTTTAACACTGTAGGCAATGGGAAAAACATTAAAAAATCTTCTTCTCCAGATCCAGCAGGCAGAATCTTTTGATATTTGGTATGCAACATTGTAGGGTGGATCTGATTCAAGTTTGTTCAAATCGGCCCCCTGGGTTCATATTTGGGCTCAGTATAGGAGCCCGATTTCGAACTTAGTGCATTTCAGGCAAATTTCTTAAAAAATCTTCTTCTCCAGATCCAGCAGGCAGAATCTTTTGATATTTGGTATGCAACATTGTGGGGTGGATCTGATTCAAGTTTGTTCAAATCGGCCCCCTGGGTTTATATTTGGGTTCAGTATAGGAGCCCAAATTTGAACTTACTGCATTTCAGGCAAATTTCTTTGAAAATCTTCTTCTCCAGATCCAGCAGGCAGAATCTTTTGATATTTGGTATGCAACATTGTAGGGTAGATCTGATTCAAGTTTGTTCAAATCGGCTCCCTAGATTCATATTTGGGCTCACTATAGGAGTTTGAATTCGAATTTAGTGCATTTCAGGCAAATTTCTTCAAAAATCTTCTTCTCCAGATCCAGCAGGCAGAATCTTTTGATATTTGGTATGCAATGTTGCGGGGTAGATCTGATTCAAGTTTGTTCAAATCGGCCCCCTGGATACATATTTGGGCTTACTATAGAAGCCTGAATTCGAACTTAGTGCATTTCAGGCAAATTTCTTAAAAAATCTTCTTCTCCAGATCCAGCAGGCAGAATCTTTTCATATTTGGTAAGCAACATTGTGGGGTGGATCTGATTCAAGATTGTTCAAATCGTCCCCTGGGTTAATATTTGGGCTCAGTATAGGAGCCCGATTTCGAACTTAGTGCATTTCAGGCAAATTTCTTAAAAAATCTTCTTCTCCAGATCCAGCAGGCAGAATCTTTTGATATTTGGTATGCAACATTGTAGGGTGGATCTGATTCAAGTTTGTTCAAATCGGCCCCCTGGGTTCATATTTGGGCTCAGTATAGGAGCCCAATTTCGAACTTAGTGCATTTAGGCAAATTTCTTAAAAAATCTTCTTCTCCAGATCCAGAAGGCAGAATCTTTTGATATTTGGTATGCAACATTGTGGGGTGGATCTGATTCAAGTTTGTTCAAATCGGCTTCCTAGATTCATATTTGGGCTCACTATAGAAGCTCGAATTTGAACTTAGTGCATTTCATGCAAATTTCTTAAAAAATCTTCTTCTCCAGATCCAGCAGGCAGAATCTTTTCATATTTGGTAAGCAACATTGTGGGGTGGATCTGATTCAAGTTTGTTCAAATCGGCCCCCTGGGTTTATATTTGGGCTCAGTATAGGAGCCCAAATTTGAACTTAGTGCATTTCAAGCAAATTTATTAAAAAATCTTCTTCTCCAGATCCAGCAGGCAGAATCTTTTGATATTTGGTATGCAACATTGTGGGGTGGATCTGATTCAAGTTTGTTCAAATCGGCTTCCTAGATTCATATTTGGGCTCACTATAGAAGCTCGAATTCGAACTTAGTGCATTTCAGGCAAATTTCTTAAAAAATCATCTTCTCCAGATCCAGCAAGCAGAATCTTTTGATATTTGGTATGCAACATTGCGGGGTGGATCTGATTCAAGTTTGTTCAAATCAGCCCCCTGGATTCATATTTGGGCTCACTATAGAAGCTCGAATTCAAACTTAGTGCATTTCGGGCAAATTTCTTCAAAAATCTTCTTCTCCAGATCCAGCAGGCAGAATCTTTTGATATTTGGTATGCAACATTGCGGGGTGGATCTGATTCAAGTTTGTTCAAATCGGCCCCCTGGATTCATATTTGGGCTTAATATAGAAGCCCGAATTCGCACTTAGTGCATTTCAGGCAAATTTCTTCAAAAATCTTCTTCGCCAGATCCAGCAGGCAGAATCTTTTGATATTTGGTATGCAACATTGCGGGGTGGATCTGATTCAAGTTTGTTCAAATCGGCCCCCTGGATTCATATTTGGGCTTAATATAGAAGCCCGAATTCGCACTTAGTGCATTTCGGGCAAATTTATTAAAAAATCTTCTTCTCCAGATCCAGCAGGCAGAATCTTTTGATATTTGGTATGCAACATTGTGGGGTGGATCTGATTCAAGTTTGTTCAAATCGGCTTCCTAGTTTCATATTTGGGCTCACTATAGAAGCTCGAATTCGAACTTAGTGCATTTCAGGCAAATTTCTTAAAAAATCTTCTTCTCCAGATCCAGCTTCAGAATCTTTTCATATTTGGTAAGCAACATTGTGGGGTGGATCTGATTCAAGTTTGTTCAAATCGGCCCCCTGGGTTTATATTTGGGCTCCGTATAGGAGCCCAAATTTTAACTTAGTGCGTTTCAGGCATATTTCTTAAAAAATCTTCTTCTCCAGATCCAGCAGGCAGAATCTTTTGATATTTGGTATGCAACATTGTAGGGTGGATCTGATTGTGATTCATGAACGTATTTATTTGTAAAGTTGATAGAATCTTAGACAAAATTTGCAGAAAAGATCTACTATAGAAGGGGTGGTATCCAGGGTGAACCGTTTACCCAAATCTAGCAGTACTAATGCATTATTCACACAAATCCCTCATTGGAACACACGCATTCAGCTCATTCCAACAAAGGTCATATGCCATGTTTTCGAGACAAAGGAATAAAAATTTTAGTTATTCATGAAATTTTTAGGCAACTGTTGTCTGTTATTCACATTGCTTCATGAAATTTCAGTACTTTTAGAAGTTACCTCAGTAATCAAGGGTTAATTCCCCTTAATTAAATGTCGCCTCTAAAAAACAACCACTTTGCATATCTTACCTGTTTACCAGCATAACTGCCAAAACTTGTCAGCATTCTTCGCAAAAATCGCTATTCAAATTTTAATTTTTGTCTCTTAAACATACATGTACTTATCGCTTGTAAATACCCCATTGGAATGAGCTTTTTGAGCTCATTCCAATGAGAGGTCGCACACCATGCTTTTTGAGTCAAAAAAGCAATTTTTTTAGTTATTCCAGAATTTCGTACGTAAAACACAGCTTTATGACTTCACATTAAAATGAGCTCTCTAAGCTTGTTCCAATCAACATTCACGCACTATGTCTTTCACACAAAAAATAAAATTTTCCATTTATTCAGGAATTTTGTTTGCAAGAACACTCTTACCCCCCCCCCCCCCCCCCCCCCCCACAAACACACACACACAAACACACACACACACACACACACAAACACAGACACATACATCTAAAAGTTCGTCAGCAAAAAAACAGTTACTTCAATTTTTAAATGCATTATAGGAACAACTTGCCTAATCAAATTTAAATACTTTTGCATCATTCTGTATCTAGAACAAACCATTTACCATATCTTTACGCAAAATTCTCCAGCATCATTCACAAAACAACACCATTATTTATATATTCACATTTCTGTCTCAAAAATATACCTGATCTTCCCATACCCCTATTGGAATAAGCTGTTTGAGCTTGTTCCAATGATGATAAAAAAAAATAAAATTTGTGAAAATTTTTGTTTTCTTGCATGCAAATATATACATGTAGCACATGGAAGATATCCACAGTTGGGGAGAGATGTCCAAGGCTATCTCTTCACATTCCTTGTTTGTGCTTCATGCTAAACCAGTTTGTCTGCAGAGATAAATTTGCTTTATTAAAAATCATTGGAGATTGACCACACACCAATGATTTTAAATAAAACTAATTTTAGGTAACAAATGTTGAACTTCAAACAAAATCTATCACTCAACCAGTTAATGTTGATGAGGCATGACATGGTGAAGGTGACCTAAAATACTTCTTAGAGTCACTTTGTCAGGTGAGCGATTAAGGCCACGTGGGGCCTCTTGTTTTTATTGGTGCTTTTGCACCACTTTTCTTTCCCAACTTGCTTGGGAAAGACAAAAATAGAGAGTATTTTATCCGAGTTAGGGACTTCCACTGTAGTGCAAGCCTGTAGTAAACAATTGTGGTAGGTATAATAAGAAAGGAAATTTACTATAAAATTTAGATATCTGAGGTCTTAATTTCTGTCACCTTTCTCTCTTCTTTGGGGGTGTTCTTCTGTTATCTGATTTCACCTTCTTTGCTCCTCTCACCTCTATCATGCCCAGGACAATTCCTTGTGGGCAATGTCTGCTGCCAAAGCATGTGGACGATTCACATTCTTTTTGTTCCTCCTGTAATGGGTGTTCGGCCGAGCGTCCATGTGGTGTCTGTGGATCTTGGTCATCCACCTTCTGGGCGTCAGTTAACCGTGTCGTTCGTTCTCGTGGCCGTGCCTCCCGCTCCCACGGGAAAGGAGAACGCGGTCGTTCGGGGGCTCCCGAGCCGACCATGTCTAGTGAGAGTTATTCCTCCTCCGTGGGGGATGTGCAGTCTTTTCCTGTAGTGGATACTGCGGGAGCCGTTGAGTGTTCTGGTGAAGAGGTGCCTGGTTCCGGGACTACGGTCCTCCAGTCGACATCTGAGGCTGTCACTAGGGTTGTGACTCCTCCTTCGGAGCCGAGCAGGTGTGCTCTCTCCACTATTCTACCAGCCACAACAAATCCCGACGTATCTACTACTACTGCTGGTCCGTCTGCTTCATCGTCAGTTTCAGCCAGCCTCGGCTTTTCGCTGCAGGGGACTGCAGGAATGTCTGGTACTGTAGATGTGGGATATCGCCCTCAGCCTTCCCTGACTTCAACTCGGCGAAGTTGGAAGGAACCCACCACTGTGGTCTCTACGCCGTCGAGCACCACAGTTGTGTCTTTGGATTCGGATGTTCTTAGTGGAGACACTATGAACTCCATGGCATTTCCGTCCACTCATTCTGGCCACACGACCAGTTTTGGGTGACCAACACCTTTTGTGCAGCCTGGACCTTCTGCCCCGCAGAGGTCCACGGTGACTCTCATGAGTTCTCGCTATATTGATCCTCGGGGTGCCTCGTACCCCTATACATGTCTGCCTTCAGATGTTTCGGCTGCCGCCCGTCGTTTCGCATCGGGTGTTTTGGAGGATTGTGACCCTTCGCTGGTTAAAAGGGTCAGAGGTGAAGCTACTTTGCCGGTTCGCTCCCCTGTCGAACTGGCCAGTTCGGGCAGTGAGCTTAGGGAGGCCCTCTCCTTACTCACTCAGGTTCTGTCAAAGAGCCTTCCTGTTGCTTCCAGCGAGGTAGCGAGTGGTTTCCAGGCGCCTTCTATGGCACCGCCTCCCGGGATTGGAAACTGGCCGGTTTCTGATCCCCCTGGTGTCCCGACACCATGGGAGGCGTTGGCTGGTTTGCCCACGATGGGCTATGTGTCTTCCAACTCTGGGGAGGAGCCTGACATGCTTGATGTTGAGGGCCAGCAGTCTTCGGACTTGGGGGCAGCTCTTGACTTTGTGTTTGGGTTTCTGCCTGATTTCAAACCAGCTAACCAGCCGACAGTGTCAGCCAGGCTGCGATCATCGGTTGCGCGCCTACAGCCTATGGAGCAACCTGCTTCTGGGCGCCTTCGACCGTGCCAGTCGGTACAGGTGGTTGAAGTATTTTCAGCATTGGACTCCAAGCTGAGTTCCAAGGCTCTGAAGGCTCCGTTCTTCACCAGGGTTGACACCTTATTGCCTCCTGTGCATTATCGTTCCTACGATTCCGCCAGTCCGTTGGTCTGCCAGACTTTGACGGTTCTGGATCAGGACTCCACTTCCCTCAGGCTTTCCAAGCCCAAGTCTGCCGTCATTCCAATGACGACTCTGGAGTTCACGTTGGGCTTATCTAGAGAGATGCTTTCTCTCTCAGATCGCGTCGTCTCAGCTTTAGCTGCTTATCTGCCCCCAGATAAATTTAACGAAGTACAGGCTCCTTTGCGTGTGCTGTCCAAGGCACTCATGCATCTTACTCACATGCATGCCTGTAACACGGCTAATCTGGAATTAGTTCGAAGGGACGCTGTGCTGGACACAGTACAATTCCTTCCCGAGGAGCAGCACGCTGCTCTTCGATCTGCTTCTTTAAAAGGTCCGCAACTTTTCCATGATTCTGTGTCGACGGTCCGGGATGACGTCCTACATCATTCCAAAGATCAGCTGCTGTTTCATCAGCTTCATCAGCCTTCTAGGGGAGGCAGGGGCCGTTCCAAGCCTAACAAGTACCCTTCTGCTTCCTCTGCGAAGCAAAAGGCTGGTCCTTCTGCCGCCGCTTCTACTTCTTACTCAAGGGGTAAGGGTAAGGGTCGGCAGAATCGAGGGAAGTCTCAGGATTCTTCATTTAGTAGAGGAGGTGGTTTCTCCTCTCACGGGCCTCGTCAGGGCTCGAAATGAAGGTCCTCACCTCGACTCGGTTGGAGGAAGGATAGCAGAGTTTTCAGACCATTGGGCCACCATCACATCCGATCCGTGGGTGTTAGATGTTGTTCGTTCCGGGCTGCAAATATCCTTTTGATGGCACCCCACTCTGTCCAGGGTGCCTCTTCCAACCACAGTTCCTTCAGACATTGTATGTCGGGAACTTTTGTCCACTGAGATTGGCAATCTCCTGGCAAAGGGGGTGATCGAGGTCGTCAAGAACATTCAGTCAGTGGGTTTCTATTCCCGCCTGTTCTTGGTGCCGAAGAAGGACGGCCGACTCCGACCGGTTATCAATCTGAGTATCCTGAACCAGTCTATCATTGTTCCCAAGTTCAGAATGGAGACTTTCAGGTCGGTCTGCCATTCAATTCACCAGGGAGATTTCGCTGCCAGCATCGACCTGTGAGATGCTTACTTCCACGTTCCGATGCATTGGGCGTCACGGAAGTATCTCAGGTTCGCTTTTCTGGGGTGAGTTTACCAGTTCAAGGCCATGCCTTTCGGCCTGAACCTGGCTCCTTGGGCCTTCACCAGACTGATGTCGCATGTGATAGCGTTCCATCGCACACAGTCCAGGGTGACTACTTCGGCATATCTGGACGATATCCTCCAGAGGTATTCCAATGCTGCCTTACTGGAGTCGGATGTCGCACTCTGTTGAGCTTGCTCACGTCGCTAGGATTCAGAGTCAATGAGGAGAAGTCGGACCTGGTCCCTTCTCAGTCATTTTGTCATCTGGGGATGGCTTTCCAAACCCAATTCAATTTGGTAGTGGTTCCCCAGGCCAAGGCTGTGATTCTCTCAGCTTTTGCTCTGACTCTGTCCCAGTCCATGTCCGCGACAGCTCGGAGTTTTCTCCGGCTGATCGGTCTCTGCAGTTCAGTGATGGATCTCATTCCTCTAGGTCGGCTGCGTGTCAGACCTCTCCAACACTTTCTGCTCAGTCGTTGGAGACCGAATGTAGATTCTCTGGATCTGGTGCTTCCGTTTCCGGAATCTCTTTATCCTCACCTTCTACCCTGGACAGATGTTCAGTGGATTACGCAGGGTGTTCCATTGGACTTACCCACGTCCAATCGCGTTCTGACGACAGATGCCAGCGATCTCGGATGGGGTGCGATGTTGGATCCTCTCGGTCTTTCCCTCCACAGGATGTGGGACCAGGATCAAGCAGCTCTACACATCAACCAGAAGGAGCTCCTTGCTCTTCTTCTGAGTTTCAGGCAGTGGATCCCTCACCTGTCGAATCGCCAGGTCCTTCTGCTGTCCGACAATTCGACTGGTTGCTTCCATTCGGAACCAGGGTGGCACGCACTCGGTTTCAATGTACGAATTGGCTTGGGATCTTCTACTGCCCGCTCGGGATGTTCACGCCGGAGTGGTTGTTCGTCACATTCCCGGTCATCTGAACGTCCTAGGCGACTCCCTGTCCCGACAGGGCAGGGTTATTTCCACCGTGTGGATGCTCCACAGGGCAGTGTTCCAGTCGCTTTGCGTTCTCTGGGGACGTCCCCACTGTTAGCATTAATAGACTGTGTAAAGACACTTTCTAGGGACATAACTGTACCTGTTGTGAGAGACTTGGATAGAAAATCAAGGGAAGTAATTGAAACAAGTGTGTACTTCCTGTGTGGATTAGGTGGAAGCTTGTCTGTTGATGTGGTGAAGTGATTTATGAAATGGATGACAGAAATAAGCCATCAAGTAAGTCTACCAATGTTAACAAATGGTAGCAGAGCGAGGTTACTGAAAAATTTCAAGGATTTGAAACTGGATGGCAACAGATTTTATTGGAGTTTGGAAATATTTTTGTGAAGAAATAAAAAATGGCAACCAGTAAACAAACATTCATGCCTCCAACATTTGGATATAATGTAGACTTTGATGTGTGGTTACATGAAGTTGAACTGTGGCAATAATGCGTAACTTCACTGAGTAACGAAAAACAGGCACCAGCAGTTTATCTGAATTTAGCTGAGAAGGTTCGACTTGCATGTGCTGATGTTTCTGTTGCAGAATTGAACAATGATGATGGTATGAATAATTTAAATGCTAAACTAAAGTCTCTTTATGGTAAAGAAGAAGATCAATCTGCTTTCTTGGCCTATGAGAAATTTGAAACTTTTCAACGGCCTGAACAAATGAACATTGTTGATTATATAAATGACTTCGAGAGGCTGTACAACAAAATCAAACTTTTCAAAATGGATCTTCCCGATGGTGTTTTAGCTTACCGGCTCTTGAAGAGTTCTAATATTTCTGTTGAAAAATAACAATTGGCTTGAGCCACTCTTACTTCACTGACATATGAAAACATGAAAAAACAATTGAAGGCAATATTTATGTCAACAGTTACTATTACCACACAGAGTTTAGAATCAGAGGTGAAAGTAGAACCAGTACTCGAGAGTGAAATTGAAGAACCGGTGTATTATGGCAGATATCAGCGTAGTTCAAGAAGGAATTTTCGCTATCGATCTGGATATGGTCGTGGTTCAGCTATGAGAGGGAATTTTTCGCTATTCTCACAATAAACAAGGTGTGCATCACAGAAATCCACTAGATTCAGATGGTAATGTCACATGTTGCAACATTTGTGATTCAACATATCATTACAGAAATGCTTGTCCCCATCGATATGAATCTGCAAATGAGGAACATGTAAAGGTAACTTTATTCAGTTCCGATATACATAGCTGTTACATAGAGAAACTTGTCGGTGAGACACTCAGTTCGGCTGTACTAGACAGTGGTTGCACAAAAACTGTTTGTGGTAGATCATGGTTGAAGTGTTACAAAGAATCATTGTCCTCTGAAGATATTAATCGCATAGTGAGTAAACCTAGTGATACATTGTTTAAGTTTGGTGATGGACAAGTGATAAAATCATCTAAACATATGTCTCTTCCTGCAAAAATTGCAAATCAAGAGGTTTTCATTGAAACTGATGTTGTCGATTGTGAGTTACCTCTTCTTTTGAGCAAGCATTCAATGAAAAAAGCTCAAATGTCAATAGACTTCGTAAAAGATAAAGCTACAATATTTGGAACTGATGTAAATCTTCAGTATACTGTAGCTACCAGTGGGCACTACGTGATTCCTATTTCTGATAATACTACTGTAAATGAAAATGAGTTGAAACAAAGTGAATCTCACAAGATCCTTCTTTCACTAACAAATATATCACAGATGTCATTGAAAGATAAAGAAACTGTTGCTAATAAACTTCACAAACAATTTGCACATGCTAGTGGTGAGAAATTACAAAAATTAATTGAGCAATCTGGTATCGATGATAAAAATCTTCTGTCGGTCACTGGTAACGTTGATAAGAACTGTTCAACCTGTTTAAGATATAAACAACCAAGCCCTAGACCTATTGTTGGATTATCCTTAGCTGATAAGTTTAATGACTGTGTGTCTATAGACTTGAAAATGGTAGAAGGATTACAATTTCTTCACATGATTGATCATGCTACGAGATTTAGTTCAGCTGCAGTGATACCTGACAAAAAGGCCGAGACAATTATAGATAATATCTTCAGATTTTGGATCGCATTATTTGGAAGCCCACGGAAAATATTAAGTGATAATGGTGCAGAATTCTGTAATGAGCTGTTCAGGGACATGTGTAGAAATCTAAATATAACTGTCATGACAACTGCAGCAGAATCACCATGGTCTAATGGAATAACAGAGAAGCATAATGCGATTCTTGGGAATATGATTAGTAAGGTAATGAATGACTCGAATTGTTCAGTGGCAATGGCTCTTTCTTTGGCTTTAAGTGATAAAAATGCTCTCCATAATGTTTATGGTTACAGTCCAAACCAACTTGTTTTTGGTGAGAATCTTAATCTACATTCTGTATTGACTGATCATTTGCCAGCATTAGAAGGATGTACAGCAAGCCAACTAATAGCAAATCATTTGAATGCTATGCATTCAGCAAGAGAAGCATTCATCAAAAATGAATCTTCAAATAAACTACGTAGAGCACTTCGTCACAATATAAGACCTGCTACCACATTGATTTTTCAACTAGGTGATTCTGTTTATTATAAACGTTTGAAATCTGCTATCTGGCGTGGACCTGGGCTTGTTATAGGAAAAGATTCTCATCAGGTTTTTGTGAAGGATGGTGGAACATTCTATCGGGTTAATCCTTGCCATCTGAGGCATGTATCTGACAAGACACAAGCAGAATCAGCAAAGGAATATCAGTCTGATAAAGTGAATGAAGGATATTCTACACAAGAAGATAGTACCAGCACATTAAGTGACAATATTGCCACAGCATCTGATGATGAATTATCTATTGACCAGGATGATCGGCAGGATGTTAATACACTGGATGAGTCGCTAACCTTGGACAGTAATGAACTTTGTGATAATCTTACTAATCCAACTAGAGTGTCTGGTCAATTACCTGATAAAAACAGTATCATTTCTTACAAACATCATTTTCATTTTTCCCCCTGGAGGGAAGCTGTGATTATTGGTAGAGGAGGCAAGGCTTCTTGAAAATATAAACATTGGATGAACATTAGAAATACTGATGATCATAATATTGAGTGCAGTGATTTTGATGAACTAGATGCTTGGCACAATAAGGTCGAGGAAGTGCTAATTGATTTGGATCAGTTTGAAAATATTGAGATAACAAAGGCTAAAGAGATAGAGTTAACAAACTGGAAGGAGAATGGTGTATACACAGAAGTACCCAATAATGGACTGAAATGCATTTCAGTTAGGTGGGTTTTTACGGAAAAGAAAAAGGATGGGAAAAGTTATGTTAAAGCTAGGCTTGTAGCCAGAGGATTTGAGGAAAATACATCCAACTTAAAAACAGATTCTCCCACCTGTTCAAAAGAAATTCTTCGTATCATGATGAGCATTATACTTGCGAGAAAATGGAAAATAAATACTCTCGACTTTAAAGCTGCATTTCTACAAGGGAAACATTTTGATCGTGATGTGTATCTAATACCTCCAAAAGAAGCACAAACTAATTCATTGTGGAAGCTTCAGACTGCTGTGTTTGGACTTGGTGATGCTCCTCGTATGTGGTACCTAACACTACGAGATGAACTGGTTAGATTAGGTGCAACCATGAGTAAATATGACCCTGCTGTATTTTCTTGGAGAGTAAACAGTGAACTTCATGGGATCATTGCTTGTCATGTGGATGATATATTTTGGTGTGGCTCACATTTCTTCAAACAGAAAGTTATATGTCCAGTGAAGGAAAAATTTCAAATAAGTAAAGAAGGGTCTGCCACATTTAAGTATTTAGGACTTGACATAAGACAAAATTTGGATGAGATAACTATAAATCAAAAACAATATATTGATGCAGTTGAAATGATTCCATTGCAAACTGGTTATCGCGATAAATGCGAAAGTCTTTCTGCTGAGGAAGTAAGAAAACTGAGGAGGATAGTAGGACAACTAAATTGGACAACAAGTCAGAGTAGACTGGATATGTCATATAATGCCTGTGAACTGAGTGTGTGTGTTTGAAAAATAGCACAGTTGCTGATATACTGCTTGCCAATACAATCATAAAGAAACTAAAAATGGATACAGTAATTTTGAAATTTCCAAATTTAGGAAATATAAATGACATTGAGATTGTATCTTACAGTGACGCATCATTTGAGAACCTGCGGAATGGTGGATCCAAGGTGGTTACATCGTATTCTTGAAAGGGAATGAGAAAGTTTCACCTATAGGCTGGAAATCCACCAAGATTAAACGACGAGTTAAGAGTACTCTAGCTGCTGAAACTCTTTCACTTCTTGAAGTTGCAGAAGCAAGTTTCCTGTACAGAACAATCATATGTGAATTCTTAGGAATAGATAGTAATGCAGCGAGTTCAGTGGAAAACAAATTGTTGCCCATTATTTGTATTACAGACAATAAATCCTTGTATGATTCTGTCCATTCTACATGTACTCTGCAAGATAAACATCTGAGAATTGATATTGGAATACTCAGAGAAATGTTACAGCTGAAAGAAATATCTAGCATTAGATGGGTTGATAAACAGAAGCAAGTTGCTGATTGTTTGACAAAAGCTAATGCATCATGAGATAAGCTTCTTGATGTGTTAGAGAATTCTACACTACCTTTCTAAATGAAACTACAGATTTGTACATAGTATATATAGTGTAGATATTATACCAGGATTAAACAAAAAAAAAAAACAAAAAAAAAAACAAAAAAAACCCCATAAACTGGGAAATTGTTAGCATTAATAGACTGTGTAAAAACACTTTCTTGGGACATAACTGTACCTGTTGTGAGAGACTTGGATAGGAAATCAAGGGAAGTAATTTAAACAAGTGTGTACTTCCTGTGTGGATTAGGTGGAAGCTTGTCTGTTGATGTGGTGAAGTGATTTATGAAATGGATGATTATCCTGATGTCTGTGGACAGAAATAAGCCACCAAGTAAGTCTACCAATGTTAACACCCACATCGATCTCTTTGCGACTCGTTGGAACCATCAGGTGGACACTTTTGTGTCCCCGTGTCCAGATCCTCTGGCTTTTGCCTTGGACGCTCTGTCACTCGATTGGAACGGTCTAGTCGGCTACGCCTTCCCGCCGGTTCCGATTCTGCCTCAGGTTCTAGCCAAAATTCGAACCTGCAGTTGTCGAATCATTCTGATCGCTCCCCTGTCGCCTCAGTGGGTGTGGATCAATCAGCTCTGCTCGCTGATGGCGGCAGTTCCGGCACGTCTCTCGCTACGTCGCGGCCTTCTTTGTCAAGGTCACCCGAGGCGGTTTCACATCGACCTGACTTCATTGTGCCTTCACGCATATCTTTTGTCAGGTCCTGTCTCCTCCGTAGAGTTTTTTCGAGATGAGCAGTGGAGTGCATTTCTTCTTCAAGGAGGCACTCCACTGGTTTTGCTTATGCAGCTAAATGGAAGGTCTTCTGTCGATAGTGTGCTGATCACTCTGTTGATTATGCCAATCCTTCGATTTCACAGATTGTGGAGTTTCTGGTATATTTGTTTGATTCTCGGGGTCTCCAGCCTGTTACCATCAAGGGTTACAGGTCCATGCTTTCAGAGACTTTTTCTTATGTGGGGAAGCGTCGTATTGGCACTAATCCTTACCTCTCCAAGCTTGTTCGGCACTTTTCTTTGAAAAGGCCTCGTACTTTGCAGCTTACCCCACGATTGAATCTTTCGTGGGTGCTGCTTTGCTTGGGGGGAGGGGGGGGGGGGGGGGTGCGCCGTTCGAACCTTTATCCCAGGTGGATATGCATTGTCTCACATATAAGACAGCGTTTCTGATGGAGTTTGCTTCTGCCCGACGGGTTAGTGAGCTTCACGCCTTCTCGGTTGACCCGGCCTTTTTTAGGAGCTCTCCCAACAGTGTTACTTTTACCACTGATTGCTCTTTTCTGGCCAAGAATCAGTTACCAGATACTACTCCTCCTCTTATCTGTATTAGGGCTCTTCCTTCTGTTGAGGGTAATCACCCTTTGCTCTGTCCGGTCCGTGCTATTCGCATTTATCTCGATCGGACACGTTTCATATGGAAAGGCAGGAAACGTTTTTTTCTGTCTCTTATTCCTGGTCGACAGAAGATCTCTCCTCAATCCATTTCTCGATGGATTTGTCTTGCTATTCGTACGGCTTATGGTCGTTTAGCAGCTGGCGATTGTATTACCAATCGTATTTTTGCCCACGAGGTGCATGCATTGTCCACCTCTTGGGCTTATTCTAACTCCGTCAAGTTGTCGGATGTTATGCAGGCAGCCTACTGGAGAAATGCCTCTACTTTCTCTACCTTCTATCTGCGCCAGTTGTAGGAGCAGTCGGAGGACCTTTTTGCCTTGGGTCCTCTTCCTTCTGCTCAGGCTGTTGTCTGCCCTAGCCATTAGGCTTTTTGAAGGTCAGTTTCAGCCTTGCACTGTTATTGCCCTTTTCTGTCTGTGTGTCACACAGGCCCATATGTCTCCTTTCATTGTCTTTTACCAATGATTGCAACATTATGGTTGATAAGCCTCGGGACCTCTTACTTCTGCTTCACGGTTCCAGTGCACTGGGGTCATGTGTGGGTTGGTTATGCGATTCCCTCCAGCCTATTCTCTATTCAGCCTGTAGTAAACAATTGTGAGTAGGTTGATAAGAAATCTAAATTTTATAGTAAATTTCCTTTCTTATACCTACCACAATTGTTTACATGGAGGCCCTCCCATCTTCTTTACGGGTAAAGAATCCTTCCTCCCCACTGATCACATAACTCTAAAGTTGACGGATTAAAAAAGAATGAGTCTTTAGTGACGTATATGCGCACTGGCAACGGAAGTCGGTGAGTTGTACTTTGGAGAGAGCGTCCCGTAATGGGTCTGCGCCGGTTGCTCTCGACCCAGTTTTGGCTTATTTTTTCTTGGTGCTTTTGCACCACTTTTCTTTCCCAAATTGCTTGGGAAAGACAAAAATAGAGAGTATATTAGCTGAGTCAGGGACTTCCACTGTAGTGCAAGCCTGTAGTAAACAATTGTGGTTGGTATAATAAGAAAGGAAATTTACTATAAAATTTAGATTTCCCCATTTCCATGCATCTGAATGGATATTTTGAGATTTTTCAGGAGATATATTTGAAAGATTTCACACATTGAGTGTCGTTTAAAAAGTCTGTAAAGCATACAGGTGAGGTCTATTTATCAGCTTTGGTTGTAACGACCAAAGCTGATAAATAGACCTCACCTGTATGTTTTACCAGAGGTTTACAGCAATTATACTGTCTGTGGATTATCTTGTCTGTGGATTATCTTGTCGTAACGACCAAAGCTGATAAATAGACCTCACCTATATGCTTTACCAGACATTTACAGCAATTATACTGTCTGTGGATTATTTTGTCTGTGGGTGGATTTGGTACTTGTATGTCTGTAAGATTACAATCTACTACAGTTAACCGATTCATTAACAGACTGTATATATTTTAGCGTTTGCTGCCACTTACTGCAAAAAATGATCCGAAATCCATCGAAACTGAACCAGTACGAGAGAAACATAGCTGGCGAAAATATGGGGGAGGCTCTGGATCTGCTCTTTGTTTCACCACCAGTCATTGGTTGTGTTAAAATATATGCATACAAAACACATGGCCTGGCAAAAAAAGTGGAGCACCCCCCCCCCCCCACACCCCCCCCCCCACCCCCAGATCAGCCGCCCCTGTAATTCCAAGTTAATTTCATAAGGAGCCATGTAGCTGAAGAATTCAAAATTTTTTTATTAAGTACCCTCTAGAGGTGTGTAACTAAGATTAATCCACATAGATTGTATCAAGGGCCTTGGGGGCGTGGTGGCTCAGTAGGTAGAGGTGCAGGCTGCAAGTTGAGAGGTCCTCGGTTCGAATCCCACCTGCAACAACCACATTGTGTCCTTGGGCAAGACCCTTCACCCCCATTGCCCATTTGGGGGCATGGTGGCGTTGTGTACAAAGGCGTTCTGCATGTCGATGGTGTACTTGCCTTCAACCAATGCTAACCCAGCTTGTGTGGAGTTAGTATGTTGGGGAGCTGACAGTTGCTCCTGGTAGCTCAGTGGTTCTCTCCGGGTACTCTGGCTTCCTCCACCCATAAATCTGTCATGGTCATGATTAGCCATTGTGCCGAAATATGTGACCTTAAACACAAATAAATCAATAAATCAAGGGCCTCCATTGGGGAGCTCCACTTTTTACATTATAATAACTGAAGAAAAGGCGTGATACTTTTTAGTCACTATTTTAGTAACTCTTGAGGGGCTCAAGGATTGACAATTAATCTTATGGAGATTGATTGCTTAATGTAGATTCATTCTTGGCCTCAATTTATATCAGGTTCTATTCAAGGTGAGCACTAGAGGCCCTGTGGCACTTCTTGTTAGGCCTTTTAACTGCTCTTATTTCAGGCAATCCACCGTTGGATAAAAGTGTAGAGTTTGAAAAAATATTTGCACATTTGTTGGAGGTAATGACCATACCCATCTTAACCAATCCAATGCCCAAAGATATACTTCATAAGCTAGGCCCAATAATAGAATTGTAGAGATTTAATTGTTTAATTGTTTCCTGACATTTCTGGCACTGAACATTAAGTAACTTTCCAGAATGTGATTTAAGAAGGCAGGTAGAGCTCGTTAACAGAAGCCATGAATCTTAAATTTTTTCTTGAATTTACAGTAGAACCTGTCTTGAGAGACCAGTGTCGTGAGAGACCACGTGTCTTGAGAGACCGCTGTGACCTTTACTATTGGGCTGTTTTACTCAAAAATGGACCTGTCATGAGAGAACACCTGTTTTGAGAGGCCACTTTTCCATGGCAAAAAGGGTGGTCTCTTAAGACAGGTTCCACTGTACTGTACAAGTTAAATACTATTTATGCCATTTCTTATTTAGGTAGTCCACGATTGAACAAAGATGTTCAGTTTGAAGAAGCACAATACACATCTATTGGAGAAAACAAAACACTGACCTTACCAATCTTAGCCTATCCTGCTCCTACAAATGTAAGTTGGACACATCATTCAGAAGATGGAACTAATAACAGAACTGCAGCCTTGAAGCAGGTTTCAATCAACACCTTCCTATCATCTGTTATCATAAACAATGTTGAAAAGAAAGATTTTGGAAACTACACCATCAGCATGGAGAATGAAGTTGGGAAAGACAGTGTTATATTGATATTAAAAGCTGCAGGTTTGTATAATTGTACTTTTAACTCTTCTGCGGTTATTTAGATTGGAAATATTGTTTCTCTCCAGAGGTCATTACGTATAATATATGGCAACAGCATCAGTATTTTCAAAAAACTTAGTTTAAACAATATTTATTGCAATGTAGAAACAAAAGAAATAAAACAAGGGTAAATTTATCATAAAAATATACCTGAAAGTGGATCAAGCAGCAAACATAATGTATTGAGGCTATGGACTGTTTCCTTGAAGAACATTACACTATAATTATAAATACATGGTGAAATATATCTAGATATTTTGAAGTTTTCTATACTGCCTTTCGTGGGCTGGACCAGGAATTCTGTAAGGTTCTTGACTGGTACTGATGTAAAGTTGTAAAAGGGTGTTAGACTGAAAGGTGAAAGGGTAATAGTGGAAGAGGAGAGACGTTATTCAGGCTGAATGGGCGGGGTTCGGTCAGAGGCTTGTTGCACAAGGACAAAGTTTATTTTTCATTCCCTGCCTGTCTCATTGCACTCATGGTATCTGTGCATTACAACTGAATCTACCTGTTTCCTCAATATATGTGTGTTCACATTCAGATATTATTCTATTCGAAAAGTAATCAGGTGTAAGGTTATGATAACATTTTGAAAAACAGTATTAGTTTCAACAAATTGCTTATACCATTATTTGTTCAAGAAATTCATTCCATGTTTGGTTAGTATCTTTAATGGGTATCCTCTCCTCTCCCAACCCCCCCAAAATGTAGGAAGGTTGAGGATTATTTCTGGGGCTTTGTTAGATTTTCAGTTAAATTTTATTCAATCAAATCTCCATCAACCCATCAAAGGATATCTTCCATATTTTGTGTCCACCTTCATTATGTAAAATACCTTTCTTTACTTATTTTTTAGGGTTTTAACAAAACTTTTAACATCCAGGGTCATATCAAATTACATTTCATGCAATGATGTCTTTAAAAATCTCTCTGCAGATCTACCAGTCCCACTCTTGATGTTTGGTATACAGCATCTTTAGTGGAGTCGGAATCAAGTTAGTTCAAGTGAAGTCCCTGGATTCATATTTTGTTAGCTTAACTTGACATAGTCAAGATAAGCTATTGCGATCACGCATGCGGAAGTCTGTGAGCCATCACGTGTGCGGAAGTCTGTTAGTCTGTGAGTCTGTTCACATTTTCCTTTAGCACGGGCTACACCCCGCAGTTCTTGTCTGATCGTCACGAAATTTCATATGCAGGTTTGGGGTCATGTCTAAATGAGAACATCCCCTTTTGCTCTCGATCGGGCAACAGGCATGGCTGCCCAAGCCCAAAACCCGAAACCATTAGCACAGTCTACAGGTCGTATTTATGAAGGGATTTCATTGTAACTTGGTAGGATGCCTCTGTATAATGCCTAGATGAGAACGTCCCCTTTTGGGCATGATCTATCAACCGTGATGGCTGCCCAAGCCTGAAACCCAAAAACTTTTAGCATAGTCTGCAGGTCATGTTTAATATGGAGGGATTTCATTGTAACTTGGTAGGATGACTCCTTATGATGTCTAGATGAGAATTTCCCCATTTGGACATGATGTGCCAACCGTGACGACTGCCCGAGCCCAAAACCCAAAAACCTTTAGCACAGTCTACAAGTCATATTTATTGAGGAATTTCATTGTAACTTGGTGGGTTGACTTCATACAATGTCTAGATGAGAAAATCACCTTTTGGTCCTGATTGGGCAACTGTGACGGCTACAGGGGCCTGAAGCCCAAAAACCTTTAGCACAGTCTACAGGTCATATTTATGAAGGGATTTCATTGTAACTTGGTAGGATGACTCCAAATAATGTCTAGATGAGAACGTCCCATTTTGATCGCGATCATTCAGCCTTGATGGGTGCCCAAGCCCAAAAATCTTTAGCATAGGCAAAAGGTCATATTTATGGAAGGATTTCATTGTAAACTGTTAGGTTGAATCCATATAATGCCAAGATGATGACATTCCCTTTTGGTCGTGATTGGTCAACTGTGATGGCTACAGGTGCCCGAAGTCCGAAAACCTTGAGCACAGTCTACAGTTCATATTTATAAAGGGATTTCAGTGTAACTTTATAGGATAACGCCAGATAATGTCCAGATGAGATTGTCCCCTTTGGTTGCGATCATTCAACCATGATGGCTGCCCGAGCCCGAAGCCCCGAAAACCTTTAGCACAGTCTACAGGTCATATTTATGAAGGGATTTCATTATAACTTGGTAGGTTGTCTTCATATAATGTCTAGATGAGAAAGTCACCTTTTGGTCCTGATTGGGCAACTGCGGCTACAGGGGCCCGAAGCCTGAAAACCTTTAGAACAGTCTACAGGTCATACTTATGAAGGGATTTCATTGTAGCTTGGTAGGATGACTCCAAATAATGTCTAGATGAGAACATCCCCTTTTGGTCACGATCATTCAGCCTTTATGGCTGCCTGAGCCCAAAGACCTTTAGCATATTCTACAAGTCGTATTTATGGAAGGATTTCGTTGTAACTTGTTAGGTCAACTCCATATAATGCCTAGATGATGACATCCCCCTTTGGTCATGATTAGTCAACTGTGATGGCCACAGGTGCCTGAAGCCCGAACATTTTGAGCACAGTCTACAGGTCATATTTATGAAGGGATTTCATTGTAACCTTGTAGGATCACCCCAGATGATGCCCAGATGAGAATGTCCCCTTTTGGTTGCGATCATTCAACCATTATGTTTGCCCGAGCCTGAAGCCTGAATACCTTTAGCACAGTCTACAGGTCATATTTATGAAGGGATTTCATTGTAACTTGGTAGGTTTGACTTTATATAATGTCTAGATGAGGGGAGTGCGGTGGCTCAGTAGGTAGAGGCGCAGGCTGCAAGCCGAGAGGTCCTCGGTTCGAATCCCACCTGCGGCAACCGCGTTGTGTCCTTGGTCAAGCCACTTCATCTCCATTGCCCGCATGGGGGCACGATGACGCCGTGTACTAAGGCGTACTGCACGTCGATGGTATGCATGTCTTCAACCAATCTAACCCTGCCTGTGCTTCAGTGCGGAGTTACGATGTTGGGAGCTGGCAATTGCTCGTCGTTGCTTGGTGGTTCTCTCCGGGTACTCCGGCTTCCTCCACCCGTTAAACTGTCACGATCATGATTAGCCATTGTGCATAAATATGTGACCTTAAACATCAATAAATAAATATAAATATGTCTAGATGAGAACATCCCCTTTTGGACACGATTGGGCAACTGTGACAGCTACAGGGGCCCGAAGCCCGAAAATCTTTAGAACAGTCTACAGGTCATAATTATGAAGGGATATCATTGTAGCTCGGTAGGATGACTCCATCTAATGTATAGATGAGAACGTCCTCTTTCGGTCGCGATCATTCAGCCTTGATGGGTGTCCAAGCCCAAAAACCTTTAGCATAGTCTATAGGTCATATTTAAGGATTTCATTGTAACTTGTTAAGTTGACTCTATATAATGCCTAGATGATGACATCCCCTTTTGGTCGTGGTTGGTCAATTGTGATGGCTACAGGTGCCTGAAGCCCAAATATCTTGAGCATAGTCTACAGGTCATATTTATGAAGGGATGCCCAGATGAGAATGTCCCCTTTTGGTTGCGATCATTCAACCATGATGGCTGCTCAAGCCCAAAGCCTGAGAACCTTTAGCACAGTCTTCAGTTCATATTTATGAAGGGGTTTCATTGTAACTTGAAAGGTTGACTTCATATAATGTCTAGATGAGAACAGCCCCTTTTGGACACCATAAGGCAACTGTGACGGCTACAGGGGCCTGAAGCCAGAAAACCTTTAGTACACTCTACAGGTTATATTTATGAAGGGATTTTATTGTACCTTGGTTGGATGACTCCAAATAATGTCTAGATGGTAACAATCATTCAGTCTTGATGGCTGCCCGAGCCCAAAACCCCAAAACCTTTAGCATAGTCTTTAGGTCATATTTATGGAAGGATTTCATTGTAACCTGTTAGTTTCACTCCAAAAATGCCTAGATGATGACATCCCCTTTTGGTCGTGATTGGCCAACTGTGACGGCTTCAGGGGCCCGAAGCCCGAAAACCTTGAGCACAGTCTACAGGTCATATTTATGAAGGGATTTCATTGTAACTTTGTAGGATCACTCCAGATGATGCCTAGAAAATGTCCCCTTTTGGTTGTGATCATTCAACCATGATGGCTGCCCAAGCCCAAAAACCTTTAGCACAGTCTATAGGTCATATTTATGAAGGGATTTCATTGTAACTTGGTAGGTTGACTTCATATAATGTCTAGATGAGAACGTCCCCTTTGGACACAATTGGGAAACTGACGGCTCCAGGGGCCCGAAGCCTGAAAACCTTCAGTACAGTCTGCAGGCCATTTATTATCAACCTACCCACAATTGTTTACTACAGGCTTGCACTACAGTGAAAGTCCCTAACTCGGATAATATACTCTCTATTTTTGTCTTTCCAAGCAATTTGGGAAAGAAAAGTGGTGCAAAAGCACCAAGAAAAAATAAGCCAAAACTGGGTCGAGTGCAACCGGTGCAGACCCAGTACGGGACGCTCTCTTCCAAGTACAACTCCACGACTTCCGTTGCCTGTGCGCATATGCGTCGCTAATGACTCATTCTTTTTTTTTTATCTGAGACACGTGAAGGATGCGTCTCCGCCATATGCATTATGAAACAGTGATAATTCAACTCGTCGATAATGGTTTTCCTGTGACTGGAATTATGGATCTGAAGATCGTATAATAACAGGACTGTGTTTTATATATTCTCGTTAATATTTTCAACCACATTCTCATTGTATGTTATTTACTATTCCATTTTTGCAAATGTTTTTTCGACATCGTGTCAACGCGGTTCGACAATGAATTTTTCAGTTGATAAATTTAATTGTTATTAGAATAAGGTGTCAATCAGGGACTGTCTGGACAGGATTTCTTCACTCTGTTGAGGGCTGAATTTCTATTTTTTTGGTCCCTGTCGGCCGTCTGGGTTTTATCGTGTACCCACCGTTTTTTTTTCTGCCACCTTCTCTCGTAGTTGAGGGTGTTCTTCTACTTTCTGTATCTGTTGAGTTCACCTTTTTCTTCTACTGCTCTCACCTCTGTTTTTTCCGGTTCGGCTCCTTTAGGGCATTTCCTTTTGCCCTTGCCTTGGTGCGTTCTCATGGCTGTTTCTTCCACACCCACAAGTGGTGTGGAACGCTGTCGTTTCGGGCCCTATCGACTCGACCACGTCTGGTGTGAGTTATACCCCCTCCGTGGGGGATGTGCAGCTCCTCCCGCACCTGCAGGGGGGAACGCTGTTGTTTTGGGGCCTCCCGACTCGACCGCATCTGGTGTGAGTTATACCCCTCTGTGGGGGATGTGCAGCTCCTCCTGCACCCATGGGGGGTGGGGAATGCTGTCGTTTCGGGGCCTTCTGACTCGACCACGTCTGGTGAGAATTACTCACACTCCATGGGGGATGAGCAGCTCTTCCCGCACTGGGGGTGGGGGGTGGGGGAACACTGTCGTTTCGGGGCCTCCTAACTCGACCACGTCTTGTGAGAGTTATTCCCCTCCGTGGGGGATGTGCAGTTTTTTTTACCTTGGTGGATACTGCAGGAGCTGTTGGATTTCTAGTAAAGAGATGCCTGGTTCCGGGACTATGCGCCCTCTCCAGTCGACATCTGAGGTTGTCACTAGGGTTGTGACTCCTCCTTTGGAGGCCGAGCTAGGTGGCTCTCTCCCCTTTTCCGCCAGTTCCAACAGCTTCCGTCGTATCTGCTCTTCCGTCTACAACGTCATCGGGACTGGAGACTACACCATGGGAGGCATCGACTGGTTTACCCACTATGGGCTATGTGTCTTCCGACTCCGTGGAGGAGTCAGACATCCTTGATGTCGAGAGCCAGCAGTCTTTTGACTTGGGGGCAGCTCTTGATTTTGTGTTTGGGTTCCTTCCGGATCTCAAACCATCAAACCAGCCGACAGTGTCAGCCAGGCTGCAATCATCGGTCGCGCGCCTACAGCCTGTGGAGCTACCTGCTTCTGGGCGTCTTCGACCGTGCCAGTCAGTACAGGTGGTTGAGGCATTTTCAGCATTGGACTCTAAGCTGAGTTCCAAGGCCATGATGGCTCTATTCTTCACCAGGGTTGACACCTATTCACCTCCGGTGCGTTATCGATTCTACGATTTCGCCAATCCGTCAGTCTGCCAGACTTTGACGGTTTTGGATCAGGACTCCAATTCCCTCGGGCTTTCCAAGCCCAAGTCAGCTGTGATTACTATGACGACTCTGGAGTCCATGTTGGGCTTATTGAGAGAAATGTTGGGTATGCTTTCTCTCTCCGATCACGTATCTGCCTCCAGATAGGTTTGTCGATGTACAGGCTCCTTTGCATGTGCTGTCCAAGGTGCTCATGCATCTTACTCACACGCATTTCTGTGACACGGCTATTTTGGAACTAGGTCGAAGGGACTCTGTACTGGACACAGGCCGATCCCTTCCTGGGGGCAGCGCGCTCTCTTCGATCTGCTTCTTTGGCAGGTCTGCTACTGTTCCATGGGTTCCGTGTCGATGGTCCGGGATGATATCCTGCATCATTCCATAGATCAGCTGCTGCTTCGTCAGCTTGATCAGCCTTCTAGGCGAGGCAGGGACCGTTCAAAGCCTAACAAGTACCCTTCTGCTTCCTCTGTGAAGCAAAGGACTGATCCTTCTGCCACAGCTTCTACTTCTTACTCACAGGGTAAGGGTAAGTGCCGGCAGGCTAGAGGGAAGTCTCAGGATTCTTCATTCAGTAGAGGAGGTGGTTTCTCCTCTCGCAGTTCTCTTCGGGCTCGAACTGACGGTCCTCACCTCGATTCGTCCAGGTTGGAGGAAGGATAGCAGAGTTTGCAGACCGTTGGGCCACCATCACATCCGATCCTTGGGTGTTAGATGTTGTTCGGTCCGGGCTGCGAATATCATTCAGAAGGCACCCCTCTCTGTCCAGAGTGCCTCTTCCAACCACAGTTCTTTCAGACATTTTACGTCGGGAGCTTTGGTCCATGGAGATAGACAATCTCCGGGCCAAGGGGCAATCGAGGTCGTCAAGAACATTCAGTCAGTGGGGTTTTATTCCCACCTGTTCTTGGTGCCGAAGAAGGGCGGCCAACTCCGACCGGTTATCGATCTGAGTATCCTGAATCAGTCTATCATTGCTTCCAAGTTCAGCATGGAGACTTTCAGGTCGGTCCACCGTTCCATTCACCAGGGAGATTTCGCTTCCAGCATCGACCTAAGAGACGCTTACTTTCACGTTCCGATTCATCGGGTGTTGCAGAAGTATCTCAGGTTTGTTTTTCTGGGGCAAGTTTACCAGTTGAAGGCCATGCCTTTCGACCTCAACCTGGCTCCTTGAGCCTTCAACCCAACTGATGTCGCATGTGATACCCTTCCATCGCACACAGTCCAGGGTGACTACTTCGGCATATCTGGATGATATCCTCCAGAGGCATTCCAATGCTGCCTTACTGGAGTTGGATGTCGACACTCTGTTGAGCTTGCTCACGTCGCTAGGATTCAGAGTCAACGAGGAGAAGTTGGATCTGGTCCCTTCTCAGTCGTTTTGTCATCTGGGGATGGCCTTCCGCACTCAGTTCATTATGGTGGCGGTTCCCCAGGCCAGGGCTGTGATTCTCTCAGCTTTTGCTCTGACTCTGTCCCAGTCCACATCCTCGACAGCACGGGGTATTCTCCTGCTGCTCAGTCTCTGCGGTTCGGTGACGGATCTCATTCCTCTAGGTCGGCTGCATGTCAGACCTCTCCAACACTTTCTGCTCAGTCGTTGGAGGCCAAATGTCGATTCTCTGGATCTGGTGCTTCAGTTACCAGAATCTCTTATCCTCACCTTCTCCACTGGACGAATGTTCAGTGGATGACGCAGGGTTACCCACGTCCGATCGCATTCTGACGGCAGATGCCAGCAATCTCGGATGGGGTGCGACGTTGGATCCTCTAGGTCTTTCCCTTCACGGGATGTGGGACCAGGATCGGGCATCTCTACACATCAACCAGAAGGAGCTTGTTGCTCTTCTTCTGAGTTTCAGGCAGTGGATCCCTCACCTGTCGAATCGTCAGGTCCTTCTGTTGTTCGAGAATTCAACAGTGGTTGCTTACATTCGGAACCAGGGCGGCACGCACTCGGTTCCAATGTACGAATTGGCTCGGGATCTTCTACTGGTCACTCAGGATGTCAACGCTGGGGTGGCTGTCCGTCACATTTCCGGTCATCTGAACGTCCTAGCCGACTCCCTGTTCTGATGGGGCAGGTTCTTTTCCACCGAGTGGATGCTCCACATGGCAGTGTTCCATCGATCTCTTTGCGACTCATTGGAACCATCAGGTGTCCCCGTGTCCAGATGCTGTGGCTTTCGCCGTGGACGCTCTGGCCCTCCTTTGGGTCGGTCTTGTTGGCTACGCCTTCCTTCCGGTTCCGATTCCGCCTCAGGTTCTTGCCCAGATATGAACCTGCAGCCATTGAATTCTTTCAATCCCACCCCTGTCGCCTCGGGTGTGGATCAATCTGCTCCACTCTCTGTTAGCCGCGGTTCCGGCATGTCTCCCTCTACCTCACGACTTTCTTTGCCAAAGTCGCCCAAGGAGGTTTCACGTTGACCCGACTTCATTGTGCCTTCGCACATGTCTTATATCGGGTCCTGTCTCCTCTGTAGTGGTTTTTTGAGACACGCAGTGAAGTTGCTTTTCTTCTTCAAGGACGCACTCACTCCACTGGTTTAGCCTCTGTGGCTAAGTGGAAGGTTCTTCTGTCGATGGTGTGTGATCACTCTGTTGCTTCTGTCACTACTTCGATCACACCGCTTGCGGCATTTCTGGTATATGTTTGTTTCTGGGGGTCTCCAGCAATGGGTACAAGTCCATGCTTCGGAGACCTTTTTCATATGTGGTACCGCATTGTTTCGACACTCATCCTTGCCTCTCCAAGCTTCTTCAGCTCTTTTCCTTGAAAAGGCCAACGACTTTGCAGTTTACTCCAAGATGGACACTTTCTTGGGCGCTGCTCTGCTTGGGGGTGGGGGCGTTCGTGCCTTTATCCTGAATGGATATGCGTTTTCTCACATGCCAGATCTCTCCTGCATCCATTTCTCGATGGATTTGTCTTGCTATTCGTGTAGCTTCCGCTCGTCTAGCTACTGGTGATTGTATTACCAATTGTTTTTTCTGCCATGAGGTGCGTGCATTGTCTTCCTCTCAGGGCTTTTACTAACACCGTCATGTTGTCGGATGTTATACTGGCAGCCTACTGGAGAAATGCTACCTTCTCCGTTTATCTGTGACAGTTGCAAGAGCCGACAGAGGACCTTTGTCCTACGGGCCCTCTTTCTTCAGCTCAGGCTGTTGTCTATCCCAGCCATTCAGCTTTTTACAGGGTCAGTTCCAGCTCCGTGCTGTTACTGCGCTTTCTGTCTGTGTCACACAGAACCATACGCCTCATCTTTCATTGTCT
Organism: Pictodentalium vernedei; assembly: GCA_031216915.1. NCBI lineage: Eukaryota > Metazoa > Mollusca > Scaphopoda > Dentaliida > Dentaliidae > Pictodentalium > Pictodentalium vernedei. The sequence goes on from CM062288.1 coordinate 289,956,122, forward strand.
TTTACTAATGTTTGTGATGCTATGGTTGATAAGCCTCGGGACCTCTTCCGTCTGTCCACAGTTCCAGTGCACTTGGGTTATGTGTAGGGTTGGTTATGCGATTCCCTCCATCCTATTGTCTATTCAGCCTGTAGTAAACAATTGTGGGTAGGTTGATAGAAATTTAAATTTTATAGTAAATTTCCTTTCTTATTATACCTACCACAATTGTTTACATGGAGGCCCTCCCGTCTTCTTAAACGGGTAAGAATCCTTCCTCCCCGCTGATCACATAACTCTAACGTTGGCGGATTCAAAAGAATGAGTCATTAGCGACGCATATGCACACTGGCAATGGAAGTCGTGGAGTTGTACTTGGAAGAGAGCGTCCTGTATTGGGTCTGCGCTGGTTGCACTCGACCCAGTTTTGGCTTATTTTTTCTTGGTGCTTTTGCACCACTTTTCTTTCCCAAATATCTTGGGAAAGACAAAAATAGAGAGTATATTATCCGAGTTAGAGACTTCCACTGTAGTGCAAGCCTGTAGTAAACAATTGTGGTAGGTATAATACGAAAGGAAATTTACTATAAAATTTAAATATTTATGAAGGGTTTTCAATGTAACTTGATAGGATGACTTGTTTTGAAATAATTTCACTGTAACTTGGTAACTTTTGTTGATATACGTTAACTGTGAGGGCCACATACATTAACTGTGAGGTCATATTAACCCACCCCTCAGCTCTTTAGTACAGTGTACACCTCATATTATTTTTTATCAAAAACATAGCATACAGGGAACAGAAATGAACATATTCCCAATTATCACAATTCTTGTCTTATTTCATAATCCTTTCATAAACATTGAACATTATCCTTTTCATCAAACACAACACACAAGTTTAGCTACAGTGTCATTGACAATTTCATTTGTCTTCTTAAGGCGGGGCTTTGATATTAACATATTGCAATTTGAAGAAAATTGTTTAAAAATTTTATTCAGATTCCCAGCTCATAATCATTTGAGATTTGATATTTAGCATCAAGTCGGAGGTCAGATTCAAGTTTGTTTAACTAAAGTCTGTGGTTTTATATTTGAGCCCAAATTTTAGATTGGTGCAATGTGATGAAAATTAAGAATCGACTTATTCATGTTCACCAGTCAGAATCTTTTGCTATTTTTTATTCAGCATCCTTACAGGGTTCACATTAATTTTATTCAGATCGAGTCCCGGATTTAATATTTGACTTAGTCTATTATCCATAATTTTAAATTTAAATTAGTGTGATATGAGGAAACTATTTTTTAAAACTTCTTTTCCTCAGATCTACCACTTAAAATCATTTGATATTTTGTATTTAGCATCCTTTGTGGTAGGATTTTCAAGATTGTTAAAAGTCCCTGGGTTTATATTTGGGTTCCTTAAGGGGAATCTGAATTTTACATCGGTACGACATGAGGAAATTTAACATAGGTTTACTATTTATTACATAAAATTTGCCAACAAGTGACAAGACTAACTGGGATAAAATTTTGACTTCACTGATATTTTGCAACAAGAAAAATTCACCCAGTTCATCCCATTGGGTCTGTGAGGTCCATTTTTAGCTCACCTGAAATAGGCTTAAGGGGAGCTTTACTGATTACTTTTAACGTTTACTTTCTATTTTTAGCTTATCTTGACAAAGTCGAGATAACCTATTGTCATCACGCATGCGGAAGTCTGTTAGTCTGTGAGTCTGTTCACATTTTTCTTTAGCACAGGCTACACCCTGTAGTTCTTGTCTGATCGTCACGCAATTTCATATGCAAGTTTGGTGTCAGGTCTAGATGAGAACGTCGTGATCGGTCAATTGGTATGGCTGCCCAAGCCCAAAACCTGAAAACCATTAGCACAGTCTACAGGTCATATTGATGAAGGGATTTCGTTGTAACTTGGTAGGATGCCTCTGTATAATGCCTGGATGAGAACATCCCCTTTTGGTCATGATCTGGCAATCGTGATGGCTGCCCAAGCTCGAAACCCAAAAACTTTTAGCACAGTCTGCAGGTCATTTTTATTATGGAGGGATTTCATTGTAACTTGGAAGGATGACTCTATGATGTCTAGAGGAGTATTTACCTTGGAAATGAATTAACTCAAATTGTTAATGATGCTTAATTAATGAAGGATATCGAAAACTTTTTAACTATGCTTTTCAATTCAGTTAGGGTATTCAGAAACCATGAATGACCCAGCTGCTTATGTGAACTTGAAATTTATTTTATATACTTTAAATATCTTTTTTTTAAAAAAAATACCTTCTGTTTTTGAGAAGAACACTCTCACAATGGGTAATGCTAAATTTCAAATCCACTATATTGAATCGAATACAAAATCAGCTGCATGGTAACCATAGTCATCACTGGTAGGGAAAGAGTTTGGGTATTCAGAAACCATGAAGGACACAGTTTATTTGTGGGGGTGATGGGGGTAGTTTAACCTACATTCTTATTATATACCATGTGACTTAGTTTTGTGGGTGTATGTATGTTTGTATAACTTTTATTTATTTTTTTCTCCACAGTTCGTAATATTAGCTATTGTGTCCTCTTATGTACATTTATTTTGTCATGATGTCATATACGTTTTAGGGTGTTTTTCTGACTTGTCCCTCATGTCCACTGACTTCTCCCTCCTGACCCCTGACATCCCCCTAAAGTCTCTGGAAGGAGAACTCACTTCTCCCTAAAATCAGCTGCCAGGCTGACCTCTGCTGAAGAATGGGAGAAATGATCATTTTGCTCGAAGAAAAATTAGTTTTGCGAAGCATTAATTTGGTAATATGCATGATTTGTACATTTATTGAAGGAAACTTCTTTTGTCATGCATTTCAAGACTTTTACGATGAAATAACACAGATAAAACCTTATTAGGCTTTCCCAAACCCAGTTTGGGAAAGACTCTTGTTATTCGTCTTTTTCAAAATTTTTCTTCTCTATTTTTTTTTTTTTTTATTTTTATTTATTTTTTTTTTTTTCCGCCGTGAATTTTGTCTGTTGCACTGCTCAAAAACAAGCTGCACGATTTTGACCAAATTTGGCACACTTATGTAATGTCATAAAATCTAGTGAAATGCGTATCGTCATGTCTGTGAAAATGTGTATTTTCAAAAATATTCTGCCAAAACCGTCAAAATTTCACCATTTTTCAAATGTCTCAAAATTGTTTACAGCTGTTTAGCTCAAATTTTCCACACATTTAGAGCATGTTATGATACACCACAATCACCACTCAACTCTTTCAACATTAAAACCCATTGGCCAAAAATGACAGGAATATAGATTTCTTATCAACCTACTCACAATTGTTTACAATTGGCTGTAACGTAGGTGCAAGCCCTACTTCGGAACTAACTCAAGCTAAGAAACTTTTCCAAACAAGCTGGAAAAGTGAAAGAGTGCAAAAGAATGAAAAAGATCAAAAAAGGGTCGAGCGAGACTGACAGTCGACATTACATGGACTCTCTCTGCACACCTCTTGCATTTACTGAGCACATGCGCAACCACCATGACGTCAATTCCTTTTATTTCCGCCATTGTGACATGGTTGGAAATTTTGTGACACTCTCCGATTTGCCTGCTGCGCCGTTGGCAGTTGCTGGGGAAGTTGTTCCTGCTGATCCTATCTTGTATGATAGTGGCTTAGGGCTGCACAATATTCAAAACTGAATACCGGTATTGGTATTCAAAAAAATACAGCGGTATACCGGTGTATCGAAAACTGTTCAGATATATGAACACAAGTACCATAATCGAGACTCGAGGCATCACAGTCGGAACAAATTAGCATGCCTTGATGATGCGGTTCAAAAACCTTTACCCAACACAGACGATATCAAAATTTATTATTTTCAAAATTAGTTTATCAGATTTTTCCCAAAGATTTCAACAAAACTATATCATGTGACCCCTCACTGGAGCGAGCTCAACGAGATCATTCCAATGAGGGGGGTCACATGATATAGTTTTGTTGAAATTTTTAAAATTTATTTTTTCAACTGCTGAATTTGTATATTACGAGGGCACAAGCAGACGATTCCTTGGATAAAGGGATAATATTATTCATTCAGGGCTACACTTAAAAAACAGCTTGAAAATTAAATTCTGGGAAAATAAATAATGACGATAAACCGATATTTCTGTGATCAATATTGAATACCAGTATTCGGTTTATCAATATGCCGTGCAGCCCTATAGTGGCTCTTCCATCTCTTCTGGGGATGGTGTACAGTCTCGGGGGTTCAAGACTGTATCTGCTGGTGTGTCTCTGAGCTCTCAGCCTCCCCTGGCTTCTCAGCGAAGCTGTGAGGGTTTGCTGTCTGCTCCGTCTCATCTGGCTAGGTTTGCTCTGGGTCGGTTGGGCCGTTCGGTCACTTTGGCAGTGATTCCTCGCCCCTCGAGCGAATCATTTGTTGTTCTGCCTTCTCCTGCTGGTGTGCCATCTAGCAGGATGGGGCTGGGGCATTGGCATCCAGGGCCTGTTTGGCAAAGGTCAGTGACAGCTCCGGTTAGCTGTCACTCTTGGAACCTTCCTCTGGTGATTCCTCACTGTCGATCGATGCTTGTCGTCGGTCTCAGAGGATGGGCAGTTGGGGCCTTCTGCCACGCAGAAGCCAATGGCAGAGGTTCCTGTCATTCTTGTGACAATCCTCCTGTGTCTTCTTATCATTCAGGTTCAGCTACCGATCGACATACGCCGTCGGTCTCTCTAGAGGATTTGCAGGCAGGGCCTTCTGTTCTGCAGAGGTCAGTGATTGTCCCTGAGTGTCACTCTTGGGACTATCCTCTGTTGTCTTCTCATCGTCTCCCTATTCTGTCTGCTGATCGACGTTCGTCGTCGGTCCCTTCTGAGGATTTGGGTACTTCTGCTAGAAGGGTCCATTGGGAAGACACTCCGTCGTGCGCTGATGCTACAACGGATTCTCAGGGTGAGCTGCGACAGGCCATTTTTGCGCTCACCCGGTTACTTTCTAGCAACCCTCAAGTTGGCTTCCCTGTGCCTCCTGAGGCTCAACCTCCTTTGGTCGGTTGCCGGGATTCCTCGCCTGGCCCTTTGGATACTGTTCAGTATTCACAGGAGGTTCCTGCTGGTCAGCCCAATTTGGGCTACGTCTCTTCTGCTACAGAGGATGACGATTTTCTTGAAGGCGACAGGGCCCCCCTTATCAGTCTTAGGGCAGGCTTTGGATTTTGTCTTTGGCTTATTGCCAGACATTCAGCCTTCAGACCAGCCATCAGTGCCCATCTGGCCGTGGTCCTCTGTGGAGCACCGTAACCCTGTTGAGCATTCTAGCTCTGGGGTTTTGCATCCTCTTCATTTGGCTCAGGTTGTTGAATCCTTCCAGGGCTTGGACTCCAAAATGCATTCCAAGGCCCTGAAGGATTCTTTCTTTTAACGAGCTGATGCTTTTCTGCCTCCATCGCGGTTTCGTGTTTACGAATCCGTCTGTCCACCAGTCTTCCAAGTGATGACTACTGTAGATGAAGATTCTTCTTCCCTCGGGTTGACTAAGCCTAAGTCGGCAGTTCTCCCGATGTCGGTCGTTGAATCTATGGTGGGCCTGTCCCGAGAGATGCTGGGTATGTTATCTCTTGCGAACCATGTCATCACTGCCCTGGCCGCATATTTTCCACCAGAGGAGTTTGATGATGCTCAGGAGCCTTTGCGTGTTTTGTCACAGGCTCTCATGACTCTGACACATGCTCACGCCTCTAATATGGCTATTTTGGAGCTTGCACGCCAGGATGCGGTGTTGGATTCTTCTCCTTCTCTTCCTTCTGACCAGCGTGATGTTCTGAGGCCTGATTCTTTGGTTGGACCTCAGCTGTTCCATGGTTCTGTGGAAGCTGTCCATGGTGAGGTTCTTCGTTATTCAAAGGACCAGCTTTTGTTTCGACAGCTTGACCAACCTGCCGCTGCGGGTGGTGGTCATTCCATGCCTGCAAAGCACCCCGCTGCGTCGGCCACGTCTTCGGCTCCGTCCACTCCTTCTGCTTAGAAGAAGCGCCGACACGGCCAGGCTCGCTGACAGCCTCAGGGAGGAAAGTCTCAGGACTCTGTTGTTTCCCGGGGGATGGTTTCTCCTCTCGGTGGCCTCATAGAGGCTGCAAATGAAGGTCCTCACCTTGATTCACCTCCATTCGTGGGAAGGCTGTCGCTGTTTTTCGACCGTTGGACAGAGATGATGTCGGATCCTTGGGTCCTCAACGTCATCCAATCCGGTCTGCGACTGTCCTTCCGTCGACACCCCTGTTTATCTCAGGTGCCCCTCCCGACTCGGACCCCTTCCGATTCTCTGCGTCAGGACCTTCTTTCACAATCTCCTCTCTAAAGGGGTGATTGAGGTGGTCAGGAACACCCTTTCATTGGGGTTTTACTTGAGACTTTTCTTGGTACCAAAGAAAAATGGCCAGTTTCGTCCTGTCAACGATCTGAGTATCCTGAACGAGTCCATTATAGCACCTCGTTTCTGTATGGAGATGTTCCAGTCGGTTCGACGTTCAGTTCATCAGGGCGACTTTGCAGTCAGTATCGACCTGAAGGATGCCTATTTCCATGTACCCCTTGATCTGGCGACAAGGAAATACCTTCAGTTCTCATTTTCGGGATAGGGTCTTTCAATTCAAAACTCTCCCGTTCCGTTTGAACCTGGCTCCTTGGGTTTTCACCCGACTGGTGTCACATGTGCTCACTTTTCACCGTACTCAGTAGGCTGTGACTTCGTCAGCCTACCTGGACGACATCCTCCAATGGCACCACAATGCTGCAGTTCTGGAGTCTGATGTTCAGCGGCTGCTTGGCCTACTGGTATCGCTGGGTTTCAGAGTCAATTGCGAGAAGTCGAATCTCCTTCCTTCTCAGCAATTTCGTCATTTGGGAATGGATTTCGACACTCTTCACAATGTGGTGTTGGTTCCCAATGCTCGGGCAACGATTCTTTCCGCCTTCACTCGGAACCTGCTCCAATCTTCCTCGGTCTCGGCCAGGACTTTCCTTCGGATGCTGGGCCTTTGCGGTTCAGTGACAGATCTCATTCCACTGTGTCGCTTGTTTGTCCGACCTCTCCAACACTTCCTGTTGGATCATTGGCTTCCAAATGTGGATCCTCTGGACCTGGAACTTACTTTTCTGCGGTCCCTGCTTCGTCTCCTCCACCCTTGGGCAGATGTTCCCTGGTTGACTCGTTGGATCTTCCTTCGGCCGATCGTATCCTTACTGCGGTTTCCAGCAATCGGGGATGGGGTGTGATGTTGGATCCTCTCGGTCTGTCTACTCGCCGTAGTGGGACAGTGAGCAGGTGGTCCTTCATATCAACCAGAAGGACTCCTTGCTCTTCTGTTGAGTTTTTGGCTTTGGATCTCTCAACTGTCGGACCACATTGTCCTACTTTTTTCAGACAATTCGACAGTGGTGGCCTACATACGGAATCAAGGAGGCACACATTCGATTCCCATGTAACGGCTATCTCGGGATCTTCTACTGTTGGCACGGGATGTAAATGCTCGGGTCACCATTCGGCACATTCCCTGGCGTCTCATTGTCCTAGCAGACTCCCTGTCCCAATGCGACAATGTCCTTCCCACCGAATGGATGCTGCATCGGTCGGTGTTCCAGGCGATTTGCGAGTGGTGGAGGCATCCTCTGGTAGACCTTTTCGCCACTCGCTGGAATAATCAGGTAGAGACTTTCGTCTCTCCTTGTCCAGATCTACTGGCATTTGTGGTAGACGCTCTGTCTCTGGACTGGGCAGGTTGGATCGGCTGTGCCTTCCCTCCTGCACCGATTCTTCCTCAAGTGTTGGTGAAGATTTGTGCTTGCAGTTGCAGGATCTTTCTGATCACACCTTTGTCTCCACATGGGGTGTGGATCAATCTGCTGCGGCCTCTGTTGGCAGATTGGCTGATTCGTCTACCTCTACGTCGCAATCTTCTTTCCCAGGGTCATCCCAGGAAGTATCACAACAACCTGGTGGGCCTGTCCCTTCACGCCTGTCTTTTATCAGGTCCTGTCTCTGACGTAGAGGTTTTTCAAGACGATCATTGGAGTGCATTTCTGCATCGCAGCAACATTCCACTGGCATGACTTATGCTGCGAAGTGGAAGGTTTTCTGCCGCTGGTGTACAGCTCAAAATGTGGATTACCGTAATCCGTCAATCACTCGAATTGCTGATTTTCTGGTATACCATTTTGACTCCAAGGGCCTCCACTCTGATACTTTCTTGTATGTGGGAAAGCGGTGCATCGGTCGTAATGTTTTCTCTCCAAACTAATTCGGCACTTTTCTTTGAAGAGGCCTCGAGTTTTGCATTTTACACCCAAGTGGAACTTGGCATGGGTGTTGCATTGTTTGGAGGGGGCGCCATTCGAGCCTTTATCTGAGACCTATATGCATTTTCTCACCTATAAGATGGCTTTCCTTCTAGCACTTGCTTCTGCCACACATGTCATGTCAGTGAGCTTCATGTGCTATCTGTTGATTCTGCTTTCTTCAGAAATGAGGCTAACAGTGTCACCTTCACTACTGATTGAACTTTTGTGGTCAAGAATCATCTTCCTGATTCGGTACCTCCTCCCATCTGCATTCTGGCTCTCCCTGTTGTCGATGGCCGGAGGCCTCTTCTTTGTCCTGTTTGTGCGATCAAGACTTACATAAATCTCATTCAGTTCATTCGGAGGGGTCAGAAGAGATTCTTTCTGTCTCATTCCTTGGAGGCAGTCTATCTCTTCCCTTTCTATTTCCAGATGGATCTATCTTGCAATCAAGCTGGCTTATTCCAGCTTGTCTGCTTCGGATCTTGTTTCAAACTGGTTTTATGCTCATGAGGTTCGTACCATTTCTACATCCTGGGCGTTCTCCAATTCTGTTTCCTTCCGGGATGTTATGTATGAAGTTTACTGGAGGAATGCTTCTACCTTCTCCTCCTTTTATCTCCGCCACCTACAGCAGCAATCTGAGGACCTTTATTCTTTAGGCCCTCTCGTTGCTGCTCAGGCTGTTGTGCACCCTCGTTAAATTTGTTTTTATCGGGTTTGTGCTAGGCTCAGCCTTGTACTTTTCAGTTGCCTTGACTTTCTTCGTTACAGTTTTCACTATTATTCTCTGCCCTCCTTCCATTTCTTTCTGCTGCTCTTGTTGGTATTGGTTATGTGATTCACCTCCTCCTATTGTTTATTCGGCCAATTGTAAACAATTGTGAGTAGGTTGAAAAGATAAAAATTTTTAGTAAATTTTGTTTCTTAAGATACCTACCACAATTGTTTACCGGAGGCCCACCCTCCTTGGGGATATCTTTGATACCGATGCCTCCCGGCTAAATCACAAACTTCTTGTTGGTGGAAATATGGAATTGACGTCACTGTTGTTGCGCATGCCTTCGGTAAACACAATCCTTTTTCAATCTTTTTCGTGCTTTTGCACTTTTTCACTTTTTCACTTTTCCAACTTGTTTGGAAAGGTTTCTTAGCTTGAGTTAGTTCCGAAATAGGGCTTGCACTTACGTTACAGCCAATTGTAAACAATTGTGGTAGGTATGTTAAGAAACAAAATTTACTAAAAAATTTTAATTTTTTCTTCAAAATTCATCAACTTCAAGGGCAAATTTCTCTAATTACAAGGTTGTTGTAACAATTATTTTGATATGGATAGATACAACAATGATTGTGGAAGAAAGTTACTGTTAACTTTTTAATCTCAGATTTAAACTGCAAGCACAATGAAGGCGAGCGAAAACAAAAAAGTACCGTTTGAAAATGCCAAAATTATCTTACTTCAGTTGCTTTTTTATATCATTTTGGAAAGGGTTAATTTCAAACACTTTGCTTTGCTGTAGGTAAAGCTGCTTAATGAACAAATCCACTGTTGTAAGTTATGCAATTAGGCCTTAACACAATATATGCTTTGGCCACTTAAAGAATAGTACTGTCATAAAAAAAACATTTCCAGTGAACTTTACAAATTTCTGTACTCATTTGCTCTAATTGCAAGGTTGTTGTAGCAATTATTTTGGTATTGATACATGCAACAACGATTACGAAGAAAGTTACTGTTAACTTTTTAAACTCAGATTTAACCCTGAAGCACAATGAAGGTGAAAATAAGAGTACTTTTTGAAAATGCCAAAATTAGCCAACTTTGGTTACTTTTTCTATCATTTTGGAAAGGGTTAATTTCAATCACTTTTCACGTACGTATTCACATGAGCAAATTTGCTGTTGTAAGTTTGGTTGTAAAGTTTAACCCTATTCTATTCTGGTTGCATAAAAGTAGGTACCGTCCAAAAAACTCCAATTTTTTCAGAATTTGGTAAGTTTAGGTGACAATTTACTCCTTTTTTAATTGATTGAGCTCTGAATGTTTTCTATAGTTGCATGCAGCAGTCAAACTGAGACAAATTTTATTCTATATGTTATTATTAAAAGTTTAATCCTTGGCAGATTTGAGACTTCCCATAAGGGTACTGCCAGAATAATTGTTATTTTCACTCAAATTTACATGCAATTTCTCAGCACTGGAGCCATATTTCCCATGAGAAGATAGGGCGTTCATCCAAGAACAATTTTGCTGTTATATGTTTTATTCCAAGTTTTGACCATCACCCAGTTGTCTTGCCTTGACTTGGAGTACCCTCAACTTGTACATGTTCATTCACAAATACCAAGATTCCTCCATGTCTCTTAGACTCTCAGTCTGTGATTGATGTTCACACATTTAGGGCATAATATGATACATTGAAATCACCACACAAATATTTTAAAATTAAACCCTATTGGCCACAAATGATATGAATAAAGAATTTTATCTTATAGATTGACTAAATTCAAGCGCTAATTTCTCTAATTGCAATGTTGTTGTAGCAGATAGTTTTGTATGCATAGATGCAACAGTGCTTGCAGAAGAAAGTTACTGTTTAGTTTTTAATCTCATCTTTAACCCTCAAGAACAATGAGGGTAAGAGTTCCATTCGAAAATGCTAAAATTAGCTAACTTCGGTTACATTTTCCTGTCATTTTGGAAAGGGTTAATTTTAAACATTTTGTTTTGGTATAGGTAGAGATGCTTAATGAACAAATCCACTGCTGTAAGTTATGCTTTTAGGCTTAAACCAGCATATGCTTGCTTTGGCCACCTAAAGAATAGTATTGTCCGTCAAAATTTGATTTTCAGTGAATTTTACAAACATCTGTACTCAATTCCTCTAATTGCAAGGTTATCGTAGCAATTATTTTGGTATGGATAGATGTAAAAATGATTGCAGAAGAAAGTTACTGTTTACTTTTTAATCTCAAGATTTAACCCCCAAAGCACAATGAGGGGTAAGAATAAGAGTACCATTATAGAATACCAAAAAATAGCCAACTTTGGATGCTTTTTGTCTATCATTTTGGAAAAGGGTAATTTCAAACACTTTGCTTTGCTACATGTAGTCTGCATTTTCACATTGGAAAGTTGGGAAACCCTGTAATTTGTCCAACAAATTACAATTCTGTAGTTTCTAATTGTTTTTTGGTGTTTTTCAGTTTTGTTCCATTTGATTTTTTCTGCTGAAATTTAAGCAATTTGGAATACCATTTTTAAATAGAAAAAATTAATCAAAAAAAATAATATTAATCACTGATATTACAATATGAGTATTTCTGTTATAGACTGGGATGGTGCATTTGCTAGGGAAATGGGTCATGACTATTTGGAAATTCCATCCCCGTGATATAATCAGTAGGACTGATCCCACAGTGGACTTTCTTAAGGAGGATTAAATCAAGAAAAACATCACTTGGCACACAAATGTGCCTATATTTAGCACAGAGGTAGATATGAAACTATATTTCAAACAAGTGGAACACAGCTTTTGTTGCAAAAACTAGAAAATCATCCAAAAGTTCTGAAAATTGGAATCTATTCCAAGGTCTGCATTTATATAGTGAACCCTGATGTATTTTATTATATATTATTCAAAACAGAAGGGATGGTATATTCATTGAAACAGTTTTGTAACCCAGATTTTTCGAGTTATCTTTTTTTTAGCTTACCCGAGCAAAGCTCAGGGAGAGCTATCCTAATCACTTTCTGTCCATCATCCGTCTGTCATCCGGTGTTAACTTTACATTATCGACTTCTCCTCTTAAACCACTGGGCCAAATTGAACCAAATTTGATGTGATTGTTCCTTATCATATACAAATTCAGGTTTGTTCAGATAAAGTTTTCAAACTCACAAGGGGCACCACACAGGGCATAACTCTGATAACACTCATATATTTGAAAAATAAAAATTATTTTCAATCTTGTCCAGGACCATCAATCAGAATCTTTTGATATTTGATATACAACATTTCTAGGGGGTCAGAATCAAGTTTGTTCAAACCGAGTCCCTGAGTTAATATTTGGGTTCCTCATGGGAGCCCAAATTTTAACTTTGTGCAATATGAGGAAATTTCTCTAAAAATCTTATTATTCAGATCCTCCAGTCAGAATGCTTTCATATTTGATATAGATTCAAGGTTTTTCAAATTGAGTCCTTGAGTTAATATTTGGGCACCGTGTGGGAGCCCGAAGTTTAACTTTGTGAAATATGAAAGAGTTTCTTTAAAAATCTTCTTCAGATCTACCAGTCAGAATGCTTTCATATTTGGAATACAACATCCTTGGGGGTAACATGTTTGTTCAAATTGAGTCCCTGGGTTAATATTTGGGCTCTCTGTTTCCTTAGTGCGATATGAGAAAATTTCTTGAAAAATCTCATTCAGATCTACCAGTCAGAATGCTTTCAAGTTTGTTATACAACATCGCAGGGGGGGGGGGGGGGGGGGGGGGGGGGTAGATTCATGTGTGTTCAAATTGAGTCCCTGGGTTGATATTTGGGCTCCGAAGATTAACTCCTTGCAATATGAGGAAATTTCTTGAAAAATCTTCTTTTTTCGGATCCACCAGTCAGAATGGTTTAATTTTGGTATACAACCTCTCTAGGGGGTCAGATTATAATTTGTTCAAATTGAGACCCTGACTTAATAGTTGGGCTCTCTGTTAGAGGCCGAAGTTTAACTTTAAGAGAATGCATTCATGTTTGGTATACAACATCTCTAATGGGGCAGGGGGGGGGGGGGGGGGGGGAGTAGATTCAAGTTTGTTGAAATTGGGTGTCTTGGTTAATATTTGGGCTCTCCTTTGGAGGGTGAAGTTTAACTTAGTGCATTTTGAGGAAATTAAAATCTTCTGATCCACCTGTCAAAATCCTTTGATATTTGATATACAACATCTCTAGGGGGGATCAGATTTCATGTTTGTTCAAACTGAGTCCCTGAGTTAATATTTGGGCTCCCCATGGCAGCCCAAATTTTAACTTAGTGTAATATGAGGAAATTTCTTTAAATAATCTTATCCTTCAGACCCACTAATCAGAATGCTTTCATATTTAGTATACAACATCTCTAGGTGGGTGGGAGTGGGGTCAGATTGAAGTTTGTTCAAATCTGGTCCCTTGGTTAATTGGGCTCTCTATTGGAGTCCAGAGTTTAACGTAGTGCTATATCTGAAAATTTCTTTAAGAATCTTTTTCAGATCCACCAGTCAAATCCTTTCATATTTGTATATAATAACATCTCTGTGGAAATCAGATTCAAGTTAGTTCAATTCAAGTCCTTGGCTTAATATTTGGGCTCTCTATGAGGGGCAGGGAGGGGGCAGGTTAGTTTGTTCAAATCCATTTCTTAGAGCTTTACCATAAAATTTGCCTTTCAAATTATAGTGACATAACAACTCTTGGAAGTCTGGCAGTGCTTGTCTACAGCTGATAGAATTGGAATCAGTCCGGAAGACCTATGATAATAATTATCTGACATGGACACTAGGTTATGAATAAATTCCTAACTTTATTCCTACGTAGCATTGAACCGTGACTAACCGAATATGTCCCAAAATATTTCTAACCATTCGGATGAGTGATTACCCCCCACCCCCCCCCCCCCCCCCCCCCACCCCCCTTGTTTCAAACAGTTTTCAAAAAGAAGAAGAAAAATATTGTGAAAATTGAAATCTGCCGCTATTTCTCACTTAACATATACATGACCTGTATATTCATTTCTATTCCTGAGGAAATGCTCGACAAAAACAACTTGTTGTCTAGGGTTTAGGTGGGGGAAGTGGGGGGAGGGTTTAAGAACTGCTTGAAAAAAGAAAATGAGATAAAACTGGAATTTACTCCCACATGGTAGTTCACTCATACAGTACAGTCGCCGTGGGCGGTCACTTTTCCACATGTGGACAGAGATTTTTCTAGACTGTGGGCATGCTACCTACGTGCCCACGGAATTAATAACTAACACGGCAATTCCCGTGGAGTCCACATGATCGGACTTTTTATTACACGACTATAATATTTATGTTACGAAATTTTTCTACACGATCGCAATAAAAAAAATCTGTTAACATCGGAACGAGGTCAGAATATCATACTAGTTTCTGTTCTGCCCTGTCACAAATTCCCGGGGTAATCCAGCTGATGAAAATGCAGAAACTAAAAAGCTTGTGGACCATGTGATATTTATCTACTCATCTGTTTGCCATTTGTTAACCCTTTACCTAACACTAGGAGTAGACGACACACGTGAAAAAAATTCTTGTGTAACCAAAAACTTTCATTTTTTGCTTCCAAAACATAGGTTATGACCCCTCATTGGAATGGACGTGATTCGCGCGTTTGGAATGATGGGTCATAACCTATGTTTTGGAAGCAAAAAATGAAAAGATAAAATAGATTGAATGACGATTTTCATGTATAGCGCTGGCCGGTTTTGGCCATTACAGTAGGTAAAGGGTTAAATAAAAAAGGAGGGATATTTCCACTAATTATGAATTTATCGTCACCAAAAAAGGCCTCTCCAGTTCCCCCTCATGGTGTCATTTTTATCTGCGTCGCCAGCGGCAGAGCAGGTCCAGTAACCGCTCGACTCCGTCCGTCAGTCCATCCATCAGTCAGTCCGTCCGAAACACTTTTTCCGTCAAAGTTTTCTTGGCTTCTATGCAAGGGATTGATTTTATATTGGTCTGCTGCTTCATAATGATGAGTTGTATCGTGTAAGCAATTTTCAGATCTGCCGTGCAGCCACTTCCTGTTTGCCGATACTTTGAAATTTTACTGTACCCACTGAACATTGAAATTTTTCGTCAAACTTTTCTCAGCTCCTATGCAAGGGATTGATTTTATATTTCATCTGGAGCCTGATAATGATCAGTTGTATCGTGTATGCAATTTTCAGATCTGCCATGCAGCCACTTCCTGTTTGCCGATTCAGTTGCATGCAGCGACGCAGGTCCAGACCCTGCATTGGTCTTGGCTTGTTATCTTCCGCTACTGCAAAGTTCCGGTTCGTTTTCGCGACAGCTACCGGCTGTCTTCGAAATTCGAATCAAGAGTTGAGAGTATCATTTCAGAAAAACAACTTCTATCCCAAGCATTGGTTACTGGGTCATAATCCACCATTAAAGCAGGAATTGTTTACCACAATGAACAAGCACTGCTTCACTTCCCGGGATCCCCATGGGGGTCGGTCCATTAAAAATGAGATAAGCATCTCTTGAGTATTTGCTTACCAATACCTGATGTTGGTTTTTAACCCTACCCCATCGATATTAATAAAAGTTAGCCCCAGTGGTCTGCATCAGACAAGATAGATCCATTAGTCTCATGAACACAAGTCGTTTGAAGTTTTTAATCCTTTCCTTTCCCCCGTGGGAACCCCGGGAAGTGAAGCAGTGCTTGTTTACTGTGGTAAACAAGCTCTGTTTCACTGGTAAAATAGGACCCAGTCACTAATGCTTGGGGTGCGAGTCCTCTAAAATAGACAACATGGGGTATAAACAATTGACTGACCTTGACTTTATCTCCATGTTGTGGTCATGATTGGCCATTGTGCAGAAGTATGTGACCATAAACAACAATAAATAAATAAATACTAAATTTTAATCCTTTCAAACGCTGCTGTATATAGTATACACATGCCACTAACTTCTGTAAAACTACTTCAGAAGGATTATAGCAGGTCATAAATCTTAAACACAAGAGCACCATTAATTGCCGATCAACATAAGTCAATCAAGTTAATTAATTTAATCATTGATGAATAACAAAAAATCTTGCAGAAAAATAATAACAACCAAGAGAATAAAAATGTTTGGTTTATGTTTTTCCATTCTTTCTCTTTAACAATTAAAAATATACATTGTAATTTATCGATAGGGCCAGATTAAAAAAAAAATAAATTAATTTTACGATGCATTTTTATCGTACGCTGAACTATCAGAATTACTCCGAAATTATCCACTAAAAAGTGCGACATTCATATTGCACATTTTAGTGAATAATTCCGATGTAATTTATTGATAGGGCCAGGTTAAAAATAAAATCGAAATTAATTTGACGGTGCACTTTTATTGTACGCCGAACAATCAGAATTACTCCGAAATTATCCACTAAAAAGGGCGACTTTCATATTGCACTTTTTAGTGAATAATTCCGAAGTTATTTATAGATAGGGCCAGGTTGAAAAAAAACGAAATTAATTTGACAATGCATTTTTATTGTACCCTAAACTATCAGAATTACTCCGAAATTATCCACTAAAAAGTGTGACTTTCATATTGCACTTTTTAGTGAATAATTCCGAAATAATTTATCGATAGGGCCAAGTTTAAAAAAAATGAAATTAATTTGACGATGCATTTGTATTGTTCGCTGAACAATCAGAATTAAAAAAGATTCAAGGCCTGGGGGTGCTGTCATGATTAGCCTCTTTCTGCATAAATATATGACATTAAACACAAATAAATAAATAAATAAATAAATAAATGGGCATGAGTACCGGCGCTAATTTCCCCGGGCTGATGTTCCTTTGTCAAAATATTTCCAGGCCGAAAATTCTAGAAGCTGAATGTTCCCCTTCCCGCCCGAGCTTAGAGTTGTCAACGAAAGCAAACGAATTGTTTAACAGTCGCTCGAAAATCAGATTCGGTTTAACAGAAAGATCATATCAATACATAATTGCATATCAGCAATATTCGCAGGTGCACTCTTTTATTTTCAACTATTTTTTTCGTTTTGTACACATTTTATTCAAAGCACTCATTCGCAATCGACATGGGTTTGTCACTGTTGTATATCTTGTTTTCACAGTGTGGGTTGTGCTATTCACTTTTCAGATTGAGAAAATGTGACGTAATTTTAACAAGTTATCATTTTTTTCCTTTTTGTAAATACAAAAATGACCATATACCTGTGGTTGCAAATTGAAACGATGAAGAAATAAATATTTTTAATCAGAGTAATATCCTATCAAGACATGTTAAAAATTACTTCCAGTTACATTTCTGTGGGCAGACGTGTTTCGGATTAATTATGTGGACACTGCCGTCCAGCATTATCATCGTTCAGTAATCTTTTCCACAGAAGTCCACAAACTTTTGCCCACAGAACTACATGCCCACAGAAGTCCACAGAAATTGTATCAAACTGATTCCCCGTGGGAACCACGGGAAGTAAGCAGCACTTGTGTAAGCAGCACTTGTTTACTGTGGTAAACCAGTTCCGCTTTACTAGTAAAATAGGACCCAGTCACCAATGCTTGGGGTGAAAGTCCTCTAAAATGGGCAACATGTAGATCAACGATTGACTACACATGACTTCATCTCCATGTTGTGTCACGATTAGCCATGGTGCATAAATATGTGACGTTTACCACCAACAAACAAACAAACAAACCTCAAACTGATTTCTGTGGAAAATCAATGGGTGCCCACTGTGGACATGTGGAAAAGTGACTGCCCACGGCAAATGTACTGTATATATCACAATTGTATTTGAAGCTTTGTATGGGGTCTGCTACCTCTCAGAAATTGGACTTAAAAAAGAGTTTTTAGTGATTGTCCATTCATTTTAAAGTCCTCAAATATTTTAGCCACATGGACTTGATTTGTAGGAGCGTTTGTCCATCCCTCTGTCCATCCATCTGTTCGTCGTACCATCCATCCATCTGTCCGTCTGTCTGTCCATACAAACATTTGGCATCATAATTTCAATGCCTTTGCTCGTATTCGGATATTTGGTATGTTGATAGACCTGCACCTGAACGGATATGCACAAGAAACAGGTTCCGTCCACTAATTTTTCCCAGAGTTATGACCCCTTTTTTGACTTTTTCACTCTTTCCACTTGAAAAATTTTTCTGTCCCACAATGCCTTCAAGCTTACTTCAAATTTGCATACAGATCAGGGGCAGTGTCCCATGCTTTGCATTTCCCTTGTTTATATTCTTTTTAAAATTTCAAGAAAACCGCATACAAACAAGCAAATTCAGTGAATTCATGTCTCCTGCTGGGCAGCAGTTTCAAGGGGAATTAATGCATCCAGTGGAATATAGTTGAGTTGCAAATGGAAGTTATTTAGAAGAGACAGAGCAGACAGTGTTTCAGATAGTGGTTATCAGATTTATTTTCATGGAGGTCACTCTCAAAGCAAGTAAAGTGATGTGGAGTATAACTGTGAGAATCACTGAAAATTAAGACTGTATGATAAGACATATTACATTAAACTGATGTGAAAAGTGTAAACCAACCTGTAAAGCTTGTGATTGGAAGTTAATGAAACCTTGGAAGTGTTGTCCAGATAATATGGTGGTCTGTATATGGTACTGGGAGAGTCTGACTTTGTTGAGTTGTAAAAGAAGTAATGATGAAGACATATCTCACAATGATAACAAAGATACCCAAGAAGTTTTGTGAAGATTGGTTCATAAATACGGCTTTTAGTCTGAGGTGTGTTGATGAATGGGCAGACGGACAGGCAGACAGACAGATTTTCAGTACAAAATTTCCCACATTCGAACTTGACCTAGGCATTGATAAAAGTAATCCATATATGAAATTTCATTGAAATCGGTTGACTCTAAGGAAAGGCAGTCTGGAAACCATCAACCAATCAAATTTAAGCAACCTAATTAAATATGTACGGAAAATGCCCATGTTCGAACTTGGACACACAATTGATGAAAGTGATGTACTACCCAAATTTCATCGAAATGGACTGACTGTAAGGAAGTTAGTCTGGAAACGAAAAACACGGAAGGTGTGCTCTTACTCTGTATTAGTAGTAGCACTGAATAAATCAAAGTTTTCCTAATTTGCATAACTTTTGCACCAGAACAAAACCCATATTATATGTGATGTATTGCATGTTACTAAACATTCATACAAAAATTTATTCAAATCCGAACTTTTATATAGAAGTTCTGTACAAAAAACTGATTACTTCCAATTTCGGGACAAAGTGCCCACTGGCGGCCATCTTGAATTTTGGACCAAACCTCAAAACACATATTCTGGTCTCACAATGATAACAAAGATACCCAAGAAGTTTCGTGAAGATCGGTTCATAAATACGTCTTTTAGTCCGAGGTGCGTTGACGCACGGGGCAGATGGACAGGCAGACGGACAGATTTTCGGTACAAATTTTCCCACATTCGAACTTGACCTAGGTATTCATAAAAGTAATCCATATATGAAATTTCATCGAAATTGGTTGATTTTAAGGAAAGTTGGAGTCTGGAAACCATCAGCCAATCAAATTTCAGCAACCTAATTAAATATGCACGGAAAATGCCCATATTCAAACTTGGACCCACAATTAATGAAAGTGATCTACTACCCAAATTGGGATCACGGTGACTCAGTTGGTAGAGGTGCAGGCTGCAAGCCGAGAGGTCCTCAGTTTGAATCCCACCTGCGGCAACCGCGTTGTGTCCTTGGCCAAGACACTTCATCTCCTTTGCCCACGTGGGGGCATGGTGGCGTTGTGTACTAAGGTGTACTGTAGAGTGTGTTGCTTGAAAATGCTTTGCAACATCATGATAGGCATGTTTAGCAGAGATGGTGTATAGCCTGTCTTTGAGTGTCGGCCAAGGTAATATTGGCATCAGAAAAGTCAGAGTTACTCTAGGTCTCTTTACAATTATTCAGGTGGAAACGTTGGTTTTTCAAGAAATGCAAGACTTCTAATTAACACTGCCAAGGATATTTCACAATTAAATTACCTCCCCTATTCACAATAATCACAAAGTATACAGTTTCTGGAAACTCTGAATATGGTCTTTTCTGGAGACAAGTGAACACAATAAAAATCTTATAATATCACTCAAATACACTCAGCTTAATGACACATTTGATGGCTAAATAATGACTCAAAATGGTCATTATTTAGCCTCAAAATGGTCAAAATTTTCTCATTTTGGGGATAAATTTCCAATTTTCATTCATCGATTATGATAAAATTGTGTTATAGGAATTCCTCATTCCTCCACTCCATAAGGTGATCATTCTGACAAATAAAAAACATAGGGGTTCCTTATTCATTTTTTCAGAAGATTTTCTCAAAGCAAATTTACACAAAAATTGTCCCATTTGTAACCTGTAAATTGTCAGGTCCCAAAAAAGGTCTGGGTTAGTCATTAAACATTCCTGTGTGACCTTAACCCTCAACTGAATGGCACTTGACAGAATACAGTTTGAATTAAGACCATTAACAGATTATTTTGGCCATATCACCATTAATGAAAATTATTTACTAAATCCACTCCACTTCAAAACTATAGCTCAAAATAACCATTTCGCTGAGGATATCCACTAACCTCGGATGTGACTTTTTATTAGGAAACGAGGCCTTAGGTGAAAAATAGAAAATTCCACACACTCTCAGAAACAGTGTATGTGCATATGTATTTAATTCTGAGAAAAATGATTTATGGCTCATACGAAAAAATTGTTAACTTACTGCCCTTAAACCCTATTGATAGCGGCAGACTAAGCACTCTGATACCCAAATTTGTACGTTTCTTTACGCATTAAGTTGAGTGAGAGAAGGCCTGTTCTTGCACATTTCTGACTCTGATAAAAGCTTTGTAGATAAAATTTTTCATTAGATGAAAGCATGTTACACCAGTTCTTCCCCTATTCTGTCAAGGCAGTATGCTTCAACCTGAGAGAAGGAAGTTAGATTTCAATTTAGATGGATGTACAGTTGTATAACCAAGGGCAATAGCTCTCATGGAAGCTGTGTTGTTATATTGCCAATGATCAGACTAAACCAATGGTTATTGATTACTTATTTTTGATGTGCAAAGTCACTATCAGCACCACAAAAGCTACATCAGGATCACACATTAACTGATTAAATTAAAAAAAAACACCAGAAATTTCATTCATTTGTAAACTACATCCTCCCACAAAAATACATATATCAGCCCCCACATATCCTTCTCCACAGCATCCTCAACTCATTTTTCTCATTTGTCCAAGCATCATTCATTGATTCTACCAATTTTAAGATAATGTAATAATAAAAGAAAGACTTCTATATATCTCTTGCAACCACATTGTCCTGCACAGCATAAATTGTGTTTGCTGAAGGGTTAAAATACAGATCCATGTTAGTTCCTGACCTGATTCAAAAGATTGACATTTGAAGTTTTTGCTATTTGAAAGGAGCTGTACAACTGTAATGATTAAGGAATATTCATTCCCAAATTATCTTGACTGATTAGACCAGACTCGGATAATTCCCTGGAAAGTTTGTCGAAAGAGTCCTCCATATAACTATACCAGTGAACAGTATTGTCAAACAGAATTTTGTAAAAGAGAAAAAACCTACATAATTCTCTTAATACCGTAACTGGACATAAAATACCTCAAGAGGGAGAACTTTCCAGGTAATTATATCTGTACAGGGTACAACTGAAAAAAGAAAAATATGTCTTTATATTTCTTTTAGTTATCGTGAAACATATTCCCTCTGATACAGTTGGTTGCTATGGAAATTGGAGGCCAGAAATTGCACTGAAAGCAAATACTGTTTTCTACTTAAGGTCTCGTTACAGTTATTCAGGTGAAAACGTTGGTGTTTCAAGAAATGCATGTCTTCTCATTAACACGTCTTCTTTTCTGGAGACAACTGAATACACACACAAAAATCACACAAATCAAGTAAAATACACTCAGCGGAATGACACAGTTGATGGCTAAAAAAATGCCTCAAAATTTTCTCATTTTGGTGATAAATTTCTAATTTTCTGTGCATTGATTGTGATAAAATTGTGTTTTAGAATTCCTTATTCCTCTAAGATAATCATTCTGACAAATACAAAACATATGGGTTTCTTATTCATTTTTTCAGAATACTTTCTCAAAGCAAATTTACACAAAAATTGACCCATTTGTTACCTGCAAATTGTCAGTTACCAAACAGGACTGGATTAGTCATTGAACAATCCTGTCTCACCTTGACCCCCAACTGAATGGCATATGACAGAACAGAGTTTGAATCGAGACCATCAACAGATTATTTTGTCCATATCACCATTAATGAGAATTATTTACTTAATCCACACCACCACAAATAAAAACTATAGCTATTTGGCCGAGGATATTCAATAACCTCAGATATGACCTGTTAATAGGAAACAAGACCTCTATTGCCCAATTAAAATACCAAAAAGGCCTCTTTCCAAGACCAACAGAAAGACTCAAACATTGCTGGATTGGGAGAAGCCCTACATATTGCCATGCCCATCAAGGTTACAAGATGAAATCCAAGTAAATATACTATTCAACAAGCCAAGACCAATACCAGGTCTGGACCTGTGTTGCTGCATGCGATTGAATTGGCAAACAGGAAGTGGCTGCACGGCAGATCTGAAAATTGCATACACGATACAACTGATCATTATCAGGCTCCAGATGAAATATAAAATCAATAATCCCTTGCATAGAAGCCGTGAAATTTTGACGAAAAATTTCAATGTTCAGTGGGTACAGTAAAATTTCAAAGTATCGGCAAACAGGAAATGGCTGCACGGCAGATCTGAAAATTGCTTACACGATACAACTCATCATTATGAAGCAGCAGACCAAATATAAAATCAATCCCTTGCATAGAAACCAAGAAAACCTTGACAGAAAATTTCCATGTTCAGTGGGTACAGTAAAATTTCAAAGTATCGGCAAACAGGAAGTGGCTGCATGGCAGATCCGAAAATTGCTTACACGATACAACTCATCATTATGAAGCAGCAGACCAAATATAAAATCAATCCCTTGAATAGCAGCCAAGAAAACCTTGACGGAAAATTTCCATGTTCAGTGGGTACAGTAAAATTTCAAAGTATCGGCAAACAGGAAGTGGCTGCACGGCAGATCTGAAAATTGCTTACACGATACAACTCATCATTATGAAGCAGCAGACCAAATATAAAATCAATCCCTTGCATAGAAGCTGAGAAAACCTTGACGGAAAATTTCAATGTTCAGTAGGTACAGTAAAATTTCAAAGTATCGGCAAACAGGAAGTGGCTGCACGGCAGATCTGAAAATTGCTTACACGATACAACTCATCATTATGAAGCAGCGAACCAAATATAAAATCATTCCCTTTCATAGAAGCCAAGAAAACTTTGACGGAAAAAGTGTTTTGGATGGACTGACAGAATGACGGACTGACGGACGGAGTCGAGTGGTTACTAAACCTGCTCTGTCGCTGGCGACGCAGGTAAAAAAAGTAGGGGATATCCAAACTGATGTTGATATTTTAAAAAAATGGTATTGAATACGCGTGATTGGACACGTCAATATATCACCAAGTTTAGTGTGGATAATGAATGTCACCAGCCCATGAAAACTTTGTGCAGGTTTTTTGCACGAGCACTGCATTAATGTCAGTGGGGTACGTTTCGAAATTTTCATTTGTACTGGATGGTCTTTTTCGGAGGTCTCATCATTCTTTTCTTGGTATAAACTCATTCATCAATAGTTTCTAGTGAAAACGTAATTTTTGAGGTATGTAAAGACTGACACATGATGAAAGTTTATGTGCCATTGGCATGTTAAAAGCTGGCAACAGACAGACTGCTTTGTGGTCATGTTATCATCGGAAAGGCAATGTTGAATACAGACTTCGGTCAGGTCATCCAAAGGTGACAATTGCTAACCAGGATCATTTCATCCGAAACATAGCAATACTTAACCACCATCAAAGTGCCTCAGAAATTGAACAGCAGCTACACCAAGTAACGGATGTGCGAGTCAGTGGTCAGCTTATCCAAAATCACCTACACAGCTTGAATTTGTACACTCAATAACCTTGAATAATTCTACGTTTTACTGAATGTCACATAGCAGCAAGGCATAATTGGTGTGGGGCACGACATCACTGGAACAATCATTGGTGGAGCAACATCATGTTTTCGGTTGACTCAGGGTTTATTCTCGACTTCCACAACAGGTGAAACAGAGTGTGGCATTGACAGAACGAGTGATACCATGAAGTAACCGTTAGGCAGCATGATCGTTTTGGTGGTGGATCAGTCATGGTGTGGGGAGGCACAACCATGACAAGCAGAACAGCATTACATGTCATCCAAGGGCATGTCACGGGGCAGTACTACCGTAACAACATGTTAGCAGCTCATGTGGTGCCATTTGCATCACGTCACTGCCGCCGATTCATTTTCCAAGATGACAGTGCAAAAGCACACATGGCCCGTGTCACTACAGAGTTCCTCCAGAAGCAGAACATCACTACACTGCCTTGGCCAGCACTATGTCCAGACCTTTCACCAATTGAGCATGTCTGGGATATGCTTGGCAGGCACCTACAACAATGCCTACACTCCCTACCAACGTACGAGAACTTGCCGCTACACTGCAGGAAAAATGGAATAACGTCTGTCAAGCTGATATTGGACATTTGGTGAGGAATATGCCCTGTCAGAACCGCACTTGTTTATCAAACCAAGGAGAATTTACAAGGTATTGAGGTCTTGGACTGAATGTGGTAAATTCTCTGCCTGACTTTCCACGTCTTGTACATTTCAGTGTGTGGAATGTGTGTCTGTAAGACACCCAACTATTGCTAAAATCATTCACCAGATGTCACAGTGCAAGGCCTCAACTGTCTTTTTGATAAAAATATAAATATTTTTCTTCACATTTCTCACTTCTTTTTATGAATAGTATATAAAAATCAGGAAGAGAGATCAGAGTTGTGGATTCATAGACCATGATCCGACCATCTCTCAGCACTTTTTGGGTGGTGTCTAGACTCTCGCGTTGTATGAAATGGTTTAAAATGTCCATGCCTGTTGTTTTCGGTTAAAAAGTGAACGTAGCTGCATGATTATTATGTTTTTTGTGTGGTTAGAGGAAGGACCAGTCTAAGCATGAGCCAAATAACATAGCTAGGGTAGGACGAACCTTCATTAAGCAAGTAACACATGCTGTGCCATGTGAACATTGTCAAGGTATCCATCATCGTCTGGCCTCACTAACATTTCAAGGTTATGTACCTTGTT
Source organism: Pictodentalium vernedei (assembly GCA_031216915.1). Lineage (NCBI taxonomy): Eukaryota > Metazoa > Mollusca > Scaphopoda > Dentaliida > Dentaliidae > Pictodentalium > Pictodentalium vernedei. Next base: position 289,981,527 of record CM062288.1, read on the forward strand.
ATTGCTACACAGTACTGTTATATGTCTAGTTTAATTTATGTGACTGGCCACATGAATTTGAACTAACTAATCAGTGTTTATGTGCCTAAAATGTGGTTTATGAGGCTAAAATGGGTCACATGGCTGCTAAGTGACAAAAAGTGAGTGTTATGGTTTCAGGGATTTTATGTCAGGGTTAGACAAAGGGTTGAGGTCAGTAAACTCAAGGGTTAGGATTTGGTGCCACCCAGAAATTGAACCTTAAAAAGAGTTTTTAGTGGTTGTCCACACATTTTAAATTCCTCTCAATATTTTGAGCCACATAAATCTGATTCTAGGCATTGCCTTTTGTCCATTCTAAACTTTGTCACAAAGAAATTTTCAATGGACTGGTCTTGTTCAATCTTCACACAATGATTTCTTTGGACTCAAGGGTGTGTGTCATGTCCTTGAACCAAGGTAGTAGCTCCAATGTCAGGGTCAGAGACCACACACTTGTTCTAACTTTTGCGAAAAATTGAGTCAATGGTCCAATCTTGTTCAAACTTCACATAATGATTGCTGATGACTCAAGGGTAAATCATGACCTTGACTGAAGTTTTACTCTATGGCCAAGGTCATAGACCCTTCATCTATTCTAACGAGAGCATGGTGGTTTAGTAGGAAGAGGTGCAGACTGCAAGCTGAGAGGTCCCTGGTTTGAATCCCGCCTGAAGCAACTGCGTTGTGTCCTTGGGCAAGACACTTCACCCCCATTGCCCACATGGGGGCACGGTGGCATTGTGTACTAAGTGTATTGCACGTTGATGTTGCACCTGTCTTCAATTAATCAATGCTAACCCTGCTTGTGTGGAGGTAGTATGTTGGGGAGCTGACAGTTGCTGGCCAATGCTTAGTGGTTCTCTGTGGGTATTCCAGCTTCCTCCCCCCATAAACTGGTGTGGTCATGATTAGCCATTGTGCAGAAATATGTGACCTTAAACACCAATAAACACCAATAAATAAATAACAATAAACAATCTATTCCAACTTTATCCAATTTACAAGAAGTGATTTAATGGCCAGATGTAGTTCATACCTGATGCAATTCTTGCTCATGACTTTAGGATTCAAGATCAAGGCTGCTGGCTGTATATCTGCTCAAATTTTGTCTGGCCCTTGAAAATGTTTTGATGGAAAGATCTTGTTCATTCTTCACACAAGGCTATGACTCAAATGTGTGTCATTACCTGGACCCAAGGTTATAACACCAGAGACACTACTCATTCACCTATCATGACATGCTCTGAAATGAAACGGTATTTTCAGGCTAAAACTCAATCTATTTAATTTGCAATTTTGACAGCTAAATCCTGTTTGATCAAGTTCCTCGCCGTTGTATTACAAGTTATCAGCGTCATACTTTATCATTTAAGCCCGTATTTGAGGAGCATCTATTAGTTCTGCACATATTGTCCTGTTTATTCAATTAACAGCCATTTACTATAACTTAGATGCAATTAACCGGTCAAATTAGCACTGAAGGTATGGTAAATGGTTTTATGTTTAGAAGTTTTATGTATTTAACAGAGTTATTCATGTAAGTGTTTTCAAAATTAAGTGGGTTCCTCTGTACTGGGGTATCATGTTTTTGTTTTAGGGTGTCCAATGTCTCCTGAAGATCTAAAAGATATTGGAATTGAATCTTCAGCCATAATATTACAGTGGAGAGCGGGGTATCCAAACGGTGCTGAACAACATTTTGAAATTTATTCCAAGACATCTGGGAATAGAAATTGGACTTTGCAGAAGAATGTAACTGATGGAATAACCTCGACTCGTATTGAAAAATTAGCAGAAAGCACAAGGTATTCGTTCAAGATTGTTGCAAAGAATAAATTCAACTACATAAAAAATTGCACTGAGGTGAAAAGTGAAACAACCATTGAAACAATAGCAGGTAAGTTCAAGTTCATCAGTGTTTGAATTCAAACAACAAACTTTCCATTGCTTTCTGTATGGTGGCTATCAGTTCATAGCTTTGATTCAGATATTTTCTAGCAAAGAATTGAATTTATCCTGATTTTGAAGTCTTAGTGCAGAAGATCAGTTTTACTGTATGTGAAAATAAAATTCATCCCCAATATGCTAGAAAGTAAATTTCTCTTTGGTCACTTGCCAATAATACTAGCAACACACATAATGAGTTTTGAAATGAAGTCTGAATGACATGTTCTCTTTCAAAGTCTACCTTTATCAGTGTTCAGTTGATTTTCTATCCCTGAGTTCAGTTTGATGTCTTCATCACCTACCCCTTTGACCATCATTGATCAAGTATATAACTGATCCAGTGTATAACATGGGTCTTCAAAACACACCATCTACAAAGCAAAGGAAATCACAATCCTTTTAATTTTGAGTAATCTCCAACTACTAACAAGAAACAAATATTACACACAAAATAAAAACCAAACAAAACAGAAAATGAGAAAGAAAACAGTTAACAGTCGGAAAGGGTTTATGTTATGATAAATTTGTTTGAAACTCATAATGTTAGAGAAGCGAGAAAAGGTTATCCTAAAAAACATAACCTTTGTAGCAAACCAGAAAATAAGTGGTCAGACAAGGACAATGTCAGGTACAAAAAGGCCAATGTCGGACAGAGGTTTAAAATCATCAGTCAAAATGTCTGATGCCAAAATTATCAATGAAGTTCAGTGCTCATAACATCATGCATGCTGGAAATCATGTACATAACTAGCAAGCCTAAAATGATTATTGTGATTTCTGGTCCTGGCAAGTTGGGAAGTGTGAAGAAAGTGACTGTACATCTCATCAGTATTAACAGCATGAGATGGAATATGATTTGATACAGCCATACATGTATCTAAATTATGTATGAAGGGTAATTCAGTTCCAATTCAGAATGAAACCAACCATACCATGCTTGGCAGAGCTCATTGAGCTCTGCCAAACAAGGTATGGTTGGATGAATTCTGAGCAGTTTTAAGATGAAGGTACACGTACACCCAATGCAAATTATTTCGAATACTCAAACTCCATTTTGTAATATGTCAGATATCATTCTTAAATGGCAGACATGATTCGTTAGGTATCTGACATTTTGTCTGGAAGCGCAATGAAAATTATTTTCAGGCTTGCTTTGTAGGAACTTAATGCAGGGTTATCCAATTTGTGCATCCCTGTCTTAGGCATTGGAGGTTTGTCCGTCTGTGTTGATGTTATGAAAATGGATCTTCATCATGAAAACTGTTTTTGCATCTACTTGTGACTGAGAACATAAATAAAAGGTTACAACTAAAGTCACTATCATCACTCTTCCCACCCCCCACCCCCCTTAAAAAAGACAAAACAAAAACAAGAAGGAAAATGCTGCTAGAATCAAGGTATGGAGGAAGAAGGTAAAGAAAACTGTTTATGAAGAAGAATGTGCATGAAGTTTGCTTTATCTTCTGCACCTTGTGAACCATTCTCCCTGCAGTTGTTATCCTTCAATAAAATTTTATTATTTAATTGTAATATTTATATCAGTAATAATAATAATAGTAATAATAATAACGAACAATGTGGAGCCATCAAAAGCATGTCATGTGCCTGCTGCAATCTGTACTAATATAAACAAGCATGGCAAAAATTATTTCAATCCAACGTATGATGACAGACCTAGAGCAGCAGATATGTTGGACGGACACATTTTTCAATCATTCCCTAAGTTAAACAAGGGCAAATAACACTGTAAATTCTCATACAAAGATATTAGTTCTACTGTAGGATCCGTTTCCCCATGCTGAGGAACAAGCATGACAAAAAATATTTCAATCCAAAGTATGATGACAGAGCTAGAGCAGCAAATATGTTGGACAGACACATTTTTCAATAATAATCCCCTAAGTTGAACAAGGGAAAATAAGTCTGTAAATGTTTATGCGAAGTTGTTAATTCTGCTGTAGGATCTGTTCTCCCATGTTGACGGACAAGCATGGCAAAAATTATTTGAATCTAACAAATAATGACCGTGCTAGAGCAGCAAATATGTTGGACGGACACATTTGCGTTACGCACGAAAATACAAACGTCAAACGTGCAAATGTCCGAACGTACATATGACTGTACATACGAACGTACGTACATACATATGTACGTACACTAGATACCCCCTCTGACCAAGTCGGGTATAATAAAAATAACAACAAAGAAGTTGTATATAGCGTTGAAAAAATCACTAGTGCTCACTGTACAATGAAAGTTGAGTTCTCAATTATCAATACGATTTACTGAGTGTAACAAGTCACATCTCTAGCATAACAATTATATATTGCTGATGGCTTCTTTGAAAAGATGAGATTTCAGGTTCTTTTTAAATTAGTTGAGATTTTCAGATGCTTGAACAAGAACTGGTAAAGAATTTCAAAGTCTAGGTCCCAGAAATGAAAAAGCTCTGTTATTACTTAAGCATCAAACTGGCAAAGGTATCACCAGCTTAATTTGTTTGAATTTGTTTGAATGAGCTCAAGTCCTTATTGGAACTGTCAAGACTTCTTGTAAATACAATGATGCTGAACCATTAATGCACTTATAGACCAAAACCAAAATTTTGAAACTAATTTGTTGCTTTAAAGGCCGCTGGTGCAGTTTTTAGCTTAACTTGACAACTTTAGGACAAGGCACACGATGTAGTTCTTGTCCATTCTTCACTAAATTTCATGTTCAGATTCAAGGTCTTGACTGGTTGTCTTGATGAGAACGTTCCATTTTGGTCGCAATCAGCCATCTGTGATGGCTACGTGCGTATGAAACCTGAAAACCTTTAGCACAGTCTACAGGTCATATTGATGAAGGAATTTCATTGTAACTTGGTAGGATAACTTGGTATGATATCTTCATGAGACTATCGTATTTTGTTCATGATCATTCAACTGTGACTGCCGGACTGTCCCAGTTTCCTTTTGCAAAGTCTAGGAGTCATATTTATAAATGGAGTTATTGTAACTTGATAGGATGACTCATTTTAAATGATTTTATTGTAACTTGGTAACTCTGGTTGATATTCATTAACTTTGAGGCCCACATCAACCCAGGCCTCAATTCTTTTGTGCAGTCAACACCTCAAATTATTTTCGTTGAAAAACATAGCATGTAGGGAACAGAAATTAACATATTCTCAATTATCGCAATCTTTGACTTATTTCATAATCCATTCATAAAAGTTGAACATTATTCTTTTCATCAAACACTACACAAAGTCAAGACCTACACCTTAGATACTTGGCATGTGGATTATCACCATGAGCCGGTGTAAAGTGTACCATAGTGACCTTCATGTGACCTTGACCTTTGACCTGAAAGTCAGATTTATGTGTTTTTTAAGGGAAACATCACACAAACTTTGTTCTGGCCATAACTTTTTTGTCTTTTGACCTACACCTTAGATACTTGGCATGTGGATGTATCACCATGAACCGGTGTGCAGTGTACCATAGCGACCTTCATGTGACCTTGACCTTTGACCTGAAGGTCAGATTTATGCACTTTTTTAAGGGAAACTGTCTGGACCAGAACTTTTTTGTATTTCGAGTCAGGCTTTAGATATTTGGCATGTGGATGTATCACCATGAGCCGGTATGTAGCGTACCATTGTGACCTTTATGTATCCTTGACCTTTGATCTGAAGGTCAGATTTGTGCTTTTTTCAAGGAAACTTTGTCTGGACCAAAACCTGTTTGTCTTTTGAGCCAGGCCTTAGATATTTGGCATGTGGCTGTATCACCATGAGCCAGTGTGTCGCATACCATTGTGACCTTCATGTGACCTTGACCTCAAGGTCAAATTTATGTACTTCAAATAGGGAGTAATTGTCCAGACCAGAATTTTTTTGTTTTTTGACCTAGGACTTGGTTATTTGACATGTGGATGTGTCACCATGAGACCGCATGTCGTCTACCTCGATGACCTTCATGTGACCTTGACCTCTGACCTTAAGGTCAAATTATGTACTTCAAATAGGGAATAATTATCCAGACCAGAACTTTTTTGTTTTTGACCTAGGACTTAGATATTTGACATGTGGATGTATCGCAATTAGGCCGCATGTCACATGTAATCATGACCTTCATGTGACCTTGACCTCAAGGTCAAATTTATGTACTTTAAATAGGGAGTAATTGTCCAGACCAGATTTTTTTTTTTGGACATGTGGATGTTTCACCATGAAACCGCATGTTCGCTACCTTGATGAACTGCATGTGACCTTGACCTCTGAACTCAAGGTCAAATTTATGTACTTCAAATAGGGAATAATTGTCCAGATCAGAACTATTTCGTTTTTTGACCTAGGACAAGATGATTGACATGTGGATGTATCACAATGAAACCACATGTCATCATGACCTTCATGTGACCTTGACCTCAAGGTCAAATTTATGTAATTTAAATATGGAGTAATTGTCCAGACCAGAATTTTTTTTTTTTTGACATGTGGATGTGTCACCATGAGACCGCATGTCCGCTACCTTGATGAACTGCATGTGACCTTGACCTCTGACCTCAAAAGGAAGGGGAGACATATGTTTTAATGTGCTAAAACACTTTCTAGTTAATACTTTCATTTTAGTAGTATGGTTATGTGATCATGTTATCTGGAACCTGTGATGATGTGTGCAGCCGTTTTATGGATGCTCTGAACCAGCCGCATCCACCCACAGAACTTGCAAATTAAGTAGTTTGAAACAATAATAATTGAAATACTAAATTTTGATATCCTGTGCATTGTGTAAAGGGTTAAGAACAGAACATTTCTCCATTATTGTATGGACAATTTACAAGGCAAACCCTTTGCCAAACATAAAAAGCTATATCAGTCATGTGCTGTTCAGAAAAATTCTCATTCAAATTGTATTTGGCCTAAAAAAAGGGTAAAAATCTGTTTTTCAGGCCATTGCCTACGGTCCTTTTGGCAGCCTCTTGCTCTCTTTTTATAACCGATGCAAACTTAAAAAAATTAAAATTAAATGGTTTATGTCTGATATTTTACCCAAGTCAATAAAATTGATAAATTTGTGCCTTGAGTGCAACAATGCTTTGCAATGCATTGCAAAGCCTTCTAGCACTCAAAGGATGAAATACACCACCAACCATGCTATTCTGTAGATTATGAGGCCTAAAACATAAGACAGACCTACAATATGAACTTTTGGTGGCAAAGAAATAATTACAAAAATAGAAACAAAATAAAAAAACACCTGCCTGCATGCAACTTTAGGAAAACTGGCCCAAGAAACAGAAGATCTACTTTTTGAGGCCTGAGTGTGATTAACTTTTGTTGCTTGCCTCTTCCTAAAAGTAATGCTCCAAAAATATGTACTGTATGCACAGGGTGATTTGGTACACTTGCTGGTCGGTGGACATCAGATGGAAGAGATTAAAATACTGTAAAAATTCTGCTGCTGAATATAATTTTCACCACCAGCATGCCATTTGAACATGATTTTAGAGTAACGAGACAATCAAGCAATGAATGTCAACACTAGCACATTGAGTAGATTGTATTAACTTGTCTATTGTTGTTAGTCTCGCGAGCAGTGTGAGATGTTTGAGTTAGAACTGATACCTATATTAATTTTTGTACCTAAAATTAACACAAACACCAAGATGAAATAACATACTGGGTTTTTTTTCATTCACCATCTGAGTAAAGCTTATACTATTTTTTTTAAAATGAGGAAAAAGTGATTTTTCAGCATCCTTAAATGTAGAATTGCACATGCTCAGGTTGATTTGACTTCTAGCCAGTGTAACAAGAAACAATTTGTCCATCAAGAAATGTTGTCAGTCTCAAAGACATTTTTCCCACTGTGTTATAAAAGGGTGCAACTTCATTTTAATTTATTTAGTGTTTATTTTTAGATTAACTTGACAAAGTCAAGATAAGCTATTGCCATCCTGTGTGCGGAAGTCTGTGAGTCTGTCTGTTCACATTTTACTTTGAGGTCATATCTAGATGAGAACGTCCTCTTTTGGTCGCGATCGGTCAAAGGTTGATGGCTGCTCGAGCCCAAAACCCGAAAACTATTAGCACAGTCTACAGGTCGTATTTATGAAGGAATTGCATTGTAACTTGGTAGGATGCCTCTGTATAATATCTAAATGAGAACTTCCCCTTTTGGTCATGATTTGTCAACCGTGATGACTGTCCAAGCCGAAAACCTCAAAACTTTTAGCACAGTCTACAGGTCACATTTAATATGGAGGGATTTTATTGTAACTTGGTAGGATGACTCTGGATGATGTCTAGATGAGACCTTCCCCATTTGGTCATGATCTGTCAACCATGATGACTGCACAAGCCCAAAACCCTAAGCACAGTCTACAGGTCGTATTTATGGAGGGATATCATTGTAACTTGGTAGGGTGGCTCCAGATAATGCCTAGATGAGAATGTCTTCTTTTGGTCACGATCATTCAACCATGATGGCTGCCTGAGCCAAAAACCTTTAGCACAGACTACAGGTTGAATGTATGAAGGGCTTTCATTGTAACTTGGTAGGATGACTCAGTGTAATGTCTAGATAAGAAGTCCCCTTTTTGTTGCGATCGGTCAACTGTGATGGCTACACAGGACCAAAGGCCAAAAACCTTTAGCACAGTCTATAGGCCGTATTTATGAAGGGATTTCATTGTAATTTGATAGGATGACTCATTTTGGAATAATTTATTGTAAATTGGTAACTTTAGTTGATATATATTAACTGTGAGGGCCACATACATTAACTGTGAGGGCCATATTAACCCACCCCTTTAGTCTACACCTCATATTATTTTTATTGAAAATATAGCATACATGGAACAGAAATTAACTTATTCTTATTTATAACAATTCTTGTCTTATTTCATAATCCCTTCATAAACATTGAACATTATCCTTTTCATCAAACATAACACACAGACAAGTTAAGCTACAGTGTCATTGACACTTTCATTTAATAATCAGGTGAAAAAGCAAATGTAATTGAAATACAAAATACGCCTGCATAATCTGAATTGAGTTGGCAACTTTATTGTAACTCCCATTTTCTGTTTTCCATTCACATTAATTGCAGAACAGCTCAAACAGTAAGCCTGTGTTCTATAAGTAGGACGCTCCAGATCCAGCAGGCAGAATGTTTTGATATTAAGGTATGCAACATTGTGGGGTGGATCTGATTCAAGTTTGTGCTAATCGGCCCCCTGGATTCACATTTGGGCTCAGTATAGAAGCCCAAATTCGAACTTAGTGCATTTCAGGCAAATTTCTTCAAAAATCTTCTTCTCAAGATCCAGCAGGCAGAATCTTTTGATATTTGGTATGCAACATTGTGGGGTGGATCTGATTGAAGTTTGTTCAAATCGGCCCCTGGATTCATATTTGGGCTCACTATAAAAGCTTGAATTCGAAGTTTGTGCATTTCAGGCAAATTTCTTAAAAAATCTTCTTCTCCAGATCCAGCAGGCAGAATCTTTTGATATTTGGTATGCAACATTGTAGGGTGGATCTGATTCAAGTTTGTTCAAATCAGCCCCCTGGGTTCATATTTGGGCTCAGTATAGGCGCCCAAATTTGAACTTAGTGCATTTCAGGCAAATTTCTTTTAAAAATCCTCTTCTCAAGATCCAGCAGGCTGAATCTTTTGATATTTGGTATGCAGCATGCTTAGGGGGGGGGGGGGGGGGGGGGGGGGGGGGGGGGGGGGGGGGTGAGATTCAAATTTGTTCAAGCCAAGTCCCTGGGTTCATATTTGTGCTCACTATGGTAGCCCGAATTATAACTTAGTTCAAAATGAGGAATTTTCTTTAACAAATCTTCTTCTTCAGATCCAGCAGTCAGAATGTTTTGATATTTGGTATGCACAGCATCTTTAGGTGGTGAGGTTCAAGTTTGTTCAAACCATGTCCCCAGGTCCATATTTGGGCTCACTGTGGGAACCCGAATGATAACTTACTTCAAAATGAGGAAATTTCTTTAAAAATCTTCTTCCAGCAGTCAGAATGTTTTGATATGTGGTGTGTAGCATCCTTGGGGGGGGGGGGGGGGGGTGAGATTCAAGTTTGTTAAAGCCAAGTTCCTGGGTCCATATTTGGGCTCCCTAGGGGAGCCTGAATTATAACTTAGTCAATATGAGGAATTTTTCTGTAAAAGTCTTCTTCAGATTCAGCAGTCAGAATGTTTTGATATTTGGCATGCAGCATCCTTAGGGGGTGAGATTCAAGTTTGTTCAACCCAAGTCCCTGGGTTCATATTTGGGCTCACTGTGAGAGCCCGAATGATAACTTAGTTCAAAATTAGGAATTTTCTTTAAAAATCTTCTTCTTCAGATCCATCAGATGAATGCTTTTGAATATTTGGTGTGCAGCATCCTTAGGGGGGTAAGATCAAGTTTGTTCAAGCCATGTCCCTAGTTCCATAACATTTGTCTCTCATGACTTCATTCCTTTGTAGTGTTGATGAACCATGTCTAACTGAATGTGACCCCAAATACTTCTTTGAACCACTTTGTTTGAATCACTTTGCCCGGTGAGTGATTAAGGCCCCTTGGGGCCTCTTGTTTATGAAGGTTAAAGTTTTTTTTCTTTTAAATTAATTTTAATAAATATTGAATGTATCATTCTCATTATGTTTCATGTTATTTTGGGAAATATTTAACCCTTTTTTGTATAGCAAATTAACTTACAACTTTCAGGTTAAAGTTTTTGGTTAAAGTTTTTTTTGTTTACAAAGTTACACCTTTAATTCTTCGAATAGTTTAGCGGAATGTCTCTGTTTCTCATTTGGAACAGTATCTACTGTCAACTGAAGCTTTCAACAGTGATTTTAATTAATATTGGCAAGATTTTGACCCCTCTTAAACATGTTTTCAGACTTAGTTTCTTTGTATTTAAAATTAGGCTTTTACAAAATATTTTGTTACTTTAATTCTTGCATGGTCAATACAACTTAATTACTGCATTTACACCACTGATTTCATTTATTGGTTTTAAGAAATATTTAACCCCATTTCTTGCAGTCAGTTTTACTTAGTATTCCTAGCTTAAAGTTTCAGATTAAAGTACCTTTCATTCTTCAAACACTGTGTTTTCATTTGGAGCAAGGTCCACTGAACCTGTATATAGTGGTTTCAGATAATATTAACATTAATTTAACCCTTTTCAAAATGGTTTTCGAACTTAGGTTTTTTTAAATTAGGCTTCTACCACATACTTTGTTACTTTTTATCCCATTCAAGGGTGGGACATAACATAGAGCTCTCGTCTGTCTGTCCGTATGTCCAAACTTTGTTTATGGCATAACTTGAACATTTGTTAACAAATTTCAGTTCTGTTTGGTATATGTCTCTTTTGTAACAATGTCTACATCAACTGTGATGACCACAGATTTCCGATGAAAATTGTGGGAGTTATTGCCCTTTGTTTAATAAAAAATATCGTGTAATGCTTGTTTATGGTATAACTTGAACAATAGTTAACAAATTTCAGTTTTTGTCAGTAAATGTTTCTATAGCATCAATGTCTACATCAAATTTGATGAACAACGACATCTGATGAAGATAATTGGAGTTATTGCCCTTTTTTAATAAAAAATATAGTGTAATGCTTGTTTATGCCATAACTTTAACAATTAAAAAAACAGATTTTATTTCTTTTCGGTATATGTCTCTTTAGCAACAATGTCTATGTCAAGTTCGATGACAAGCAATATTCGATGAAAATGATGAGAGTTATTGCCCTTTGTTAAAAAAATATTGTGCATTGCTTGTTTAGGCAATAACTTAAACATGAGAAGCAAATATCCGTTTGTTTGGTATTTAAGTCTTTGGGAACAATGTCTACCTCAAGTTTGATGACCATCATTATCTAGTGAAAATTGTCGGAAATTATCACGGTTTTGAATACCACATCTCAAAGCTTTGTGACTGGTGATTCACAAGGAATTAGTTTAAATTATGTTCAAGTATAATGAACTATGGGGATTAATATGTTCCTTCAAAAACACTTGAAAAGGCACCCCTCCCACCCTATTACACCCCCCCCCCCTTGAAAAGGCACCCCTCCCACTCTATTACACCCCCCTTGAAAAGGCACCCCTCCCACTCTATAACAACAACACCCCACCCACCACGACCCCCCACAACCCCCGAAGCCCAAAAATCTTTAGCACAGTCTACAGGTCATATGAAGGGATTTCATTGTAACTTGGTAGGATGACTCCAAATAATGTCTAGATGAGAACGTCCCATTTTGATCACGATTATTCAGCCTTGATGGGTGCCTGAGCCCAAAAACATTTAGCATAGGCAAAATGTCATATTTATGGAAGGATTTTATTGTAACCTGTTAGGTTGACTGCATATAATGCCTAGATGATGACATCCCCTTTTGGTTGTGATTGGTCAACTGTGATGGCTACAGATGCCTGAAAACCTTGAGCACAGTCTACAGGTCATATTTATGAAAGGATTTCATTGTAACTTTTGTAGGATCACTCCAGATGATGCCCAGATGAGATTGTTCCCTTTGGTTGCGATCATTCAACCATGATGGCTGCCCGAGCCCGAAGCCTGAAAACCTTTAGCACAGTTTACAGGTCATATTTATGAAGGGATTTCATTGTAACTTGGTAGGTTGACTTCATATAATGTCTAGATGAGAACGTTCCCTTTTGGACCCGATTGGGCAACTGTGACGGCTACAAGGGCCCGAAGCCCGAAAACCTTTAGAACAGTCTACAGGTCATAATTATGAAGGGCTTTCATTGTAGCTTGGTAGGATGACTCCAAATAATGTCTAGATGAGAATATCCACTTTTGGTCGTGATCATTCAGCCTTTATGGCTGCCCGAGCCCAAAGACCTTTAGCATAGTTTGTAGGTCGTATTTATGGAAGGATTTCATTGTAACTTGTTAGGTTGACTCCATATAATGCCTAGATGATGACATCCCCTTTTGGTCGTGATTTGTCAACTGTAATGGGTTCAGGTGCCCGAAGCCCGAAAATCTTTAGCACAGTCTACAGGTCATATTTATGAAGCGATTTCATTGTAACTTCGTAGGATCACTCCAGATGAGAATGTCCCCTTTTGGTTGCGATCATTCAACCATGATGGCTGCCCGAGCCCAAAGCCTGAATACCTTTAGCAAGTCTACAGGTCATATTTATGAAGGGATTTCATTGTACCTTGGTAGGATGACTCCAAATAATGTCTAGATAAGAACGTCCCCTTTTGGTCGCGATCATTCAGCCTTCATGGCTGTCTCAAACCCCAAAACCTTTAGCATAGTCTATAGGTCACATTTATGGAAGGATTTCATTGTAACCTGTTAGTTTGGCTCCATTTTATGCCTAGATGATGACTTCCCCTTTTGGTTGTGATTGGTCAACTGTGATGACTACAGGTGCCCGAAGCCCCAAAATCTTGAGGACAGTCTACAGGTCATATTTATGAAGGGATTTCATTGTAGCCTCGTAGGATCACTCCAGATGATGCCCAGATGAGAATGTCCCCTTTTGGTTGAGATCATTCAACCATGATGGCTGCCCGAGCCCAAAGCCTGAAAACCTTTAGCACAGTCTACAGGTCATATTTATGAAGGGATTTCATTGTAACTTGGTAGGTTTGACTTCATATGATGTCTAGATAAGAACGTCCCCTTTTGGTCGCGATCATTCAGCCTTGATGGCTGCCCAAGCCCAAAACCTTTAGCATAGTCTACAGGTCATATTTATGGAAGGATTTCATTGTAACCTGTTAGTTTGACTCCATATAATGCCTAGATGATGACATCCCCTGTTGGTTGTGATTGCTCAACTGTGACGGCTTCAGGGGCCCGAAGCCCAGAAACCTTGAGCACAGTCTACAGGTCATATTTATGAAGGGATTTCATTGTAACCTCGTAGGATCACTCCAGATGGTGCCCAGATGAGAATGTCCTCTTTTGGTTGCGATCATTCAACCATGATGGCTGCCCAAGCCCAAATCCCAAAAACCATTAGCACAGTCTACAGGTCATGTTTATAAAGGGATTTCATTGTAACTTGTTAGGTTGACTTCATATAATGTCTAGATGAGAACGGCCCCTTTGGACGCAATTGGAAGACTGACGGCTACAGGGCCCGAAGCCCGAAAAACTTTAGCACAGTCCACAGGCTTTATTTAAGAAGGGATTTCAATGTAACTTGATAGGATGACTCGTTTTGGAATAATTTTCACTGTAACTTGGTAACTTTCATTGATATATGTTAACTGTGAGGGCCACATACATTAACTGTGAGGTCATATTAACCCACCCCTCAGCTCTTTACTACAGTGTACACCTCATATTATTTTTATCAAAAACATAGCATACAGGGAACAGAAATGAACATATTCCCAATTATCGCAATTCTTGTTTTATTTCATAATCCTTTCACAAACATTGAACATTTTTCTTTTCATCATACACAACACACAAGTTAAGCTACAGTGTCACTGACACTTTCATTTCATTATCTGAGCTTCACAGTTTGAAATATAAAAAAAAATGCCTTCTGCAGAATACTTCTGTTTTACAAAAAGCAATACAGATGGGAAGCAAATGGGAGTGAGGGACTTTGATGTTGTCTTCAAAATTTTGGGGGAGATGGGTGAAATCAATCCACCCCTCCTTCCTAACCATGTTATCCAGAATTAAATCCAGTTCCAGTATACGATTCTCTTTAAATTTGATATTACTTTTTTTCAACAAGAAAACCCAGATGCATTCGAATTTGAAGTATAGTCTTTTAAAGTTTAAACCACAAACTGTAAGTTAAAAATTCCTACTTATATCAACTTGCAGTTATATTTCCTAAACAACAGAGCTGTGCAGCTGATGATCTAACTGCAAATTTTGTTGACATTTTCAGAAAACACATAATTTTATACTTTCTTTCAGAAAGATGAAAAAGGCAGAACATTTTTCTGGTCACTTTTTACCAAAATTATTTTTCAGTAGTATTGTAATAGAAGATTTTAGAAGGAGAATGTTTTATGTACTGCATCTTTAACCCTTTACCTAGCTCAGGTTGAAGCCAACAGTACAAATTATTTTTCTGAAACATCAGATTTTTTTCATTTTTTCTTCTAACCATTGCTAACTAGTCTAGTTTAAACAATATTTATTGAAAATATCTGTATACAAGCATGCATCATTTTATACAAAGCAAAATTAAAACAACATAATTGTAGATACATTGAACTTGGTATGCAGTATTCAGTGAATATGATAAGCCCTATATTGAAGGGATTCGACAGAAAGCATAGTGCTTATTTTGGTTGTCTCCCTTATGTCTCCAAATTACATGAGAAAGATGCTATTACTGTTGGTAAACGAATACTAGATATTGCTCAAAACTGTATGTTGAGAGAAATAAGGCAGAGAGAAAGGAAGTAGAAAAGAAAAAAAGAAGTGAAGGAGGAAACAGAATAATAATATAGATACGAAAAATGAGGAAGACAAGAGAAGAAGAAGAGAAGAAGTGGAAGAAAGAAAAGAGAAGAGAAGCCAACATGCAGACAAATGCAGCTCTATACCTAAATTATAGAAGTACTGAGAGCAGGTCACAGTCAATTACAGCACAGGCCAAAACAGGTCAGAGAGCAACCTCAACAGACCAAGCATCCCGCAGAACCACAGAAACCGACTTCACCTTCTGGAAAGTGCTTTGCGAGAGCCCTCCCAAATATGATGTTAGACCCAGCCGTCACTCTAACCACAGGAGTAGCAGCTCATCACAGCCATGTCACGACCTACTTTGACTTGCACTGCAGGTGGCAAAACATGTGATTTTTCTAAGGTGTCAGGCTATGAAGATGTCAGTGTTGGTGAAACCAGACTTACTAAGACTGGTCTGTTCCTTTGGAGGTTAACTAAGGTCAAATCAGTTCAGGGCTAACGGTCATCACAGAAATATGCAACCATACATTATTACCTTGTCTGAGGTTTAAAGGGGTTTACTGAATACGTTTGGTTGCCAAGATATAATCCTGAACTTTCAAAAATGAAGCGATTCTCGCCACAACATAGGAGCCGTAGAGTAATGTATTTAAGTTCAGTGGAAGGAGTATTTGTGCAATAGTCCTATTTCTGGCACATAGGTGCAGCGGGCATAGCAGCAGAAAATGTTCAGTTGACTCGACCTCCCCACACTGACAGTTAGGTGACATTGCCATATGATTAGCATGTAGATGGGAGTTAAGGTTACTACATCCCAAACGCAACCTGCAGTGGTATATCTGTGCTGGACAGCATTGGGCATTACCGAAGAATGACGCAGGGCACTGGTTGTCACAATTTAGGAAGTTCTTTAAGTTACTAATGGATGTGTTTTCACGGATGGGTAGTGGAATATTATTCCATAAGTTGGTTGTTTCTGGAATGAACAAGGATTGGTACAGATTAGTTTGACAAAAGGGGGTACACAGGTTATCATCAGAACCGAGCGTTTTCCACTGGGTAGTTGCTGATATTACGGGCAATAAATGGTGGCATTATATGGTGATACATCTTGGAAAACTGTATTAACTTATGCTTCCTACGTCTGTCCTGAAGAGTTTCCCAGCAAGTTTCTGAATATAATTTAGCTTTACTGGTGCTTATGGTTGCGCCAGTAACAACCCTGACAGCAGCAATTTAAATCTTCTCAATGTATGCTGCGTTACCTTCAGTGCAATTATCACAAACCGTGTCGGCATATTCTAGAAGGGGTCGGATGAATGCAAAGTAGATCTTTTCAAGTATACTTCTATCTAGGATGAACCGCATCATGTCTATTCTTACCCAAGCTTTAGAACACCTAAGGTCAATATGATTGTTCAATGTGCAAGTATTATTCAGTAGGACTCCTAGATGTTTATGGCTACTGACTTAGGATATTTGTGTATTGAAAAGATATATTGGAGGTTGTACAAGGGAATTACTTTTTCGAGTTATGAGCATACTTTCCGTTTTTTGAGGGTTGAATTCAACCAACCATTTTTCGGCCCAATTTTTAATTGTTGCTAAATCACGGTTGATTCGGTTCGCTACTTGTTCCATGTTTTCCACAATAAGATAAAAGGAGGTATCATCAGCAAACGGATGTTACTGATTAAATTATCGGTTGTATCATTAATATATATGAGGAATAAGAGCGGTCCAAGGATCGATCCCTGTGGAACCCCTGAATAAACTGGTTTCCATGATGAAGACTCGACTGCTATTGTAACTTGCTGCATTCTTTGTGAAAGATATGATTTTATAAAATCCAGTAAGCCTCCCTGAATTCTGATTTTCTCCAGTTTGTGAATTAGACTGACGTGCCATGCTTTGTTAAATGCTTTACTGACATCGCAGCAGGGACCAGCCTGGGGGAATTTTAGCAAGACTCCCTCCAGAAAAAATAGGGAGACTGCAGAGTCAAGTAGGGAGACTTCATTTGCTAGTGGGGAAAATTAAGAATATTTATGTATCACCCCCTGCCGCCCCTTCATATTTTCAGCTTGTGGTCCTCCATTATCGACCGATTAATCCAGGCCCAGTTGTCTATGATGCATCTATGCCAGGTTAAAAAATCACAAAGTAATTATTGACTGAAAATCCCCCACTGCTACCCTCTCCTTCTTGACCCCTCCCCTCTTCTTTGTGCCAATCTCCCCTCCCCCAGCACCCTTCTGTGGTTGCCCTTCACTAAAGTCTACTAAGTTAATGATTTCCTTAGTCTGAAAGTGTGAACAGGACCAGATGTCAGAAGATTGCTTGGAAGGTAGTTAGTTAATAAACAAAATACCTTCTGTGGTCAAGCATTTTGTAAAATAAATGTCATTCCGCATCATTTTCTTGGCATTCCGGTGTCATTCCATCTCATTCCAGTGTTTAGCAGGACCCCTTTTTCAAGATCCTTCATATACACACTTGTGCTCTGTACAAAGCTTTTCATGTCATTACAAAAGCTTTTTTCATGTGTTTCAATTCCATTCATGCTTTTCTGGGAATAGACAGCCCAACAGTTAACAGACGTCACCAAAACAAAATAATAATACAGAGATAGAAAATACATCCGTTGTGTACACATTTTTGGCATCCTAAGCGAGGTGACCTACTTTCAAACTGGGTTATTTTGTTGAGTCGCGTTAGTCGCCTATTTTCGTTTCGACTCTTTAAGCTCCGACTGAAACAAAATAGAAATATAAAATCTGCAGAAAGCGACAATGGACAATTGATTATCGTGTGATTTCAAATAAATGGTCGCTTATTTGACGAATGAAAATGCCCATCTATCACACTCAAGTACAGTTGATTCTTGAAAAAAATTGTATTTTTATACTGTACCAATGACCCAGACTTAGCTGGTGCTAACTCCAACAAAAACCAGGGCCAAACACAAATTTTGCCCCCCAATCCCCAAAATTTGCATCCAAAACAAAAAGAAATCATGTCCTAAAGGACCTCCATAGTATGTCTCTACTGCGCATGCGCAGTGACGCAGTCGTCCCGAAATTGGCGCCAAATATCATTCTCTGTTTGGCCCTTCATCAGTCAACATCTCACTGATCTTTGTGCTTGTAAATCTCAGTTTAAAGGATGCCAGACACGTAATTTTTGGAGAAAATGTGATTCTAAGGAGGATAGAAGGAGGAGAGGAAAAAAGAAGTGGCAAAAAATAATCAGGGCTGTACTTTAAATTTTTTGTTGAAATTATGTTAAGTTGCCTATTTTCGAGGCATGGGCCTCTTGTTGTCATTCTTGCTAATTGTTGCACTGCTTATTCAGTGTTTCCTCTCCCCTAGCCTTCTAAAGTCCCCCCTTGCAATTCTCCCATGCTTTTGGCATATTTTTGAGAAGTTTCATTTCTAAAATTTCCTGGGAGAGTTGCTTGGTTACAGAATGTTTTCTGTTATTTTCCCCATAGTTACGTTTTCACCCATGGGTGTATAACGTTTGTGTTCTGCATCTTCCATCTGATGTTCTGCAGATTCTCCCCTGGGAGTCTCTGTTTTGCATCAGATAGAGTGTAATTGATGACTGATTCCGGGCCAGTTTTTTCAGTGCCTGGAGTCATGTTTTCTAGTGTGTTTACACTGTTTGTTTTCATTGGCAACAGCCTTTTTTGAGGGGGGCTGTTTGCCTTTGTGGTAGTTTATCTCATTATAAGATACATTTATATTATCCGAAAGTGTCTCATTAATTATTTTATATAATTTTAAAATTTTTGACCACACTTTGCCATCGGATCCATCGGGGCTCAACGTTACTTTTCAGCAACTTGGGCTTCTCTGAAAAAATATTTTTTCAAAATTATTTTGTTTTGCGATTGTTTTTTCATTTATTAATGGATCATGTTATTATGTATCTTTGTGTCAGGGGTTTTTGCGAGTAACTAGGACTTATTGTTGTTCTTTCACAATGAAGGGACATTGTTCAAATTGTAATAGGAAGAAATCTTCCTCTGACTTTCATGATCATTGTATTAATTGTAGTCAGTGTTCTCGCATTAATCCCTGTCCTATATGTGAACATTGGGATGAGAAACATTGGAAACGTGTGTCACGATATGTTGTTTCTGGAGAAAGAGCGATGCCGGCTCTTTCTCCACAAGGTCACTCTACTCTCTCAGTTTCTATTTCAGAGGAACCAGAACAGGGTGATGTTTCCATGTTATCTTCTTCAGGTGTGCGTCCGTCGTCACAAATGAATTCAGAGCTAGCGGCAAAAGTGCTCATGGAGATTAGACAAATGTCGTCCGCTAGCTCGCCCGGTGTAGCGTCCATTCACCGAATGGTTCGGCAGCCGGGTTCGTCCGATGCGGTCCAAGAGGAAATTTTGGGTGATGCGAGCACTATAAACATAATAGATGCACACCCAGTGACGGCGGATAGTAAACGAGAACGGAGGAAGCCTTTTAGTCCGGTTCCTAGCTCGTCCAGGTCCAGCCGGGTCGCGAGCGAGAGAGGCCCCTCTCTCGTACAACAACATCTGGGACCAGATGTTGTGGTACAAAATGTGTCTTTAGCGGAGCATACGTCCGTCGCTCGGGACGCTCCGTTGTATAAGCAGTCCGCAGAGACTGTTAAGGCTTCCTCTTCTCGTCGGCGCACACGACCGCACCTTGGCTGCGTGACCTCCGATATTTTGCCAGCTTCGCCGATGAAGGATTCTTCGGCGACCAGGTCACACCATCCGGCAGCCAGGGATTCGAGACCGATGGACTCCGGACGTTCGCATAGGAAAAGTATGCGGGAGCCATCTGATGCGGAGCTGCCCTCGGCGAAGCAGCGAAAGACCGCGCCTCCGCAGGTCTCGACGTCGGACATTCTAGTGCAGATAGCACAGCTTATCGCAGCATCCCAGCAGCCGACAGAAACGGTGTCGGATCGAGAATTATCAGACGGCGCTGGGTCGGTACGCTCCGCCGAAGCATCGGGGGCGGACGACCGGGAACATCGGGAGGTCCGACCGGATGGTGAAAGGGATACGGATGAATTGGAGCTATCCCTTTCGGAACAACATAAAGCTGCCGTGGACTTCATCCGGCACTTTCTTCCTCAAGTTGTTCCGTCGGGCCAGACTGCTGCGCTTCCGGACAGGAGAATTATAGCGTCATTGGACTCTGAATTTTTTGAGCGGTTCAGGGACATCGCTCCCGAGTTTCCGTCGCAGTCCAATAATGTTGCAAGAACATTTGAATTATTGAACGACGCTATTTTTAAACTTGCTTCCAGGACGGGGAAAGCAGGTTTCTTGTCCGCAAATACTCTCAACCTGCCTTTCATTAATGCAAGGAATAAATTCGACACGGCAGGACAGGGTATACCGAGAGTTCCTCTGCGTATGGACGACGAGGCGGAAGACTTAGAGCTATCATTACCGTCGTCAGCTTCTATTCCAACCGCAGTGTTGGAAACAGCTATTGCGTCTAACAGAGCCAATTTAGATGCCTTATCTTACGCAGATCACCTTACTAAGGCGTTATCACTGCGCCTTCAAGGGGAAGAGTTTCAGGATATACAATCCTCTTTAAGACTTCTTTCAAGGGCAGTAGCTTATTCCACGTGTAACTCCGCCCTTTCAGTGGCAAATCTGGAGTTGGTTAGACGTAACGCAGCCCTGGCTACATCCACACTAGTGGATTCTAAGGTGAAGAACTCTCTTAGAGTCACTTCGGTCTCAGGAGAACTTCTCTTTGACGGCAAGCTTTCCGCTATTTATGATAATATTAAAAAGAAAGCTAGTGATTCTCTGTTGTTCAGATCCGCTCCTAAAAGGTCGGATACAGCAGACACGAATAAGGCGGGCACTTCTGGGTCTTATGCGCCCAAGAGAGGTTCCTATAGAGGTTCCGGTGCGTCCTCTGGCTCTTATTCGAGAGACCGTCAGGATAGCGACTCTCGTTCGGGACGTCATTCAGGCCGGGACAATCGGTCGGACGCCCCGAGGTCGACGAGGCGAGGTGCGGGTCGTGGAAGACGTGGTTTCTCCTACCGCAGGCCTCGCAGATCCAGGAGGTGATGGCTTAAACCTCTATCGCGTTCCGGTTGGCGGAAGGTTGTCGAGTTTTTCTCAAGAGTGGGCGTCGATTACGGACGACCCGTGGGTGAGAGGAGTGACTTCGGAAGGTCTAAAGATATCCTTCAAACGAAAGCCTCCATTAACTCGAAGTCCAAAGTGGACTCATCTTCCGTCAAATCCTCAGAAAAGAGACGCTCTGTTATCAGAGGTGCAGTCTCTTTTAATGAAGAACGCGGTAGAGGTCGTAGAAAACCAGGAATCGCTGGGATTCTACAGCCATCTGTTTCTGGTTCCGAAACCAGACGGCTCGTTCCGTCCAGTCATAGATTTGAGCTGGATAAACAAGCTGATCGTCGCTCCGAAGTTTTATATGGAGACGATTCGATCGGTCAGAGCGAGTATTCGGGTGAACGATTATGCAACGAGCATAGATCTCAAAGATGAGTACTTTCACGTCATGGTACATCCGACATTCCGAAAGTATCTACGCTTCGCAGTCCTAGGAGTGGTGTATCAGTTCCGGGCCATGTGCTTCGGATTGAATCTAGCACCCTGGGCTTTCACTCGGGTAATGAACTCGGTAATGATTTACTTCTGAGCTCATTCGTCTGCGGTAACGTCGGCCTACCTGGACGACATTCTTCAGAGGTACGGCAACGAGTTAACGCTTCAGAACGATGTTCAGAATCTTCTTCTATTGCTCCGACGTCTCGGTTTCATAGTAAACGAGGAGAAGTCGGATCTGGTGCCGTCCAAGTCATTCACTCATCTGGGAATGAGCTTCGAGACGCACAACAATCTCGTTCGTCTGCCGTTAACCAGAGCGAAATTAGTCAGTTGTTACGCTCGCTATTGTCTGAATGCAGACAAAGTCACGGCGAGAGAATTTATGAGACTGATAGGTCTGTGCGGAGCCGCCGCGGATCTCATTCCGATGGGACGGCTACGCACACGGCCTCTTCAAATTTTCCTGACTCAGAATTGGAGTGTGAAAATTCATTCGCTCGATGTAGACGTTCTCTTGTCAGATCAAGTGAAACAAGAGATTCAGACTTGGGCAAACATTCAGTGGTTAACTCAAGGAGTTCCGCTGCAGTTGCCGGATACGAGTTTTACCATTATGACGGATGCCAGTCAAACAGGTTGGGGTGCATCATTAATCCCAACGGATTCGAGATGCCAGGGTCTTTGGGATCCGCAATTCCTGTGCAAGCACATAAACATCAAGGAAATGATGTCAATTTGGCTTGCGTTACGTCACTGGATGGACATTATTCACGATGCTCATGTCCAAATCCTATCCGACAATACGACAGTAGTGGCGTATATACGGAATCAGGGAGGCACTCATTCAGTTCCGTTGTTCAATCTAACGGAAAGAATCCTTCTGTTTGCGTTGGAACATCACGTTCTTCTTTCGGTCCGTCACATACCGGGTCGTCTGAATGTGCTAGCAGACTCCCTTTCACGAAAGGGTCGCTTGTTGCCGTCGGAGTGGACTCTCAACAAACAAGTATTCAATCAGATTTGCTACCAATGGGAACGGCCAATGATAGACTTATTTGCGACACATCTCAACAATCAGTTGCAGACGTATGTGTCCCCGTGTCCGGATCCAAGAGCATTTGTGGTAGACGCTCTGTCGATCCCTTGGGACGGAATGATAGGATATGCGTATCCTCCAGCGCCGTTAATTCAACAAGTATTGCTAAAGATAAAACAATCTCAATGCAAGATTCTGTTGGTAGCATCTCTGTCGCCACAGAGACCGTGGATAAATCTACTCAGGTGTCTGTTGTGGGACCTACCGCGGAAGCTTCCTCCACGAGAGGATCTTCTTTC
Source organism: Pictodentalium vernedei (assembly GCA_031216915.1). Taxonomy (NCBI): domain Eukaryota; kingdom Metazoa; phylum Mollusca; class Scaphopoda; order Dentaliida; family Dentaliidae; genus Pictodentalium; species Pictodentalium vernedei. Next base: position 290,004,878 of record CM062288.1, read on the forward strand.
GCAGGGGAAATCGCGCCAACTCCATCACAACCCGCAAGGTCTCAACCTTCACGTTTTTCCGTTGTGCGGTCCTTCTTGCATGGCAAGCACTTTACAGGACGAGCAGTGGACGCGATTTCTAACTGTAGGAGGACCTCCTCTTCGCTAAACTATGCGGCTAAGTGGAAGGTTTTCCGTCGTTGGTGTAGGGATCATTCTGTAGATATATTTGATCCCTCTATACCAGACATTGCAAACTTTCTAGTATACTTGTTTGACGAAATCAATCTGCAGCCTGTTACTATAAAGGGTTATAGATCTATGTTATCTGATACCTATGCACATCATGATAGTTTACAAATTGGATCTAATGTCTCTTTATCGAAGTTGGTTAGAAACTTTTCGATAAATAGACCCAGAACTCTTAGATTAATTCCTAAGTGGAATTTAGCTTGGGTTCTCCTTAAATTGAAGGAAAAGCCATTTGAACCTCTTGGGACAGTAGATTTCAAATTCTTATCTTATAAGACAGCTTTTCTCTTAGCTTTCTCTTCTGCCAGAAGAGTCAGTGAGCTTCATGCACTATCGGTGGATGATTCTCATTATCGTAGTGTTGGGAACACTATCACCTTCACTACTAATGTCGGTTTTTTAGCTAAGAATCAGGCTCCTAATAAATATCCGGAACCTATTGTTATTAAGGCTCTTCCGTCTTCAGACGGGCGTAGGCCTTTACTCTGTCCTGTTAGAGCACTACGTATCTATAAACAGAGATCTCAGTTCATCAGAAAGGGACAGAAACGTTTCTTTCTGTCTTTAATGCCTAATAGAAAGGACATTTCAGTCCATTCTATTGCTAGATGGATTCAGTTAACTATCCGTACTGCGTATGAAGATTTATCTTCTTCTCAGCAGTCTGTGCTTAAGATTTCTGCTCATGAAGTAAGAGCTCTTTCTACTTCCTGGGCTTATGCTAATAGTGTTGCTATTACAGATTTAATGAAGGCTGCTTATTGGTCTCAGCCTTCCACATTTACTAATTTTTATCTCAGAAATATTGAGTCCATTTCTGGAGACCTGCATTGTTTAGGTCCGTTATCTGTTGCTCAGAATGTCGTCCACTAAACAGTTGCAACTATAGTTATGCAGGCTTTCTGTTCCGGCAGTGACTCCGTCCGGCTGCCCTCTTCGCTCTGGGCTATTTGACCCAGGGCAAGGGGAAGGGGGGGGGGGGGGGGGGGGGGGGGGCGGGTGTTCCCTTAGGTCACCTGCTTTATAGTGAAAAGCAAGGGAATGCCTCCTCCAAGACAGTATTTCTGAGTCGCTTCCGGGATGGTTTTAAAGTGTAATATTAATGTTTAATTTCATTCATGTCTTATTTTTAAAGTGTAGCTCGGTGTGAAGCATTTGTATATGTCAAGTGTCAAACGGGCTTTAATATACAATACTCGGACACTTTTAAATGATTATAAAGAGTCTCAATTCTCTGGACTACTTTATTTATTGGCTTGCTTTAAAAATAATTAGTATAAGGGTTATACTGGATGTTAATAGAGAACATGAATGTTATTGTGCTCAATTATTAAGGGTAGTGTATCTTTCTAATTTAATATTAAATAAGAAAGATACATGTAAAGCCTAATACTCCTTTTCTCCTTAAGGGGTTACCTCTTTATTATATAATTGAGCTTATTGGATTTTCCTCTATGTCCTAGGCCCTCCAGCCTGTTTACTATTCAGCTAAGTCTGGGTCATTGGTACAGTATAAAAATGTTAAAAAATTTATAGTAATTTATATATTTTTTATACTTACCAATGACCCAGACGGGGATGGCCCTCCCTGAGTTGGGAACTCTTGCCTCCCCGCTGAGTACATAGCGCTGACCAGGCACTGCCAGTAAGAATGATATTTGGCGCCAATTTCGGGACGACTGCGTCACTGCGCATGCGCAGTAGAGACGTACTATGGAGGTCCTTTAGGACATGATTTCTTTTTGTTTTGGATGCAAATTTTGGGGATTGGGGGGCAAAATTTGTGTTTGGCCCTGGTTTTTGTTGGAGTTAGCACCAGCTAAGTCTGGGTCATTGGTAAGTATAAAAAATATATAAATTACTATAAATTTTTTAACTTTTATGTAAACCTCGGATCACTCTGTTCAGTCTTTTCTTATTTTGGCCAATTTTTAGAGGGCGACTTGTAATCACCCCGACTATTTTTCTAGGCGACTTTGGGCTTAGTCTCGTGGAGTGAATTCAGACTGAAAATGACTGAGGATATTGTTTTCAAGTAAAAAGTGCCACAGACGTTTGAAAACGTATTTCTCTAGTACTTTACCAACACAACTGATCAGTGAAATAGGGCGATAGTTTGTCACCAGACTGGAGGGATTCTTCTTCAGCACAGGGGAAACATTTGCTCTTTTCCACATGACCGGAAAATAACAATGATTTAGATGGATATTAAAAAGAATCATCATTGGTTTGCTCAATGAATTCTTGCATTCTTTAAGGAGACTTAAAGACTGATCTGGTCCGGTCCAGATGCTTTTGATGCATTTACAGACTGCAGTGCCTCGTACACCTCACTGCATTGAAGGGTTATGTCATACATAATTGCCGCTGGGAGTTGATGAGGCTGTGCGGAGTGGTGGCAGATCTTATTCCGATGGGCCATCTGCGCACATGTCCCCTCCAGATATTCTTTACTCAGAACTGCAGTATGAAGACACATTCGCTCAAAACCAGTAATGTTTTAACAGAACTTGTAAAACAAAAGGTTCAGATTTGAGCAGATATTCAGTGGTTAACTCAAGTAGTTCCGCTTCAATTTTCAGATCCGGCTTTCACGATTATGACGGATGCAAGTCAGATGGGCTGGGGCACATCCCCAAGTCCCGCAGACTTGAAGTGCCAGGGTCTTCAGGACTCTTGGTTCCTAGAGAAACACGTAAACATCAAGGAGATGATGTCAATCTGGCTAGCACTATACAACAATGCATTTGTCAAATAGCGAACGTCCATGTTCAAATTCTGTCTGGCAACTCAACAGTAGTTGCTTACCTCAGGAACCAAGGTGGCACTTACTCGATTCCGATATGGGAATTAACAGAGAAGAGTTGTCTGTTCATTCTGAATCATCACGTTCATCTCTCAGTCCATCATATACCGGTTCTTCTGAACATATTAGCAGACTCGCTCTCTCAGAAAGGTCGCCTGTTGCTACTGGAGTGGACTCTCTACAAGCAAATATTCAGATAGATTTGCTACCAGTGTGATCGTCCCATGATAGATCTTTTTGCGACACACCTAAACAATTGGTTACCGATGTTCATGTCGCCATGTCCAGATCATCGAGCATACGCAGTAGATGCTCTGTCGTTCTCATGGGACAGGATGATAGTATATGCATATCCTCCAGTTCTGTTGATTCAGCAGATTCTGTTAATAATCAAACAGTCTCACTGCAAAATCTTGCTAGTAGCACCTCTGTCATCACAGAAACCCTAGATCAATCTTCTCAGGTGTCTGTTATGGGACGATCCCCAGAAGCTTCCTCCACGAGAAGATTTTCTATATCAGGGGAATTCCGGTGCACTGCATCACAACCCGGAAGGTCTCAACCTTCACGTATTGCCTTTGTGCGGTGCTTGCATGAAAAACATTTTTCAGGACGAGCAGTGGATGCAATTTCCAACTGTAGGAGGATCTCCTCTTCGTTGAATTATGCAGCGATCTGGGGGGTTTTCTTCTGTTGGTTTACAGATCAGTCTGTAAATGTATATGATCCATCCATTCCACAGACTGCCAATTTCTTGGTCTACCTGTTTGACGAAAATCAAACTGCAGCCCGACACTATTGAGGGCTATAGGTCTGTGTTATCAGACACATATGCTCATCATGATAACTTGGCTATTGGATCAGATACTTTTTATCCAAGCTTGTTAGAAATTTTTCTATTAATAGACCTAGAACCCCCAGATTAATTCCTAAGTGGAATTTGGTTTGGGTTCTGTTGAAGCTTCAAGAAGCTCCGTTTGAGCCAGTAGACGTTCTAAAGTTCAAATTCTTGACCTTTAAAACAGCATTTCTCATAGCCTTTGCATCTGCTTGAAGAGTCAGTGAACTTCATGCATTAGCTGTTGATGAATCTCATTACCGTAGTGTTGGTAATACTATTACCCTCACTATAGAATCAGATTCCGGATAAGCGGCCGGAGCCTATTATCATTAAGGCTTTACCATCCTCGGATAACGTAGACCTTTGCTGTGTCCAGTCAAAGCTATGCGCATTTATAAACGTAGATCAGATTTTATTAGAAAGGGAAGAAAGCATTTGTTCCTTTCTTTGGTTCCTAACAGAAAAGATATTTCTGTTCATTGTGTAGCTAGATGGATTCAGTTGGCAATACATATTGCCTACGAAAATCTATCTTCAGATCAACATTCTGTCAACAAGATTTCAGCACACGAAGTTAGAGCACTGTCCACTTCTTGGGCTTATTCTAACAGTATAGCCATTACTGATCTTATGAAGGCTACTTACTGGACACAGCCCTCTACATTTACCAAGTTTTACCTGAGAAATTTAGAGTCCATCTCTGGTGACCTCTTAGATCTTTGGGTCCTCTTTCTGTTGCTCAGAATGTCGTCCACTACTGTTACATCTATAAGGTCTTTAGGCTGTTCTGCTGCCTTCGTTCTGAGGAAATTTGCCTCAGAACAAGGGGAATTGGGTTGGGGGGTCGATTTTTCCTTTATGATTATCTGGCTTTATAGTGAAAAGCAAGGGAATGCCTTCTCCGGTGACAGTAGTCCTGCGTCGGTGCTTGGGTGGTTTTAATGTGTAGCTTGGTGTGAAGCAATAACTATGTCTCATTTATGTACTGTTTGTAAAGTGTAACTCACTGCGAAGCATTTATATATGTTACATGTGAAACAAGCATTAATATACAATCCTCGGACATTTTTAAATGAGTATAAAGAGTCTCATACTCTGGACTATCTTTATATATTGGTATTCATTCACTGAATTAGCATAAGGGAGAATAATAATGGAGAATTATATATTATGTAATACCCAATTACATTGTTGGTGTTATGCCCTTCTCTTTTCTCATAAAAGAGAAAGACATATATAATTCCTATATCTTGTCCTATTCTCCGGTAGGAGCTATCCTTTACTGAAGTAATTGAGAAATTGGATTTTCCTTCAAGTCCTAGGCCCTCCAGCCTTTTTACTATTCAGCTAGTCTGGGCCATTGGTTGTAGTATAAAAATATGATAAATTTTAAGTAATTTGTATATTTTTTATACTTACCAATGGCCCAGACGGGGATGGCCCTCCCATCAGTGGGCACTCATACCTGCCCGTTGTTTATAATATTTAGCATGTATCTGAAGATAGAATGATGGCTGGTGCCAATTTCGGTACCTTCCTGGATACTGTGCATGCACAGATCTCAAAAGTATGGAGCACCATCTATGACTTAATTTTTTTGGTTTTGAATGCAAATTTTGGGGATTGGGGGGCAAAATTTGTGTTTGGCCCTGGATTAATTTGAATTAGCACCAGCTAGTCTGGGCCATTGGTAAGTATAAAAGATATACAAATTACTTAAAATTTAAAGTTATCATTTTAATTCAGCACAGGCTACAACCTGTAGTTCTTGTTCTATCATCACGTAATTTCATATGCAGGATTGAGGTCATGTCTAGATGAGAATTCCCCTTTTGGTTGAGATAGTTCAACCACGGTGGCTGCATGAGCCCAAAACCCGAATACCCTTAGCACAGTCTACAGGTCGCATTTTTGAAGGGATTTCATTGCAGCTTGGTAGGATGATGCCAGTTAATGTCTAGATGAGAACATCCACTTATGGTCAAGATTGGTCAACTGCGATGGCTGCCCGAGTCCAAAACCTGAAAACCATTAGCACAGTCTACAGGCTGTATGTATGAAAGGATTTCATTGTAACATGATAGGATTTCTTGTTTTGGAATCGTTTCACTGTAACTTTGGTTGACATACTATGAGGGCCACATTAACCCACCGCTCAATTCTTTGTTGACATACTATGAGGGCCACATTAACCCACCGCTCAATTCTTTAGTACAGTCTACACCTCAAATTATTTTTATTGAAAACATAGCCTACAAGGAACAGAAATTAACATATTCTCAATTATCACAATTCTTGTTGTATTTCATAATTCTTTCATAAACATTGACTATTATCCTTTTCATCAAACACAACACACAGTCAAGTTAAGCTGCAGTGTCATTGACACTTTCATTAATAAATTGGTGGTGTTTGTCGTTTTACACAATCTATCTTTAGCTTGCCCCAATTTCACCCCTTTTACAGGTGTGCCTGAATTAGAGGTGTGAAGACATCAAGAAAAATATATAAATTTGTTGTGCCTCTTCTATATTTGAGAATAACTTCCATCATAATATGATCATAGAAACCCAAAGAAAGGCATAGCAATAAAACAGCAGGATGTGGCTGTTATTTCTGGTTTCAATGTGTCCAAATTAGAGCAAAGTGGTGTACCCCCCAAAAATGAATTTAAAGGCCTGCAAATACATCTTAAATGACTGAAAAGTTTTATTTTTTGCCTTAAAAAGAAAGCTGGTGATCGCTTATTGGACTGAGCTAGATGTGCTTGTTCCGGTGAGGTGTCTTAAGCTATATTTTGAAGGCCAAAACTAAACAAAAGGGAATTTAAATGATGATTTTTGTGAATAGTCTGATGGCTTGGTATAGCTGTTATGCAGGAGTATGGTGGCTTAATGGTTAGAGTACTGAAGTTTAAACTTAGAAGTTGACAGTTTGTTTCTGACCAGCGGAAAATGTGTTTTGTATTGGGGCAAGACACTTGGTTCTGATTGCCCTCTTGGGGCAAGGTGGCACAGTGTAGTGAGATGTGGTACACTTGCCTTCAACCACAGTTAACTCTGATTGTGCAAAATTAGCAAGTAATAGTGTTTGAGAGCTGCTTGCTACTACTCACTGGTTTACACAGGGGACGACACAGGCTTTATTTACCCATAGAACTGTCCAACACGATGTGACTCTGGCTGTTAAAAATGTCATTGAACCCCTAATAACAAACATTTAGGGTCATTATGCTAGGTAATCGCATAAATTAATTTTTTGCTTCCAAAATATAGCCTGTAACCTTCATTGGAACCAATTCATCAAATTGAACTGTTTCAGTCATGTGGGAACTCTGGGATGTGCAGAAATGCTTGTTCACAGACGTGAGCAGGTTTTGCTTTTCTGGTAAAAATAGGACCCAGTACCCAACACCTGGTGTGGACAGGTGTGAGTGATTGACTAAACTTGAATTCACATCTTTGTTGAGATCACAGATAGCCATACATGCTAAAAGTTACCTTAAGCACCAATAAAGTAATGCATTATAGTCATTTAGAAAACTGTGCTGTGTCCTCTACTCATTAGCTGTGTTACGTGAATGGGTTATAATATTTTTGTCCCGCTTGTTCTAGTGAAAGAGGAAGTAGGGGTGCAGATAAGCTAAATGCAGTGAGGAGGCCCTAGTTTTAAGGTGTTCAAATACCGTAAGAGTTGTGAATAAGTTTTTTTTAAAACCTCTACTCTAATAAAAAAAATCATTTACCATCATATGTTGATTGAATTGCAATGCTGTTGAGTGATCAGAGCATATTTTTAAAAATTTTAATACATATGTTTTTTAACTATTGTGTTGATCGAGAGACTTGTATCAAGCTGAGATGATGTTCATATTATGTATCATGGCAAGCTCTTTAGGGCGAGTCACACTACGTAATAGGAATACCATCAAGGCTTGATACAAGTTTCTCGATCAACACATAGCAGTGATGACAAATTTATCTCACCATCTCGGAAGTCCACTTGGTGATAATAACCAGTTTATCTTACAATATTCCTCCCTTTCTTGACTTGTTCGCTTATATTATGACAACCATTCAGCATCTGTGAATTAATTTTTAGCTCATCTTGACAAAGTCAATCTGAGCTTATCTCATCGCTCTCTGTCCATCTGTCCATCCATCCGTCCATCCAGCGGTCGTCCATCAGCACCATGTATTGGTCTTCTCCAAAACCACTGTGCCAATTCAAGTGAAAGTTTGTGTGAGTGATGGTCCTGAAGGGGCATTGCATTTTATGACTTGATATTTGTTATGGAGCTTCCTTTTGAGGTGTAGAATCAAATTTGTTCAAACAAAGTTTATGAAGCAATATTTGGCTTTGTAATGGGAGGGGTAATATTTTTGGCACGACCAAAATTTCTGTTTTCTGAACCAATGGTCCAGTTTGAACCAAATTTGGTATGTGTAATTATTGGGTCACAACTCTTTGACTCATGCAAAAAAAAAATTCTTGCATCCCCATGGAAACCCTGGGAGCTAAAAATAGAAATATTTTCAAACGCCCATTTTTCCCAAACCACATGGAACAGAGAGCTGTTATTTGGAATGAGGCAACCTTAGGACCAGTAGAATTGAGTGCGGAAAAAAATTACCATCAGTTGTGTTAGGGTGTTCTGTAGAGGGCATCGAAAAAGCATATTTGCAAAAATTAAAAAAAATCTTTTCTCCAGAACCAATCATCACAATCTTTTGATATTTGGTATGCAGCATTCATAGGGGAGGGTGAGGTGGGTGGGGGGGGGGGGGGGGGGGGGGGGGGGTGTCAGATACAAGTTTGTTAAAATAAAGCCCATTGAGTCATATTTGGGCACAATACAGGAGCCTGAATGTTTAACATAGGGTAATATGGAGAATATTCTTTAAAAATCTTCTTCAGAGCCACCAGTCAGAATCTTTTAATGTTTGGTAATGTACATCATTGTTATGAGGGTTAGATGCAAGATTGTTCAAACCAAGTCCCTAGGTTAATATTTGGGTTTCCTACGGAATTTTAACTTTGTTCAGTATGGGGGGTAATTAAAAAAATCTTCTTCTTCAGATCCTCCAGTCAGAATGCTTTCGTATTTGGTATGCAACATCTCTTGGGGGTCAGATTCAAGTTTGTTTAAATCAGATCCCTAGGTATTTATTTGGGCTCGCTATGGTAGCCCAAATTTTTACTTAGTGCAATATGAATAAATTTCTTTAAAAGTCTTCTTCTTCAGATCCCCAAGTCGGAATGCTTTCATATTTGGTATACAACATCTCTAGGAGGGGGTGGGGGTGGTTTGGGTGGGGGGGGCAGATATAAGTTTGTTAAAATAAAGCCCATTGAGTCATTTTTGGGCTCAATACAGGAGCCTGAATGTTTAACATAGGGTAATATGGGGAATATTCTTTAAAAATCTTTTTCAGAGCCACCAGCCAGAATCTTTTAATGTTTGGTATTGTACATCATTGTTATAAGGGTCAGATTCAAGATTGTTCAAACCAAGTCCCTAGGTTAATATTTGGGTTTCCTACGGAAGCCCAAATTTTAACTTTGTTCAGTATGGGGGTTAATTTTAAAAATCTTCTTCTTCAGATTCACCAGTCAGAATGCTTTCGTATTTGGTATGCAACATCTCTTGGGGGTCAGATTCAAGTTTGTTTAAATCAGATCCCTAGGTATATATTTGGGCTCGCTATGGTAGCCCAAATTTTTACTTAGTGCAATATGAATAAATTTCTTTAAAAGTCTTCTTCTTCAGATCCCCAAGTCGGAATGCTTTCATATTTGGTATACAACATCTCTAGGAGGGGGTGGGGGGGGGGGGGGGGGGGGGAGCAGATATAAGTTTGTGAAAATAAAGCCCAGTGAGTCATATTTGGGCTCAACAGGAGCCTAAATGTTGAACATAGGGTAATATGGGGAGTATTCTTTAAAAATCTTCTTCTTCAGAGCCACCAGTCAAAATCTTTTAATGTTTGGTATTACCCAAATTTTACTTAGTGCAATATGAAGAAATTTCTTTAAAAGTCTTCTTCTTCAGATCCACAAGTCGGAATGCTTTCATATTTGGTATACAACATCTCTAGGAGGGGGGAGGGGAGGGGGGGGGGGGGGGGGGCTCAGGTCAGGTTCAAGTTTGTTCATTTCGAGTGCCTGGGTTAATATTTGGGCTCCATATGCGAACCTGAATTTTAACTTAGTCCAATATGAGGAAATTTCTTCAAAAACCCTCTTCTTCAGATCCACTAGTCAGAATACTTTCATATTTGGTATACAACATCTCTGGGGGGGGGGGGGGGGGGGGGGGAGGGGGGGGGCAGATTCAAGTTTGTTCAAATTGGATCCGTAGGTTAATATTTAGGCTTGTTATGGTGGCCAAAATTATAACTTAGTGCAATATGAAGAAATTTCTTTAAAATTTCTCTTCTTCAGATCCAACGGTCAGAATGCTTTCATGTTTGGTTCACAACATCTCTAGGTCAGATTCAACTTCATTCAAATCAAGAGCCTGGGTTAATATAGGGCTCCCTATGGCAGCTAGAATTGGCCATGTTCTTGAAGATTTAAAAAATTTGTATTCAGTACCCTCTAGAGGTGGGTAACTAAGATTAATCCACATAGGTTGTATAAAGGGACTTCATAGGGGAGCTCTACATTTTACATTATGATCAACTGAAGAAAAGGCATGATGCCCGGATTATTTTTGTCACGCCTGAGGGGCTCAGGGATTGACAGTGTATCCTATGGAGATGGATTGCCTAATGTAGACTCATTCTTGGACTCTGTTTATATTGTGTTCTGTTCAAGATAAGTGCTTCAGGCCCTGTGGGGCCTCTTGTTTTATGAATGAAGATCATGATGATGCCATGGTATAACTTTCTTGAGCTGTGCATGACATTATTCCCATTCAGTGTTCCACTTGTAACATAACCGCCAAAGTTTATAGTAGTGGTTCACCTGTATGTTTCTTTGTCTTATTTTTCAGCTTCAATGCATGGTAGTCCTTATATAAAAATATTATGGCAAAAATTGATTGAGTTTAATATATTTGACTGAGTTTTAGGGATTTATTTGTCTTGTAATTACCATTATCAAAACAGTGACCTTGACGTGTGTAATAAGTTTTAGATGAGTGCAGGTAAAAATGTTTTCTTTCCAAATGCTCTCACAGAAGTTACTGTGGGTGATAGAAATTTGAATCATTCAAGACATATTACCTTGTATCGGGAAAAAATTTATTAATTGTAAGTTAACTTTTACATAGACAAAATTTAAATTTGTTTTTGAATGAATATTTGTAGATCCAAACACACAAGGTGAGCATTAAAACTTATATAGATCATAGAGAAACTTGTAATATTACGGAGGAGGATTCATTAAAAAAACACAGTTTAGTTTTTCACGATTGTAGTAACTTATTTTTTCAAATTTTTCCCTAACTCTTCAACAAACATTACCAGTAGATGATATTTGTGTAAAAACATTTTTGAATGATTAAAATTGTGTTTGTTTGGCTTTCAAAACCTAGCCTGTGATCTGTCATTGGTAGGATGTAAGCCAAATCCAAGTTTGTATACATTCTTATGAGTGCTTAAGAGTCATGTGAACCGAAACAACTTGGCAACTTGGCAAAAACTGTCATCTGGAATTTCTTTTTATAACCCCCACCCCCAGTGGGGATATATAGGATTCCTCTTGTCCATCCTTTCATCTGTCCTTCCATTAGTCTCTCCATCTGTCCCAAAATTCAGTCCTGAATAACTTGTAAAGTGCTTGGTTGAGTGACATAATATTTGGTATGCAAGTGTATCCTATTGCTGTATACCGATAGTGAAATGCAGGCGTTGTGTGAATTTTTATTTGCAGAGTCATTGCCCTTTATGGACTTGAAATTTATCCACTTTGAAATTATTTCATGAATAACTTGTAGAGTACTCAATGGATTGACTTCATATTTGGTGTGCAAGTCTATCCTATTGATGTCTACCCACAGTACAAGGCTGATGTTATGCAGTGTGTATTATTGTAGGAGTTATTGGATTTTATGGACTCTGATTTTGTCTGTCCCAAAATTCAGTCCTGAATAACTTGTTTAATTAAGGGTACCTTTACGGTGTAATCAACTCCTCCCACAATTTCTAATGTAGAGAGTTGAAACTTTAGGATATTGTTACACATGTCTTGCAGATGCGCAGCATATATAAAGTTTGCAGAAAAATATTTTTTTCAAATTATCAAATCAAATCAAGTCACTCACACATTTGGTAAAGAGGCAAGGGTACCTTTTTGTGTCATTCCATGATGATACTTCATAGTTCTCAAGATTATGCTCCAGTGATCTGTAATCTGTCACAGGTCTGTCATCTGTCATCCTTCAGCATCACCCAGTAATAAATATTTCATTTCTGTAATGGTATCCATGGTATTGCAGGTGGGGGTTTATGCTAACCTCGACTTTGCTATAGTTATTCCTAGTTTGGATGCACTTTTAGTGCACTTGCATTCTATATCATAAAGAAAATATGCGGAGATCTCACTTTTAAAGAGCATTTTTCCAAGGCAATTATTCTCATTCTTGTGCAATTCGAGCTTTACAAAAACTATATTGACAGTTCTGTACTTTTCTAGTGTATATGAGCTGAAACCTGGAATGTTTATATATTGTGTCATGATTAAACAAAAAACTTTCATGTTCATGTGGTGGACAGATTTTGTCTCAACGGTATGGTGGGTCATTTCTGTCAAGTTTGCTGAAAGAGTGTTTTGTTCAATTCAAGTACCACTGTGCTGAAAACTACACAATCCCGGAAACAATCAAATGTATTCCTAGGGAATGTGATCAGAAAAAACTTGCTTTGGCAAACTGTGTGAATTGGATATGGCCATCTGTTGAGTTTTGATTGGCCCACTTGCTTACAAAGAGAAATGTTGCAAATATGGTAATATTTTAGCTCACCAGAGAGAAGTCCTATGAACATACAGTGCCACTTTTGTTTCTAATATGACCATACCTGTATGACTTATATCATACACAGTTGAGTGGAGTGTTGTCAGAAAATAATTACTGAGGTTTCTTTGCAATAGAGAATTGATCATCCATGACACTGACCAGGACAGCTAAGAAGCTTCAGATGTTTTTTCATGAATGCAGCCTACTGTGTACTTTTTAAAAAAAGATGGTTGGTGCTTGTTTACACACCTTAATTTGCATACTTACAGAAATTTTACTCATATTTCTTTTATGGCAGAATATATCAGAATTCCAGGTCTCAACTCATATACACTAGAAAAAGATAGAACTGTCAGCATAGTTTTTGTAAAGGCTGGATTGCACATGAATGTGAATAGCTGCCTCGAAAAATGCTCTTTAATCCTCTGCACACTGATGTCAAAACTCATAATTTTAAGTGACTTATATTTCCCATAATGCATCCAGGAATTTAACCAATTCAGTCTCGTTTGATAGAGCTCAGTGAGCTCTGTCAAATAAGACTGAGTTGTTTAACTGGTTGAGTGCTGGAAGCCACTATCATGGCTTAAAAGAAAAGTAAGGGTATCATGCTAAAGTCTTCACATTCGTTACTCAAGTTTCATATTCAACCACAAGCAAATACAATTTTGTTCATCAATATTTGTTTTATTAAAAATTATTGCAGAGTGCCTTCAGGCACTCTCCAATAATTTTTAATAAAACAAATATTGATGAACAAATTCTGACTTCCAAAAATAATGTAGCACTCAACCAGTTAAAATCGTAGTTACATTACATGCCAAAAATTGCAACTTGAAATTTCAATATGTTGACAACAGTGTGCAGAGGGTTTAGGTACTTTATAAGTGAGGTAAATTTATTTACTTAGAAATTCCCACCTCTGATATTTCATGAATTCAAATTAAATACACACAACTTACATATCAAAATGAAGGTTGTGATGTATAGAACACAAAAATGTATACAAACAACACACAGGCAACAATGGTTCTTGGAAGTCTGCTACCTTAACCCTTTACCTAACCTGAACAGCAGACGACACTTGCAAAAAAAATTCTTGAATAACTAATTTTTTTCATTTTTTTATCTCAGAAACATACGAGCTCGTTCCAACTAGGGGTCATAACCTATGTTTTTGAGACAAAAAATGAAAAAATAATGAAAATTAATTGGCGATTTTTGAGAATAGCGCTGGCCAGTTTTTGCCGTTACGTTAGGTAAAGGGTTAAAAATGAGATTATCAAGTATTTAAATTATATGCAAGATATAATATAGAATACAAGTGCACTAATTGTGTATGAAGTATGAATAAAAAGATATTTGACATGACAGTTTTCACCAAATTGTTTCTGTTTACATTCCCCTGAAGGTGGTATATAAGAAGGGAAATTTTTTTACTTTGAAATTCCCACCTCTGATATTCCATAAATTTTCTGAAACACAGCTTTGCTTTTGTGACAATTCTCGCCACACAATGTTCATCCAATCTTTTAGTGCATCTTTCACATTCTTTCATCAATGAATCTCTGTATTATTGAGTCGCTGTCCACTTTACCTAGAACATTGAAGAACTCCACATTTTTCAATATATTAACATCTATCTTTTAGTGTTTTTCTCGCCATTTGTCTGTCTGCTTAGTTATTGCCTGTCCATCTATTTGTTTCACCAATTTTTTTGTTTGTAGTACACCTGTCTGTTCCCTTTTAAATAGTAAAAATTCACTTTATATAAAGTTAGAAGTCTTAGAAAATATCCCTTGCTGGTTGTAGTAAAGGAAAGGCAAAGTGTGGCATGGTTTCCCGTTTTAACAACAGTATAATTCCCCCTGCCCCTCCCTCCCCCATCCTACCCTAAGATTGGAGATGAGGCCACTCCAATGTCCTTTCTTAAATATTGTAATTGACACTGAATACTGCTCAGGCACCGGTAAATGTTCTACACCACAGAGACATTTCAGAACAAAATACTACTCAGGCATAAATAAATATCTCAGAAATTATGACAAGTTGTAGACTATGAGACTCCACAGCTATCTTGAATCAATCAACGTTTTAAACAAATGTCAAAGAGAATATAGGAGTCGGAAAGAAGGAATCACAAAATGTATATAGACTGGTTGTTTTCATGAAAACAGCGCTTTATCAAAACGAAATAGGAACAACACTTTTCCTGGGTGTAGAAAAAGCATTTGACTTGGTATGACAGAATGGCATGAGATACAAACTAGCGAAAATGGGATTACCCACTAAAATTCTGTGAATCATATCATCATTTCTAACTGACCGAAAAATCAAGATGAGGGTTAAGCGTGAAGTGTCCGACGAAATAAAATAAAGCTCAACGCCAGCACACCACAGAGATCAGTTCTAAGCCCGCTTCTTTTCTAATATATGTGAATGATATAGAAAAAGTAAGGAAAAACAATGTTGAACTATCACAGTTCTCAGATGATAAAGGCCTGTAGACAGCCAATAGGTCCCAAAATAATTCAACTCAAAAAGTTACGTTCTTCATTCTTTAAGAAGCAAAAAAAACCCCTAAAAAAACGTCCCCGATATAGATCTCCAGTCACACAGTCACAAATTAGAAGCAAGCAACAAGGCCAAATTTTGGATTTATACTTGATAGCAACCTCTGTCAACACAGTCACTCCATTACGGTTAGAGCTACTAAACATATCAATTTTCTGAAGATGATCAGAGGTAAAAATTGGCGAGCAATCAAAGTCATGCTTCTCAAGTTTTACAAATCCTTTATATGTCCAGTACTAGAATATAGTGCTATAATAAATAAGTGCTCTGGGCAAAACCAACATTCAGAAGTTACAGAGGGTTCAAAATTATGCTCAGCACATGGGCCTCTGCAAGGCCATGTGAACACAGATAAAGGAACTTCATGAGCCATCAAGAATAGAAACTATTGAAACGCGATTAAAAGACCAACAGAACAAAACTCGCAACAGACTCCAAGATAGTGAATTAATAGTAGAGCTAAACGAGCACCAAACCCTTAACAGAAAAACAAAATAATTCACAGAAAATTAAAATTATACAATAGAATTAAATTGCATGGTGTCCGTGATGACTGCCTCACTACTCATTGAGAACTTCAGGATTGAGTCTGTGAGGACAGCCTAGAAACTGTGTGTGTGAGGGATGGCTATGAAGAAAACCACCCCTTTCTCATATTACTAAAGCAGCCCATTTAAGGGCATTTGGGAGTATGTCTTAGTGTGTTTGTGTTTTCTTTGGTTGTTTTTTTTTCTCCCATCACCCCAACATCTGTTCCCCAGAAGGCAGACCAGATGGCCAAGGCTGAGCATCCACTTTCCCTTATAAGCTGATGGATAACTTCCAGCTTCCAAACACACATATTGGTGGATTTTTTTTCTCCTTTTTTCTTATCACTTGGCATCCGGCATCCATAAACTTCTCACATTTTCATCTTCTTCTCTGTAACTGTTGAGCCGGTGTGAACTAAACTTGTCAGGAACGGGTCTGTGGGATGAAAAACATGGCTTCCAGAGGCATTCTTTGATTCCGGTTGGTGGATTTTCAAACATCTTCTCCTCTGAAACTGCCAGGCCAAATGTTTTGAAACTTCACATAGATGATGACTAGGATCTCCTCTACCAACGGTCCGTATTTAACGTTGATCAGGATGTAAACATGGCCATAATTGCGGCTTACAGTTACCATAGAAAGCCTATGGGAAATCACATTTTTTATATGCAGATCCAGTTGTGCGATTATAGGCTTCCAGTTTATAACTGTTATGCATAATATATTGGGGCTTCTCCCACACCAGTGATTGTTTGAGTTTCTTTTTCTTTTTTGTAAAACATTACCATCAAACTGTGGTTTCAGTATTACCATAAATATACCCAGAATACTTGTAGTCATGCACAATTCCTAGTCACTTTTTGGTTTGAGGGCCTCAGGGATCTGACCCCAGTACCCTACTGCCAACACTCAGAAGAAATAAGTTTATTTGCCCTTCCAATTCATGGGGATTCATAAGCAAATAAAGTTATTCTGGTTGTAAGGGATTTGAAATTTCACTTCATCCCTGTGTGCCTTCAGCACACTGAAGCTTTCCATTCATTCATGTGGTAGAAAGGCCAGTCAAGGTCGGGGAAAATTTTCCATTCATCATTTGGTTGTCCAATCGATCAGTCACACCTGACACTGCTCCTAATTAGCACCTATCTAATTAGTTATGGAATTCCCGTTGAAGCAGATTAAGGACAATTTGATAGTGTTAAATGCCACCTCATTACTCACCTGAGATGTCCATGATGAGAGTGGCTGCATCCAGCTCATTATCAAATTCCAGATGAAGCCCACCTCTGGGAGTGGTAGCACCTTTCATGGGTCCACCTGCTCTGGTCCATACCAGATGAAGGGAATTAAGACCACAACAACCTCCACCAAAATTACAAAAGCCAGTGGAACAGAGAAGAAAAAACACAGTGAGAAGAAGTCACCAACAACCATACGACAGGATACCAGGTGCCTGGAGGCATGGTTTGAGAGGTAAAGGCTGAGACCGGGAAACAGGATAAGGAGAGGGTGACAACTGTTGATTCACTTCCAAAACCTGCATCGACGACCCCCAAGCCATACCTCTATACCAAAGAGGTCAGAGGGAAAGGAGATACAGGAAGAGGAGGCAGAGGAGTTGGACATCGCTCAATCTGTACCTGGATCCACTATCAATCCCCATCAATTGGACCACAAATCTAATTCACACCTAGACTCTGACTCTGCAGATTTCTTTGGCAGTGGAATGGCTATACTATATATTTCTAATTGTCTCCTTTTCCTCCATAATCATTATCTTTAATTTGACGACCATATAATCTGGTTTGAAATATCACCCAAAGCTAAGAAAAATATCTTAATTGCTCTTTCCTATAGATCACAACAGTTTGCAGATTTTAGTCTATTTGATCGAGCAGGCCTTAGATGTAAATCCGAACATTATTTTAGGTGACCTGAACCCACAACCTCCTAAATCCACATTCAAATATCCATGACATTTTAGAGCATTACATTGTATATCTCTTATCTGAATAACCCTGATAATTAAATATAATTTCCCAACACAAAACCATTTACCATACCTCCAGTACAAATTTGACCTGTTAATTGAATATAGGTTGTACTGTAAACTCTTAATTGAATAAAAAGTCCTGTAATCTGTCAAGAAATTACCCCAACTCTCCCCAGTTTTCCTTTGTTTTTAGACCAATTTGGAGTCAGTACATCCAGTACAGATATTTAATCTATTATATCTTGTTTGACAGAGCTTCATGAGAATAAATGCTAAGTTTATCTCAAGAATCCAGGAAAGTGACACAATCCATGTTAATTGAATACTCCTGTTAATTGAATAATTTTCATTGGGCAAAGTGACTATTCAATTAACAGGATTCTACTGTATAATCAACAATACTGATGATATTAATGATGCTGTTATAATAAAATATATCTATTTCACAATCCACCATTACGGTCCATTCCCAGAGACAAACACTGGTTAATTCTTTGCTCTGTTTCCAGATTAGGCATAGGGACTGCTTTCAGAAAAAGGTTCTAATATCAAATAAACTTAACACTTACAATGTGAAAGGCACAAGAAATAAAGTGAATAGCATGAAAAAGTATGCAAAGCAGAAATACTTGAAATAAGTATGTCCAGTTCTCCTTCACCAGGGGTGTTCTGGCATGTTATAAAGGATCTCAATAAAACTGAAAAAGCTCAATCCCCCATCTACATGATGGTATCTCTACAAATTCTACCAACTCCGAGAAGTCAGAACTTCTGAACAAGATTTCCCTAAAAAATATTATGATTAACGACACAAATCCTGACCTACACGACATTGACTACAAAACCAGTGCATGTCCATCCTCTGTCAATATTGAGGAAAGCGATATAATAGGGACAATCAAATCACTACATTCCAAAAACGCCTACGTCCTTTATGACATCAGTGTTAACTCTTTCGCTTCCCCTCTCGCATAAATGTGAAGTTCAGGACCAATGCACTCTTGCATAATTGTGAATTTTGTGTCTATCATGAAATGCAGTCTAAGAGAGAAGCAACTCTATTATTTTCTGGCATCTTCTATTTGTATGTGATGTGTATGCATTCCGCTACTGCCGACAGATGGATGATCTTCCCCAAAAAAACATCCAAAAAGAGGTCAAGTACAAGCCAGGCATCGTCTGTCAAGGTTAAACTATTCATCCATGCTAGAGCAAGATAATTTCCCGGGAGCATCACTTGCATTTTGTTTTCCACATGCGTTGTTTTGGAAATGTCTTCTTGCAAAAGGTTGAGCCTGGAGGAAGCTATTAGCTGTATATTTCATAACTCAGGCAGTAATGATCTCAGCAGAGAAAACTCGGATGAGGATGATGAGAATAATGATGCTGATGATGGACCCTCTTCTGTCGCAGTCAAGGGAATGGCTAACATTGGTAGTAGGTGCGATTTACAAAGTAGTCAAGCAAATGCAATGGAGGTCGATTCTGCATTGGTGTGGGAGACATCAGGAATCTGATCCTTTTGAAAGTTGTTGGTAACCCCAGCACGCCCATCGCCCTAGTGCATTGGTGGACACGGATGGGCTGGACCCAAATGATTTCTGAATATCCTCATAAAATAATTTCTGTTGTTCTGTCATTGGTGCCAGAAGATTACTAACTCATAGAGCAGATTTCAAGATGTTTATAGCCCATTGTTTATATATCCATGGCAAAAATGCAAAAAATCCCTAAATTTTCATAAAATCCAAGATGGCTGCCAGGGTCAAGTGACTTACAGGACATCAGCAAAAAATGGCTATGCATAGGCCATAGCTATATGTAACTACCTGGGAAGTTTCAACAATGTAGTCCATGTTGTACAGGAGAAACTACACATTTCCCATTCAAACCCACAATGCAAGTTCATATAAACAAAATTCTTTGACCAGTAAGGTGGAGGTTTGTTTGAAGTGGCAACTGTCATATTATTGTCCAACATTTGGTCTAAGTTAATAACTAAGACATTTCAAATGATATTGACACATTGTTCATATATTATATGGCAACAATTGGTTAAAAACACACAACTTTCATAAAATCCAAGATGGCCACCAAAATGTTTCAAAAATGGCTATGCATAGGCCATATATATATGTAACTACCTGAGATTTTTCAATTCTCGGCTCCAAGTGGTTGGTGAGATACTTGATATTACCCATGTATACCCTAAATACCGGAATATTATCACAAAATGCATGGCACTGGAGAGTCTGTTTCCGTTATGGCTGGCAGTAAAAGCGTTAAAATATTCAAAGGTACAACAGAGTCTGTAGCTGTTCTTCTGAAAATGCTATTCCAAAGGTGCTTGGATAATGCAATCTTCCCAAATGGATGGGAAAAAGTAAACATAATGCCTTTTTTTAAGCAAAAAAAACCCCTACCCCTCAGATGGCAAAAATTACAAGCCTTTATCTTCACTTCCAGTAACAGGAAAAGTTTTTGAAAAAGTGGTATTAAAGTATATCTTCATACATTTTTATGATAATGATCAAATATATAAATACTGGTTGTTATTTTTACCTGGACACATTACAACATACCAACTCCTCGATCTCTACCACAATATTTGCCCATCTTTGGACAATCCTCAACCTTGCTACTTGTGTTGTTTTCTGAAATATCTAAAGCTTTTGAAAGAGTATGGCACAAGGGTCTTATCTATAAACTCAGGCAGTATGGTTCCTGTGCATGGGCGGATAGTGGAGTTAAAGAGTCCTAGCATCAGTTATGATTGGACATGTGTTTGTGTGTGTGTGTGGGGGGGGGGGGGGGGGGGGGGGGGATTTTTGATTTTCTGGTGCTCTGAGGTGGCTTCTAAATGCATTCTGGCTTCCAATTGAATATGTTGAAAGGAAATTCAAACACATTTTTCATTGTAAAAGTTAAAATTATCAAATGATACATCACATACACTGTCACATACTGCTTCTGGTCATAGTCCAGGCATTCTCTGGTGAATTAAAACAATGCAATATTTTAACTGCATGAATTATATAGTATAAATACAAGAGGCTGTGCCAGAGGTTGCTCAGCTGGCATACCCCCACGGTGGCAAAATCCAAGAATGAGGCTGAGTCAAGAGACAAAATTTTTTTTTTTTTTAAAAATGGAAAACTTAAGGAGAAATAACACATGGATGGAATGAGCAGTCAGCGCAACTTTATATGAATATTAACGGTAATATCATTTACATAAATATAAAATTTCATGGACATCGCATGAATATTGGCAGGCTGAGTTATAGACCGGACAGACAAAAACTATCTATTTTGATGAAGATCAAGGGCCATAACTCTTGGGTAGGAAGGATGGTGAACACAATTTGATATTTGTTAGAAAGGCCATGTCACACCACACACCTATACAAAATTTCATAAATTTGCCTCTGCTATTATAGGAGTTATGGCCCGGATCACGATGGACATCTGACCGACACACCAAACAACTGACTCATCGACGGACGGATACAATCCAGTATACCCCACTTTTTCAGAAAGTGGGGGTATAAAAGTATAAAGATTGTTGAAGGTGCTGCGGTGTGCAACAATGAGAACTCAACCAGTCAACTCAACTAGCCATTCGCAGTTAACATTAACTTCAAGTTTGGGGAATGTGATGTAAAAATAATGATACCAGGAACATACCATTTCTTTGGCCTTATGGTGACAGAATATTCTTTCATACTTCGCTTCATTGCGCCCCGCTTTCGACTGACGATTTTGCAGACAGTGGATACCTGCAGACGTGACTGTCGTCAGTTCTATAAATAACCAATATTAATTTTGCGAATTCTAAAAGAGGATCATGTCCCTTATTTGGCAATGTGATGTCATTAGTTAAGGAGGTGTGTTATAGAACAAGATTGTGTGGAATAAGAGCATGACTTTTTTAGTGGGCTTGGGGAGGGACTAGTTCCCCTAATCCCCTCCTCTGGATCCGCCCTTGCTGTCGTACACCTTTAAATTGGTTAGGAAACTATTTAAGTGGAAGGAAACAGCGAGTCCTGGTGAAGAATACATTCTTCACCTTTTCCATGATAACAGCAGGTGTAGCTCATGGGTCCATTCTTGGTCCTTTCTTGTTTCTGATTTACATTAATGATATAGCTGAATCCCTTTACTCTCTTGCAAAGCTATTTGCTGATGACACCTGTTTAACAAATAGTAAAGCCAGTTGTTCAGATTTGATGTCTGCCTTAAATGAAGATCTGCAATCTATATATACTATATATCTATATATACTTGGTCCCAGAAGTGGCTGGTAACTTTTAATCCGGACAAAACCGAGGTTTTTACTTCACTGATTGTCGCTCAACTGATGTTAACTCATTGTTATTTAACAGTATACCAGTCACCTTTTTAAAAATCATAAACATCTTGGTATACAACTGCAATCAAACTTAAATTGGGAGAGCCACATCACAGAAATATGTATGGAGCCCAAATTTCCCCATACTACCACTACTTGATTATGGCCATACTGTAGGGGATTCTTCCCCAGAATATCTCCTTAAAAGAGTATATAGGCCACAGCTTGATGCTGACAGGATTATTTCAGGACTAACTGTTTCACATTCTACCCCCTCTGACCGTCTCCTCTTAGAGCTTGGACTACTTAGATTACTCATTGTAATCGGAGGAAATTACTTAAACTTTGTACTCAACATAAGATTATCAATTGTGAAGCCCCTGTGTTCTATTCGAACTCCTACACCGCATACTGGCGATAACATGGCTTATTGTTTTTGAAACCCTTTCAAATTTATATTGTAGCAATACAGACTTGACACTTCAGAAATTTCTTCTCTTCTTCCACAGAGCTATGGAAAAATCTTCCCTGAGATGCTCAAAATGCAACCACTTTGAGTGAATTCAAGTTATCTATTTCATGTATTGCGTCCATATTGAAGCTCCGAGAAAATAGAAGAGGGAATATTTTCCTTTACCGACTGTGCAATGGTTTAGTGATTTATGCCATGATAAGTTCCTCAACTTTATTAGTCCCCTACAGGAACCGTAAGGGGACTATAGGATTGCACTCCGTCCGTCCGTCCGTCCGTCCGTCCGTCTGTCTGTCCTTCTGTCTGTCTGTCTGTTTTTTATGTTACCACCTCTCCCTCCAACATGCTTCAAGCTACACCTTTCATATTTGGTACATGGATAAATGGTTCTGAGAGGATGATGTACGCTCAAAATGTTTTTTTTCAAAATCCAAGATGGCAGAATGGCGGCCATTCTTGTTGTGTTTTTTAAGCTTTTTTTTCTCTATTTTCATGTTACCACCCCTCCCACCAACATGGTTCAAGCTACACCTTTTATATTTGGTACATGGATAAATGGTTCTGAGGGGATGATGCACGTTCAAAATTTTTTTTTCAAACTCTAAGATGGCGGAATGGCAGCCATTTTTGTTGTGTTTTTAAGCTTTTTTTTTCTCTATTTACATGTTACCACCCCTCCCACCAACATGGTTCAAGTTACACGTTTCATATTTGGTACATGGATAAATGGTTCTGAGGGGATGATGCACGCTCAAAATTTTTTTTTCAAAATCCAAGATGGCGGAATGGTGGCCATTTTTGTTGTGTTTTTTAAGCTTTTTTTTCTCTATTTTCATGTTACCACCCCTCCCACCAACATGGTTCAAGCTACACTTTGCATATTTGGCACATGGATAGAGGGTTGGGAGGGGATGATGCACGTTCAATATTTTCTCTTCAAAATCCAAGATGGCGGCCATTTTTGTTGTGTTTTTTAAGCTTTTTTTTTTCTCTATTTTATGTTACCACCCCTCACTCCAACATGGTTCAAGCTACACTTTTTATATCTGGCACATGGATAGAGGGTTGTGATGGGATATTTTCCAAAATTCAAGATGGCGTCATGGCAACCATTTCTGTTGTGTTTTTTAAGCTTTTTTCTCTATTTTATGTTACCACTACTCCCTCCAACATGGTTCAAGCTGCACTTTTCATATATGGTAATGGAATAAGGATGTTGTGAGGGGATTATGCACGCTCAATATTTTTTTTTCAAAATCTAACATCTGTCTGTCTGTCTGTTTTTACCACCTCTCCCTCTAATATGCTTCAAGCTACACCTTTCATATTTGGTACATGGATAAATGGTTCTGAGGGGATGATGCACAGTCAATATTTATTTTTCAAAATCCAAGATGGCAGAATGGCGGCCATTTTTGTTGTGTTTTTTTAAGCTTTTTTCTCTATTTCATGTTACCACCCCTCCCTCCAACATGGTTCAAGCTACGCCTTTCATATATGGAACATGGATAAAGGGTTGTGAGGGGATTATGCACGCTCAATATTTTTTTTTTAAAATCCAAGATGCTTATATACTCTAGTGTCTTCTGTGACAAAAACACCTTATGTCACAAAATCGCTGTAGGGGACTAATACCACCTCGGTGGTCAAACACTTGTCTCTTTGATCTCACATTATGCTTGTGGTCACCCAAAAGAGGATGCTGCTCATTTCTTTTTGGACTGTCAGAATTACACTACCCAGAGGAGAGAAATGCCGAAAGGGGTAAACTTCTGTACAATAACAGTTGTCAGCGATTTACTTTTTGGCATTATTAATCTCTCAGAAAAACAGAATGTTTTACTCTTCTTCACAGTACAGACATTCCTCAGTTCCAGTGGTCATTTCAATTAATTTCAATTAAGTTCTTTGTTTACAAAATTAACAACACATTATTGTATACATATCAGTTTGGTGAGACTTATATTTCAAATCCAAACTGTTCTCTTGACATCCATTCCTTTTACCCTGATACCCTGACGATAATCTAACTACCATTCCTATTCTTCTCCACATCTCTTGTACTCATCACAGTTTTAATAATTTTGCTTTTTGGATTAGCCATTCAAGTTTATATCTTAGTTTGTTTGTATTGTCATGCCCATTTTTAGCTTAACTTGATATAGTCAAGATAAGCTATTGCCATCACGCGTGCAGAAGTCTGTTAGTCTGTGAGTCTGTTCACATTTTCCATTAGCACGGGCTACACCCTGCAGTTCTTGTCTGATCGTCACAAAATTTCATATGCAGGTTTGGGGTCATGTCTAGATGAGAATGTCCCCTTTTAGTCACAATCAGGCAACCGGTATGGCTGCCCGAGCCCAAAACCCGAAAACCATTTGCACAGTCTACAGGTCGTATTTATGAAGGGATTTCATTGTAACTTGGTAGGATGCCTCTGTGTAATGCCTAGATGAGAACGTCCCCTTTTTGGCATGATCTATCAACCGTGATGGCTGCCCAAGCCCGAAACCCAAAAACTTTTAGCACAGTCTGCAGGTCATGTTTAATGTGGAGGGATTTCATTGTAACCTGGTAGGATGACTCCTTATGATGTCTAGATGAGAATTTCTCCATTTGGGCATGAACTGCCAACCATGACGACTGCTGAGCCCAAAACCCAAAAAGCTTCAGCACAGTCTACAGGTCATATTTATTGAGGAATTTCATTGTAACTTGGTGGGTTGACTTCATATAATGTCTAGATGAGAAAGTCCCCTTTGGACATGATTGGGCAACTGTGACGGCTACAAGGGCCTGAAGCCTGAAAACCTTCAGCACAGTCTAGAGGTCATATTTATGAAGGGATTTCATTGTAACTTGGTAGGATGACTCCAAATAATGTCTAGATGAGAACGTCCCATTTTGATCGTGAGCCCGAGCCCAAAAACCTTTAGCATAGGCAAAAGGTCATATTTATGGAAGGATTTCATTGTAACCTGTTAGGTTGACTCCATATAATGCCCAGATGATGACATCCCCTTTTGGTCGTGATTGGTCAGCTGTGATGGCTACAAGTGCCCGAAGCCCGAAAACCTTGAGCACAGTCTACAGGTCATATTTATGAAGGGATTTCTTTGTAACTTCGTAGGATCGCTCCAGATGATGCCCAGATGATATTGTCCCCTTTGGTTGCGATCATTCAACCATGATGGCTTCCCAAGCCCAAAGCCTGAAAACCTTTAGCACAGTCTTCAGTTCATATTTATGAAGGGATTTCATTGTAACTTGGTAGGTTGACTTCATATAATGTCTAGATGAGAACAGCCCCTTTTGGACACCATTAGGCAACTGTGATGCTACAGGGGCCTGAAGCCCGAAAACCTTTAGCACAGTCTACAGGTGATATTTATGAAAGGATTTCATTCTACCTTGATAGGATGACTCCAAATAATGTCTAGATGAGAACGTCCCCTTTTGGTCGCGATCATTCAGCCTTGATGGCTGCCAACCCAAAACCACAAAACCTTTAGCATAGTCTGTTAGTCATATTTATGGAAGGACTTCATTGTAACCCGTAAGTTTGACTCCATATAATGCCTAGATGATGACATCCCCTTTTGGTCATGATTGGTCAACTGTGACGGCTTCAGGGGCCCCGAAGCTCAAAAACCTTGAGCACAGTCTACAGGTCATTTTTATGAAGGGATTTAAGTGTAACTTCGTAGGATCACTCCAGATGATGCCCAGATGAGAATTCCCCTTTTGGTTGCGATCATTCAACCATGATGGCTGCCAGAGCCCAAAGCCCAAAAACCTTTAGCACTGTCTACAGGTCATATTTATGAAGGGATTTCATTCTAACTTGGTAGATTGACTTCATGTAATGTCTAGATGAGAACGTCCCCTTTGGACCCAATTGGGAAACTGATGGCTACAGGGGCCCGAAGCCCAAAAACCTTTAGCACAGTCTACAGGCCATATTTATGAAGGGATTTCAATGTTACTTGATAGGATGACTCGTTTTTGAATAATTTCACTGCAACTTTGTAACTTTAATTGATATACGTTAACTGTGAGGGCCACATTCATTAACTGTGAGGTCATATTAACCCACCCCTCAGCTCTTTAGTACAGTGTACACCTCATATTATTTTTAGCTCATCTTGAGTCAAGCTGAGCTAATCTCATCGCTCTCCGTCCGTCGTTCGGCGTCCGGCGTCCGTCAACACCATGTTTTGGTCTCCTCCTCCAAAGCCACTGGGCCAATTCAAGTGAAAGTTTGTGTGAGTGATGGTCCCAAAGGGGCATTTCATTTTTGTTCAACTCAGCATGCCCAGCCCAATAGGGAGGGAGTGGGGGAAAATGCTCCAAAATATTTTAAAAATCTTCTTCTCAAGAACCAGTGTGTACAATGACTTGATATTTGCTATGGAGCTTCCATATGAGGTGTAGAATCAAGTATGATTGATTTGATTGATTGATTATTTATTTAAAGGTATAGATTGGAATTACATCAATGCATGTATAATACAAGATTTCAAAAGCACAAAACATTAGTACAATATGATGATATAAATAAATATCTATACCGTAGGGAGATGACATAGCCAGATTGGCTGTCTACCTGTCATCTCCAACTAAAATTTGTTCTAGAGTGAGCATTGTACACTGACTGTGGATGTGGGTTAAAGGCAAGTTATCCGATCGCATTCCGATTTAATTTTTTGGTGTTGAAAGTGTCGGACTTGGCAGTTTAATCATACTTTCCTGTTGGGCGAGATAAACAGACGTAGTATATTATTTGGTGTTATCAAATGCAAAGAGCATACAAATCGGAAAATGACCAATGTATAGTGAAGGGCCAAGTTAATGGCTGTTCAGACATTTGATTATTTGTAGAAACATCTTCAGGGGTTTGAATCCATAATTATCTACCGACATTAAAATTACAATCTCGACAATAGGGATTGTCACATTCAACACTGCTTGGGTACTGGGAGATGAATTTTTGTGTCAATAATTTTTTGAATAGATTTCTGTTAGTAATAGACCTTAAATCTTGATCCAATTCATTCCACACCCTCGGAAATGCATGGATCGGTAACCTATTGAGGGCTTTAGTACGCATTCTACTCACATGTAATAAATCTGATTGTCTCGTAACTCTTTGTGAGATATTTTGAGTTGGGTTAAAAAAGTCATTAAATGATGATGGAAGTTGTCCCATTTTCCAATCAAAAATGAAGAGACAAGCTTGGAGTTTAAACAAGTCATTAATTTTAAGTATTTTGTTTTTTATAAATAAGGGATCAGTATGGGCATTGTAATTTGAATTATTAATGATACGAAGTGAGCGTTTCTGCATAATGAGAATTTTATTAGTTGCCCGAGCATTACCCCAGACATGGATGCCATATAACAGGTGGCTACGTATAAGGGCAAAGTATAATGTTTTTAAGGCCTTCTGTGGCAATATTTTTTTTACTTTATTCAATGCATAATTTACTTTTCCAATTTTGGAGCAAACATGTGAGATATGGGCACTGTATGTTAAATTGTCATCAATGCTAATACCAAGAAATTTTAGTGATTTATCTTGTTCATGGCCTCCTATTCTTTTTATCGGTTGGTTTTGTATTTTTATAGATAAATTTTCTAGGACTAGCGTGTTACGGGTTGGATTTATCAGAACGTACTTAGTTTTACATGTGTTCATCACAAGCTGGTTGGCTGAGCACCATTCATTTAATTTGCTTAATTCATGATTTATATATTCAGCCAATCTACTTGCATTTGGACCTGAAGCATAGGCTGTCGTGTCATCCGCAAATGATAGGAGATTTAACAATGTCGAGTGGCGAATGTCGTTAATATAAAGCAGAAATAGGATCGGCCCAAGTATGGAACCCTGTGGTACTCCACATGTTATTTGTGCTTCATTCGAACTATTTTCACCACATTTTACATATTGGGTTCTGTTAAATAGATAACTCTTGAACCAGTCAATACTAATACTCCTGAATCCATATCTTTCTAATTTGTTTATCAGAATACTATGATTTATCGTGTCGAAAGCTTTCGAAAAGTCTATAAATACCGCTAGAGTTAAATCTTTTGTTGGTTTGTTGTTTTCTATAGCAATATGTCTCAGGAGTTGCATCACGGGATGTGTGGTGCTATGATTTTTTCTGAAGCCATATTGATGCTGATAAAGAATATCAAATATATCCAGGTAATTAATCATTCTATTTGCCATTAATTTTTCTAAGATTTTCGAGAATGCTGGAAGAATACTTATAGATCTGTAGTTATTAAATCTATTTTCATCCCCGGTTTTATAAATTGGGATGACTTTCATTCGGTTTGGTACAACACCGCTGATGAAAGACTGGTTGACGATATGAGCAAACGGGTAGGCTAATATATCTATAGAATTCTTTAGAAGATATGTTGTGGTGCCATCACAGTCTTCTGACCTTTTGGCTTTCATTCGTTTGGCAACATCCATCACTTCACAAGGGGTAGTGGGTGTTATGTAGAAGTTATTTGAGGAAGACGGACCCATGAAGTTTTGGAAGGATTTATCTGTTTGTGTCAATTCTGCACTAGCACGTCTTCCCGTATGTTCAAACGAAGTTTGTGAAGTAATATTTGGCTTTGTAATAGGAGGAGTAAGATTTTTGGCCCCGCCCAAAATTTCTGTTTTCTGAACCGATGGTCCTGTATGAACCAAATTTGGTTTGTGGTAGTATTGGGTCATAAGTACTTGACCCATGCAAAAAAAAAATTTCCCGCATCCCCATCGGAACCCTGGGAGCTAAAAATAGAAATATTTTCAAACGCCCATATTTCCCAAACCTCACAGAACAAAGAGCTTTTATTTGGTATGAAGTATCCTTATGACCTGTAGAATTGAATGGTAAAAAAAAATTGCCATCGGTTATGTTAGGGTGTTCTGTAATGGGCATCGAAAAAATGCTGACTCAGCATATTTGCAAAAATTAAAAAAAATCTTTTCTCCAGAACCAATCATCAGAATCTTTTGATATTTGGTATACAGCATTCATAGGGAGGTCAGATAAAAGTTTGTTGAAATAACGCTCATTGGTTCATATTTGGGCTCTCTACAGGAGCCCGAAGTTTTAACATAGGGTAATATGGGGAATATTCTTTAAAAATCTTCTTCTTCAGAATCACCAGTCAGAATCTTTTAATATTTGGTATACATCATTGTTATGAGGGTCAGATTCTAGATTGTTCAAACCAAGTCCCTAGGTTAATATTTGGGCTTCCTACGGAAGCCCAAATTTTATCTTTGTTCAATATGGAGGGTAATTTAAAAAAATCTTCTTCTTCAGATCCATCAGTCAGAATGCTTTGATATTTGGTATGCAACATCTCTATGGGGGTCAGATTCAAGTTTGTTCAAATCAGATCCCTAGGTGTATATTTGGGCTCACTGTGGTAGCCCAAATTTTTACTTAGTGCAATATGAGGAAATTTCTTTAAAAATCTTCTTCTTCAGATCCACCAGTTGAAATGCTTTTATATATGGTATACAACATCTCTAAGGGGAGGGGGGGGGGGGGGGGCAGATTCCAGGTTGTTCAATTCGAGTGCCTAGGTTAATATTTGGGCTCCATATGGGAACTTGAAATTTAACTTAATACAATATGAGAGAATTTCTTCAAAAATTCACTTATCAAAATGCTTTCACATTTGGTATGCAACATCTCTAGGGGGGTCAGATTCAAGTTTGTTCAAATCGGATCCATAGGTTAATATTTGGGCTCGCTATGGTAGCCCAAATTTGAACTTAATGCAATTCGAAGAAATTTCTTGACAATTTCTCTTCTTCAGATCCAACAGTCAGAATGCTTTCATATTCGGAACACAACATCTCTAGGGAAGTCAGATTTAACTGTGTTCAAATCAAGAGCCTGGGTTAATATTTGGGCTCTCTATGGGAGCGGGAATTGGCCATGTTGCCGAAGAATTAAAAATTTTGTATTCAGTACCCTATAGAGGTACTAAGATTAATCCACATAGGTTGTATCAAGGGGCTTCATAGGGGAGCTCTGCATTTTACTTATGATCAACTAAAGAAAAGGCATGATGCCCAGATTATTTTTGTCACTCCTGGGGGACTCAAGGATTGACAGTGTAGCCTATGATGATGGCTTGCTTAATGTAGACTCATTCTTGGACTCTGTTTAAATTGTGTTCTGTACAAGATGAGCGCTTCAGGCCCCGTGGGGCCTCTTGTTATAAAAAACATAGCATACAGGGAACAGAAATGAACATATTCCCAATTATCACAATTCTTGTTAGCTCACCTGAGCGAAGCACAAGGGGAGCTTTACTAATCACTTTCTGTCCGTCGTCCGGCGTCGTCCGTCCGGCGTTAACTTTACATTATCGACTTCTCCTCCTAAACCACTAGCCCAATTTTATTCAAATGTTGGCTAAATGTTTATTACCTAATGCCAATTCAGATTTGTTCAAATGAAGTTGCCCTTCCTCCTGGGTGGTGCCACGCCCCCAAGGGGCACCAAAATCTTTGTAAATCTTCTTCTCATGAACCAGCAGTAGCAGAGACTTGATATTTGGTGTGCAGCTTCCTTTTGAGGTGTAGACTCAGATTTGTTAAAGAGAAGTTTGTGGGGCTATACTTGGCGTCGTTATGGGAGGGGCAAAATTTTTTGCCCCGCTCAAAATTTCTATTTTCCAAACCGAGAGGCTGATTTGAACCAAATTTTGTGTGAGGGCTTATTGGGTCATGAGTACTTGATTTATGCAAAAAAAAAATTTCCTGCAGCCCCGTGGGAACCGCAGGAGCTAAAAATAGAAAAAATTTAAAACGCCCATATCTCCAAAACTGCACGGCACTGAGAATTTTTATTTGGTGTGCAGCTTCCTTAGGACCAACAGAAAGGATTGGTAAAAAAAAATTGCCATCGGTTTTATCATAGGGTACAGTTTCGGGACTTTGAAAAAGTGCTGAGTCCGCACTTTTTAACACTGTAGGCAATGGGAAAAACATTAAAAAATCTTCTCCAGATCCAGCAGGCAGAATCTTTTGATATTTGGTATGCAACATTGTGAGGTGGATCTGATTCAAGTTTGTTCAAATTGGCCCCCTGGGTTTATATTTGGGCTCAGTATAGGAGCCCAAATTTGAACTTACTGCATTTCAAGCAAATTTCTTTGAAAATCTTCTTCTCCAGATCCAGCAGGCAGAATCTTTTGATATTTGGTATGCAACATTGTAGGGTGGATCTGATTCAAGTTTGTTCAAATCGGCTCCCTTAATTCATATTTGGGCTCACTATAGGAGCTCGAATTCGAACTTAGTGCATTTCAGGCAAATTTCTTAAAAAATCTTCTTCTCCAGATCCAGCAGGCAGAATCTTTTGATATTTGGTATGCAACATTGCGGGGTAGATCTGATTCAAGTTTGTTCAAATCGGCCCCCTGGATTCATATTTGGGCTTACTATAGAAGCCCGAATTCGAACTTAGTGCATTTCAGGCAAATTTCTTAAAAAATCTTCTTCTCCAGATCCAGCAGGCAGAATCTTTTGATATTTGGTATGCAACATTGTAGGGTGGATCTGATTCAAGTTTGTTCAAATCGGCCCCCTGGGTTCATATTTGGGCTCAGTATAGGAGCCCGATTTCAAACTTAGTGCATTTAGGCAAATTTCTTAAAAAATCTTCTTCTCCAGATCCAGCAGGCAGAATCTTTTGATATTTGGTATGCAACATTGTGGGGTGGATCTGATTCAAGTTTGTTCAAATCGGCTTCCTAGATTCATATTTGGGCTCACTATAGAAGCTCGAATTAGAACTTAGTGCATTTCATGCAAATTTCTTAAAAAATCTTCTTCTCCAGATCCAGCAGGCAGAATCTTCTCATATTTGGTAAGCAACATTGTGGGGTGGATCTGATTCTAGTTTGTTCAAATCGGCCCCCCTGGGTTTATATTTGGGCTCAGTATAGGAGCCCAAATTTGAACTTAGTGCATTTCAAGCAAATTTATTAAAAAATCTTCTTCTCCAGATCCAGCAGGCAGAATCTTTTGATATTTGGTATGCAACATTGTGGGGTGGATCTGATTCAAGTTTGTTCAAATCGGCTTCCTAGATTCATATTTGGGCTCACTATAGAAGCTTGAATTTGAACTTAGTGCATTTCATGCAAATTTCTTAAAAAATCTTGTTCTCCAGATCCAGCAGGCAGAATCTTCTCATATTTGGTAAGCAACATTGTGGGGTGGATCTGATTCTAGTTTGTTCAAATCGGCCCCCCTAGGTTTATATTTGGGCTCAGTATAGGAGCCCAAATTTGAACTTAGTGCATTTCAAGCAAATTTATTAAAAAATCTTCTTCTCCAGATCCAGCAGGCAGAATCTTTTGATATTTGGTATGCAACATTGTGGGGTGGATCTGATTCAAGTTTGTTCAAATCGGCTTCCTAGATTCATATTTGGGCTCACTATAGAAGCTCGAATTCGAACTTAGTGCATTTCAGGCAAATTTCTTAAAAAATTTTCTTCTCCAGATCCAGCAGGCAGAATCTTTTGATATTTGGTATGCAACATTGTGGGATGGATCTGATGCAAATTTGTTCAAATTGGCTCCCTAGATTCATATTTGGGCTTACTATAGAAGCTCGAATTCGAACTTCGTGCATTTCAGGCAAATTTCTTAAAAAATCATCTTCTCCAGATCCAGCAGGCAGAATCTTTTGATATATGGTATGCAACATTGCGGGGTGGATATGATTCAAGTTTGTTCCAATCGGCTCCCTGGATTCATATTTGGGCTCACTTTTGAAGCTCGAATTCAAACTTAGTGCATTTCGTGCAAATTTCTTCAAAAATCTTCTTCTCCAGATCCAGCAGGCAGAATGTTTTGATATTTGGTATGCAACATTGCGGGGTGGATCTGATTCAAGTTTGTTCAAATCGGCCCCCTGGATTCATATTTGGGCTTAATATAGAAGCCCGAATTCGGACTTAGTGCATTTCGGGCAAATTTATTAAAAAATCTTCTTCTCCAGATCCAGCAGGCAGAATCTTTTGATATTTGGTATGCAACATTGTGGGGTGGATCTGATTCAAGTTTGTTCAAATCGGCTTCCTAGATTCCTATTTGGGCTCACTATAGAAGCTCGAATTCGAACTTAGTGCATTTCAGGCAAATTTCTTAAAAAATCTTCTTCTCCAGATCCAGCTTCAGAATCTTTTCATATTTGGTAAGCAACATTGTGGGGTGGATCTGATTCAAGTTTGTTCAAATCGGCCCCCTGGGTTTATATTTGGGCTCCGTATAGGAGCCCAAATTTTAACTTAGTGCATTTCAGGCATATTTCTTAAAAAATCTTCTTCTCCAGATCCAGCAGGCAGAATCTTTTGATATTTGGTATGCAACATTGTGGGGTGGATCTGATTCAAGTTTGTTCTAATCGGCCCCCCGGGTTTATATTTGGGCTCAGTATAGGAGCCCAAATTTGAACTTAGTGCATTTCAGGCAAATTTCTTTGAAAATCTTCTTCTCAAGATCCAGCAGGCAGAATCTTCTGATATTGGGTATGCACCATGCTTAGGGGGGTGAAATTCAAGTTTGTTCAAGCCAAGTTCCTGGGTTCATATTTGGGCTCACTGTGGTAGCCCGAATTATAACTTAGTTCAAAATGAGGAATTTTCTTTAAAAATCTTCTTCAGATCCAGCAGTCGGAATGTTTTGATATTTGGTATGCAGCATCCTTAGGGGGTGAAATTCAAGTTTGTTCAAGCCATGTCCCTAGGTCCATATTTGGACTCTCTGTGGGAGCTCGAATTGTAACTTAGTTCAAAATGAGGACTTTTCTTTAAAAATCTTCTTCTTCAGCCATGTCCCTAGGTCCATATTTGGACTCACTGTGGGAGCTCGAATTGTAACTTAGTTCAAAATGAGGACTTTTCTTTAAAAATCTTCTTCTTCAGATCCAGCAGTCGGAATGTTTTGATATTTGGTGTGCAGCATCCTTAGGGGGGTGAGATTCAAGTTTGTTAAAGCCAAGTCCCTTGGTTCATATATGGGCTCCCTGTGGGAGCCTGAATTATTACTTAGTTCAATATGAGGAATATTCTTTAAAAATCTTCTTTTTTTTTAGATCCACTGGTCAGAATCTTTGGATATTTGGTATAAGCTTTTCTTAGGAGGAGCAGATGCAACTTCTTGAAATCAATTCTCTGGGTTGATATAAATTTAGGCTACCATGTCAGGTGAGCGCCCTCAGGCCCCTTGGGGCCTCTTGTCTTATTTCATAATCCTTTCATAAACATTGAACATTATCCTTTTCATCAAACACAACACACAAGTTAAGCTACAGTGTCATTGATACTTTCATCAAATATGTATTCATTTTTGGGAACAGAGATTAATTAAGTTGGATAACTTGTTCTCCAATCCTTTTGCATTCTAATGGCAAATAAAATATGTTTAATCCAACCTACAGAAAACCACAAGGAATGAATAGACGTTGTAAATATTCACACTAACCTGACTGGATGTTTACACCTCGCATGCTGTTTTCTTCAATACAATGGCACATTATTGTGCTCAAGGGACCAAAAATATCCAGCTAGTTGGGTTTAATTTTCCAGAAATAAGGTTCAAGGGTCTAGAAATGATTACATTTTAAGTTCATAAAATTAAACTTTTTTCTGTTCATGCATATTCATGAAAAATGATTGGCTGAGGTATTTCGTTTTTTTCTTTTCATAACACAATGAATCGAAAAAAAAATGCATTTAGGCCCACCCTAAACCACGCCCCCAAATTTGTCTTAAAAACAATGTTGCACAGTGTGAATGGGAGAGAACCTCATATTGTTTCAACATGAAAAGTAATTAATGTTTATCTCATCATATTAAAAAGACTTACAAAATAAAATTTAAAAAACAATGAAATCCTTATCATACTTTTTATTCCATGTTCAATATGCGCAATAGGTGATTGTCTGCGTTCATCGTTTTACCCAAATCAAACGTAAACAATGGCTGGTCATAATGATCCACAAACAAAAATCAAGCAAACAAAACTTTCCAATTTCCAAATCGCCTGAATGAACTCTTTCTGAGACAAAGTTCATCCAATGTCATAGATTCTGGGTTTATATCAAATTCCACATTTACAAACTGTGTTTTTGGTTCCTCAGGAAATAGTCCATATCAGAATTAAATTTAAGCCTGTTTTGCTTTGAATAACAGCAACCTCCCATCAAGTGGAAAAGAAGATTGAAATTTTGTGAGGGCATGGCCTATAACGTTCCTTTTAACTTACTCAATTCTCTGACCAATAAAATTTTTAATGACACAAGAATGTGTTTCAGTGAAACATATCTTTAATTCAAACAGAATTTTGGAAAACTAAGCCTTTTTTATTCAGCTATCACTAGGAATCATGATGTGACCTAGTTTTTATTTTAACTCTGCAAAGTAAAGAGTGTTTACATTTATTACACCTCAAGTCTAATTATAAGGGATGATTGTTTGTTTCTGTCTATTTCATGAGTTATGAACCCCAAAAACAAAGGTCAAACATACACCCATTTAGCATTTGTTTTTTGGGGTTCATAACTCAAGAAATGGATAGAAACAAATGATCATTTCTTATAGAAAAATTATAATAATCCTTGAAAATTTTGGTCAGAATCATTGAAAAGTGCCTCAAAACTAGTGCTTGAATTTTATTTTTTGATGTCTGATTTCTGGGATTTATTCTCATTTCCAAATAACAGGTCAAATTTGTCCTATTCCATTCCAGTAAATGGTTTGCTGTTTCACACTATGTAATTACTTGTGTTGTTCTGTTAGCTGGTTGAGTGCTAAAAGCCACAATAATGATTCTACTGAAAAGTGCGGAAGACCACTTTAGTGGCCTTATTCTGTTTTCATTACCTTGTTTGGAAAAAAGCAGACTGTCATCTGCAGTATGAGGTTCCCAGAGGGTGAATTTGGTGAACCAACCCAGTGCACAGCAGGGTTGCATCACCAAATTTACCCTCTGTGAACCTCAATCTGAATCAAGGTCTCAAACCTAAACAGAAAGAGGTACCCAGAGGATAAATTGACCCACTGTATGGGATAGCATCAGCAAATGTACCCTCTGGAGTCCTCATTTTGCAAATGACAGATTGCTTATTTCCAGGCTTGTGCCTGCATATTTTTTACCAGAATTATGGTCCTTACTTTGTCAATTTACAATTTATCATGATTTTCTGAACCTTACAGTGTGTTTAATTCATTTATGCTTCATTGGTCCAGCACTGCAGTAGAGGTGTAAACACCTTCAGCAGTAGCCCTTATTTAAGGCTTAAAATGAGCCAATAAATATCAGGATGAAACCATATGAACCACTTTTAATTTAGGGATTTGAGGCATTAATATTTAAGAGAGACTTTTTTAGGAAATGTGTGGGTAGAGCCAAGCTCCCACCCCCCTCCCCCCCCCCCCCCCCCCCCATCTTCCCACCCCTTCCCATTACTGCTGAGTTACCTTCCAATCGGCCCCGAATGCACAACTTGTAATTTGCATGTTTTATTTATTCTGGCATAGAAAATTACTATAAGTGGTGTGTATGTCTTCAACCAATCTGACTCTGCCTCTGCAGAAGTGAGGAGTTATGATGTTGGGGAGCTGGCAGCTGCTTGTCGTTGCTCGGTAGTTCTCTCCGGGTACTCAGCTTCCTTTACCCGTAAAACTGTCACCGACACAATATGACCTTGATTGTTAAAGTGTTGTTAAACCTTAATAAATATATAAGTAAATGAATAAATAGTTCACTGAGCTCTGTCAAACAAGGTATATTTGATTAAATATCAACTGCATTATGGGAAATATCTGCTGATGGAATCTTTGCCATTTTGACATCAAAGTGCAGAGGGTTAAATGTAGAAAGTCTTTTATGGAATGATTATTTAGCATGATGAATGTGGGTTTTAAATAGAGTGAACATGTAAAGATTTGCGAGGTCCTAGGTTTCAAAACTACCAGTGGTGAATGAAACATAAATTTTCTTCTTTCAAATCAATGTTTCAAAGGATTCCATGTTTTATAGCTAGCATAAGGATGGTTACATGTATATTCAAATTTAATGACAACTCAAAAGAGTACGAGAGGGCTTGTCAACAAAAGGCCATCATAGATACTGTAGGGTCTAATTTAACATGTCTCTTCTCAGATGAGACCCACATTACATAGTCTGTATTGTGAGTTTATTATGCCCCTGGCATCCGAAGGAGGATTCTGTGGTATCTGGTGAAGCCCTCCATCCATCTGTCTCTTCATCCATCTGTCCGTACAAAGATTTTGCTTTGTAATTTCAAAACCGTCGCTCGGATTTGGATCTCCTTTGGTATGCTGATAGACCTGCATATAGGAAAGGATATGCACAAGGAACAGGTTCATCCAATAATTTTCCCAGAGTTATGGCCCTCTTTTGACTTTATCTGTTTTCACCCTTTCCACTTAGAAAATTTGTCTGTCCCACAATACCTTTAAGGCTAATTTAAATTTGTATACATGTCGGGGGCATTACCCCGTGCTTTGCATTACCCTTGTTTGTGTTGTGAAGTGAGGAGTGCAACCTGTAAAGGGCAGGAGGTATGTTAACAGAAACTATAAATATGAATAAACATTACTAATAAAATAAAAATCCTTTCTGTTCACTCCGGATGGTTGAAGTGTTCTGCGAGTGAATAGTTAATCAATTTCTCTTAACAGACATTGATCAACTATGTTGGGTTGTTTGGGGTTGGAATATAGGATCTGTATAATGCTGTAAATCAAAGTATGCTAAGTTAAGATTGTTTCCATTGAAGTGAATGGCCACAGGGTTATCCCACTTGTGGTTAATTAACCATCAATGTTTTGATTTTCAGGGCCCACATCCCTTCCTATAGGAGCGATTGCTGGTGGAGCAGTAGGTGGAGGCATTGCTTTAGCTCTTGTAATTATTTTGGTTGTGGTGTTGCTGCGAAGAAGGAAACAAAAAGGTAATGTATCGTTAATTTCATCTCTTTAAACAATAGACAGATAATATTTTTTCCTGCCATATAATTTTGTTTTCAGTAATACAATGGAAGCAATTATGCGTTTTTTCTATGAGAGCCTGAATATTTTTTATTGTTGTTTCATTGGGGAAATTTCCTTTTTTGATTACAGAGTGAGGTATTTTAATATGAGCTTATTTTTCAATTGTTTTTTTTTTTCATTAAACATTGTGCATATGTGACATACTGTACATATAACTATCTGACATGCTCCTGAAGGTTTCAGGTTGAAATTTTTAAATTTGTTAATAATTCCAACCTTTATTTAGTGGGAAGCTCACTCTGTGAGTTTTCCAGAAAATTATCAGTAATCAAGTAGAAAAGCAATAAAATGTTGTTGTGATTGTACCACAACTTGTTTCAGCTGGTACTGTTTACTGTGTATATAAACAAGTGGTGGTGAGGCTGTATTTATGACACTTTTGTGTATGCGGAGAGGGGGAATTGAATTACTTTTTGTCAAGTTGTTTGTTATACTCTTGTTGTAATTTCTTATTTAACTGGTAGAGTGTTGAATTATTAGTCATCAATATTTGCTCACTTGTCTTTGGCTTGTTAGCTCACCTGACTGAAAGTCAGGGTGAGCTTTTCTTATCACTCTTCGTCCGTCGTCTGTCGTCTGTCGTGAATGTGGTGTTTGAGCCTCTTTCTCCTAAACCACTGGCCACATTTTAATTAAATTTCATGTAAGTAGTGGTTATATAGGGGCATTTTGATTTTTATCCAAAATACGTTTCGTCTCGTATTGAACAGAGGTGTGGGGAAAAAATGGCAAACCAGTTTGAAAATCTTCTTCTAATGAACCACCAGTAGCAGAAACTTGATATGTGGTATACAGAGTCCTTTTGAGGTTTAGAATCAAGTTTGTTCAAGAGAAGTTTGTCGGGCATTACTTGCCTTCGTTATGGGAGGTGCAAAAATTTTGGCCACGCCTAAAATTTCTATTTTCAGAACCATGAGGTCGATTTGAACCAAATTTGAATTGAGATGATAATGGGTCATAAGTAGTTGATTGATGCAAAAAAAATTTTTCTCATTGCCCCGTGGGAACCTCGGGAGCTAAATATAGGAAAAACCATAAAACTGCCATATCTCCAAAACTACACGGCACAGAGAATTCTTATTTTGTATAAAGCTTACTTTTATCCAGTAGAATAGAATGGTTAAAAAAAATCCCTATCGGTTTGATCACAAGGTACTTTTTTCAGGACTTTTGAAAAAGTGCTGAGTCAGCACTTTTTAACACAGTAGGCAATGGGAAAAAGATTAAAAAATCTTCTTCTCCAGATCCAGCAGGCAGAATCATTGATATTTGGTATGCAACATTGTAGGGTGGATCTGATTCAAGTTTGTTCAAATCAGCCCCCCTGGGTTCATATTTGGGCTCAGTATAGGAGCCCGATTTCGAACTTAGTGCATTTCAGGCAAATTTCTTCAAAAATCTTCTTCTCCAGATCCAGCAGGCAGAATCTTTTGATATTTGGTATACAACATTGTGGGGTGGATCTGATTCAAGTTTGTTCAAATCGGCTCCCTAGGTTCATATTTGGGCTCACTATAGAGGCTCAAATTCGAACTTAGTGCATTTCAGGCAAATTTCTTTGAAAATCTTCTTCTCAAGATTCAGCAGGCAGAATCTTTTGATATTGGGTATGCACCATGCTTAAGGGGGTGAGATTCAAGTTTGTCCAAGCCAAGTCCCTGGTTTCATATTTGGGCTCACTGTGGTAGCCTGAATTATAACTTAGTTCAAAATGAGGAATTTTCTTTAAAAATCTTCTTCAGATCCAGCAGTTGGAATGTTTTGATATTTGATATGCAGCATCCTTAGGGGGTGAGATTCAAGTTTGTTCAAGCCATGTCCCTAGGTCCATATTTGGACTCACTGTGGGAGCTTGAATTGTAACTTAGTTCAAAATGAGGAATTTTCTTTAAAAATTTACTTCTTCAGGTCCAGCAGTCGGAATGTTTTGATATTTGGTGTGCAGCATCCTAAGGGGGGTGAGATTCAAGTTTGTTAAAGCCAAATCCCTGGGTTCATATATGGGCTCCCTGTGGGAGGCCGAATTATAACTTAGTTCAATATGAGGAATATTCTTTAAAAATCTTCTTTTTTGGGGGATCCACTGGTCAGAATCTTTGGATATTTGGTATAAGCTTTTCTTAGTAGGAGCAGATGCAACTTGTTGAAATCAATTCTCTGGGTTGATATTTAGGCTACCATGTCAGGTGAGCGCCTTCAGGTCCTTTGGTGCCTATTGTTACAATTTATGAGAGCGTGCATAGGGATACTGTCCCCTCAATTGTGAAAAGACAAATTCACACAGACTTGGTATGGCTTTGGCCTAGGATAAATAGCTTAGATTCATTGCTCCCTTACTATAGTTAGGTTTAAACAGTCACTTGGTTTTATTATTTTAAAAAATTGGGTTTTTTTCAACTACTCAGTTTGCAAATTACGTGGGTGGATGTGGGTGATTTTGTTGGGTAAAGGGTTAAATCAAATCAAAAGGTTAATAACTGAGCTCTCTATGAGAGCAAACATTTTAACTTATTGCAATGTGGGGAATAATCTTTAAAAATCTTCTTCATATCTACCATTCAGAATTTTTTTATGTTTAGTATACAGCGTCCTTTGTGAGGTCAGATCTAAGTTTGTTCAAACCTAGTCCCTTTGTTAATATTTGGGCTTCCTACTGGAACTTGAATTTTAACGAAGTCCAGTATGAGGAATAATCTTTATAAACTCATGTTTTCAAAAAACACTACTCAGAATCTTTTGATATATGGTATACAGAATTCTCACAGGGATCAGATTCAAGTTTGTTCAAATCAAGCCCTTTAGTTAATAATTGGGCTCCATGTGGGAGCCTGAATTTTAACTTAGAGCAATATTGGGAGGAATCTTTCAAAATCGTCTTCTTCAGATCCACCAATCAGAATCTTTATGTTTGGGATATGGCTTCCTTACGGGGATCAGATTAAAGTTTGTTCAAATTAAGTCCCTCTATTAGCATATGGGCTCCCTATTAAAGCCCAAATTTTAACTTGGTTTAATATGAGGTATATTCTTTACAAATCTTCTCACAAAACAACCAATCCAAATCTATTGATATATGGTATACTTACTCCTTAGGGGAGTCAGATACAAGTTTTAAAAACCAAGTCCCTGTATGTCCAATATGAGGCATAATCTTTGAAAATCTTCTTCTGATCCAATGGTCAGAATTCAGATTGGGAGAGGGTTTGCTTTCTCAGTTCCAGTTGTTGAAGTTAAAACCCTAGGTTGATATTTGAGCTCCCTTTTTCTCCTTTTACTTATTGACAAGATTAGGTGATTTTTTTTGTTTTCGTGTTTCAGTGTTTTCTGCTTTGATAAACTGAAATATTGGTT
Source organism: Pictodentalium vernedei (assembly GCA_031216915.1). Lineage (NCBI taxonomy): Eukaryota > Metazoa > Mollusca > Scaphopoda > Dentaliida > Dentaliidae > Pictodentalium > Pictodentalium vernedei. The sequence continues at coordinate 290,047,116 of CM062288.1, forward strand.
TAAAGAAATTCTTTTCTGTTATTTAAGGTGAAGGTGATGATAAGGCCTTGATGTCTAATAAAGATAACAGAAGGTAACTTTATAGTTTATGTGTGAGTGAAATGTATAGAAAACTGGTGTGGGGGAGGGAGTTGGTTCTAACTTATTTGATAAATCGAATTTATCTCACATGTTTTGAAACTGTTTGTTGTAATTGTCGTCTATGATATAACAAAAGGTGTATGGGTTTTTTTTTTAGCTTGACACGTGCTTGTTAATTGCTTAATTATCAATTTTCTGTCTGTTCCCTGCCCACCTCTCTGCCACAGTTTCTATTTGCTGTTACAACTCTGTCTTATAATTGTTCACTGCCTATCTCTCTATCACTATTTCTATTTGCGGTTGTAATTTTATCAAACACACAGTATCAAAATTTGTTATTTGAATTACCTTTTTCTTCTGATTTTTCACAAAATTTTCAACTCAACCATATCATGACTTCCACACTGAAATAAGCTTTTCTGTTCACTGTCTATCTCTAAGCCACCATTTCCATTACCTGGCAATTAGGAAAATTTGCCTCAGCCAAATAATGGCCAAGGCAAATTGATGATGCGTCAGTGAAAATGCATTCTGCTTCAGCAGTTTATAGTGACCATTTAACTCCTTTCATGCTGCTGGTGGATAATCCTACCTATGACAGAATTCCACTTGCCACTGAAATGAGTTGAATTCGGCAAATTTAATCAAATTTCTCCCCTGTAAATTGAATGTAAAATTTTCACCCAGGATTTCTGTAGGCTGCCCCTCTACTTTCAGATTCCTCCCATTCACATCTGTTGTAAAAGTCACCAATAAGTTTTATTGGGAACTCAAAACACGAAAATAAGAATATATATCAAGCTTTTGCGCTTATTACCAACTGCATTTGACAGTACACATATTTCCTTACATTTGTGCAGAGTCTGTTGATCCAAACTATGTTTTATCCTTTACTTATCAAGATTGTACACAATGGAGTGTCAACGATAGCTTCGATATCATCTATGTTACTGAATGCCTGTATTGGTTATAAAATAATAACCCCGAGATGTGCCTTATTAAATATCAATGGGGAAACAGAAATACATAGAGGATATTCACGAAAATTTGATGAATACCGAAAATATCTCGTGAGTGGCTACAAACAAATATGAGGATCTTCACGAGCGATGCAGTCGCGAGTGAAGATCCTCATATTTCTTGTAGCCACGAACGAGATATTTTCGGTATTCATCAAATTTTCGTGAATGCTCTATGACTACAAACTCTCCAATTTGTGGCCTTTATTTGCCATTAAGGCGCAAAATTTATGTGCCGAACCGGCGTCCATACAAAAATTACAACAACCAAACTCCAACCATTGGAATGTGTGAATATCCGCACAAAAAGTAGTCCCGTCTTATTTCTCCCCTAACTTTACGATTTACCAAGGCTGGCGAATTGAAATAATCGCAATGTGTTTCGAAGAAATAGAACAATAACAAAAAACACCACTTTCTTATTTTCAATAACAAGACACGTCATTTTATTTTTTTTGAACTCAATGCACTGAAGACGTGTGAAGTTGAACTGAAGAAATTTGAAAGTGATTTCGGCTTTTCGCTGGAAGGTGAATGAGAAAGTCAAACTTTGAAACCGCTGATTTAATGAATTGATTTAGTCACTGTCACTATCAATTATTCGAATTCGTTTGTATTTGGGACTCTGGAATTCATTACTGATGTGCTGACTCGTTTAAAGTACATGTGATTCGTCATCCGAACCTACGATGAAATATCGATTTCTAAATATCATTTTGATATTTCGTTTTGCCGACCGACAGGGGAATATGACTTAATTTTTCAGCGTGAATTGATGCCTGAGCATTAAATAAAATTGCATTCGCACAGAGGAGGTGGATTAATGATCACTGTGTGGGGGCATTTTATTAGGTGTTATCATTTCATCATCGTATTCGTTTCGGTACCAACTCAGTGTTCTGCAAAAACATGGACGACATCGAAACGATCATTGACACTTTCCCATGTACAAATCTCCAAAAGTAAAAGATAAAACATAGTTTGGATCCTAGCTTGTGAATTATTGCAAATTATCTAAAAGATGTTTTTCAATAACCATCGACTTGATGGAGAATGAAGAATATCTCTAAATAGTTCCTAAATGACGTCACGCTTCAGCAAATCACTTTGCCTTTGATACTGTTACATGCGATTCAGTGCCAGCTTTACCAGCAGTACCAGTAGTTTATGCTATTCCAAGCCATTCTGGTGATTCTGTGACTAAAAAGCTAGATGGATAATAATAATAATAAGATAATAAAGTAAAATAATTGGATGTATAGAAAGTGACTGTGAGAGTGATATTGAACCTTGAACTGGGTAACTTTAAACGCTCTAAAAATTAACATTATGAAGAATATGAGAATATTCTCATTTTTAGTATTATAATTATTAAATTTCATCTTTGAGTTGAACAATTATTTGGTTAAATTATCATGAGAAAGAGGGACTATTTTATGTTTAAGTGATTTGGCTTATACATACTGGAATAAACGATCAGCTGATCTTTGTTATTGTTTTGAAACATACATGTTTGCAGTCAAATTGGATTGAATATTGCACAGTAAAAAGTCATGTAGCAGATAAAAAGAAAAAAGCAATTGTAAAAAATAAAACTTTCAGGTCGACATTCATGAGATAATTCCTGATATTCACTGAAATAGCGTATCTATTTCTAAATTTGTTGGGTAAACAAGACATGCTTTTAAATGTTATGTTTAACATTGGAGATTCACTTTGTTGGAAATTTTAATATTTTTATATATCAAGGGAGAATACTTGTGATGCATAACTCTAATCTTTGTGTTATTGGTATTTGAAACTTTTACTGATATTCCTATTGTCAAGTTTTATTGTTGTTTCACTGTGTATGGTTTTCTTTTAATGGTTGACAAAAAAGAATGCCGAAAAGAATGCTTGTGATTTCAGATTGATTTTTCTTCCTGTGAGGCCCCTGGGAAGTAGAGCTGTGTTTGTTTACTGTGGTAAACAAGTTCTGTTTTACAGGTAGCATAAGACTTGTTCATCAACGCTTGGCATGAAATTCTTCTAAAGTAGGCATCACAGGCATAAATGATTTTCAATGATTTTCTATACTTTTCAACCTGCATTGCAGTAATGATATAGCCATGATGACAAAATTGGCTTACCTTAACCCTTTGTGGTATCTTCCATGCCAGTTCAATAGCAGCAATTAGAAGAGTCTATATTCATCATTTGGGCTAGAACAGTCAGCCCCAGGGCTGCACATTGGAAATATTGATTGGTCTACTATCCCACACATTTACTGAACAGCCATCCTATTTAATAACATGAGGTATCATGTTCCTGGTTGGAAAAATGGCCGCTCTTGTTCAAAGGGTTAAAACACCGCTAAAATGGGAATTTGCAAATGAAATTATTTGTGAGCTATAAGTCAACACTTTGAGAACTCAGTTTTTGTGCAAAGCATGCAAACATATTCTTTTTCTTTCCATTGTTTTTCAGTAACAACAACAACAACAAACCAAAGAAATTAAAACCAGAGGGTGAGGTCATTTTTTTTATATATATTATTATTTCATAGTGGTTGGTATTTTCCTACTTGATAACAGTCTTGCCTTCCACTCTCAGCACATTTGTTCAACTGTGGTTTCGTGTTTTGTGCCTGATTGTATATGTTTCCTGCATATCATTTTATATGATTGCTGTATTTAAGGATACCCATAAGAAATGGTAACAGCATTCACTGCATTATGATTGGAGCATTCTCTTTGAAAACATTCCCAAAACATATGCTTTCTTATCCAAATAATAAAATACAACACCCTGCTGTTAAGTTGTTTTCAACCTTCAGTCGATATTTATTGAATAACTTAAAGGTTTATAAGCTATGAGATTGCATTTTGTTTGTGAAAAATGATGGGCAAATTGGTTGATAAGGACTACGTTATTTGTGGGGATGATATGGGCACCCAAATAATTATTCTCTTTCAACAAAATTAAATGTAATGTAGATGGAATGTATACTTGTAGGATGCCACTTCTCATTTCTACTTTGGGGCGATTTAACCCGTATTATAAGGTGACAGACTGGTAACCATTCAAAGGCCAAAAGCAACCCATCAAAGTGAACAAATTTACGCCAGGATTTTCTGTTCTGTCAGAATAAATTGTGTTTCTCAGTGGAAGTTAACCCACTCATTATTACTTTTTATGGCACAGCTACACAGCAAGACTGCATTATATTATGAAAGTGGTAGCTTATATCATGTGAATATTGTTACTTCAGCCTCTTAGTCTGAATGTTTGTTGCATTCGACAGATGGATGCATCTCCAACCAGTCAATAAATTGCCCAATGCACTGTGCCTGTGAACCAAATCTCTGTATTTTGCCTTTATCTGTTCATTTTATTTCTATTAACTAAAATTATTATATAAATTAGATCAAACATCATTTAATACTTCCAACAAGATGTCTTTTAGATGGTTCCTTTTCGGTTGGTTTTGGGCTACCCTCATATTTCTCGCTAGGTATGACATGAAATTGAGTCAACACCAAATAAGTGTTGGTCACATGTTGATATTTTATACTAGGTCAGGAGCATACGTGAATGTCATTATAAAGTTTGGACAAGATGAAGATGCTATTCATCACCAAGCTCTTGGGCTACCAGTCTAATTCTGCATGGCATTTGATACTGTTATCAGCTGTTTGTTCACCGTTTTTCAGAGTTTACATTGCATGTGATGTTCCTTCACCCTTAGAGATATAGAGATATTCTTTCATGCTCCTATTATAGATTTTCCAATGAATGAGTATCTAATTCAACTTAAAGCTATTAAGATATTAAAGCATATAGGGGAACTATGCAGCATACTCATAAATTTATGGCTGTGGTGAGTCTTTATCTTTAATGGTAATGTTTTAAAACATTGGGTCAAATCAAGCCTTAATTGAGCAATATTTCTTGCATTGATTCAAATAAAATAGATGTTTATCCCTTTACCTAACACAGTATTTTTTAAAAGTAAATTAAATTTCACATTTTTCGAAAACAAATTTAACAATTTTTCAATGAAACCATACAAATATGGATATCATCAAAACCAGCTCAACGAGCTGGTTCTAATGATCTCCATATTTGTGTGGTTTTATTGAGAAACTTCCAAGATATTTTCAGCTATTGTAGGCTTATTCTGGTTAATTTTCTGGCCGTTTTTGGCTGCTATGTTAGGTAGAGGGTTATTTTTTTGTTTATTGGAGTTTAAGGTCACAATGGCTAATCATGACTGTGACAGTTTTACAGGTGCAGGAAGCCGGAATACGTGGAGAGAACCACTGAGGAACGACGAGCAACTCTCAGCTCAACATTCTAACTTTGTTCAAGCTCTGCTCAAGCAGAGTTACAGCGGTTGAATGCATCTGCACCATTGATGTGCAGTACGCCTTAGTACATGGCGTCATTGTGCCCCCATCTAGGCAACCGGGATAAAGTGCCTTACCCAAAGACACAATGTGGGTCGTCCCAGGTAGAAGGTTAAGGTAGCTTTTAGATTCAGACATCTGGAATATTTTTTGGTTGGAAAAGTGAACGATAGGTTTGCCTTTTTGACCAACTGAAATATTCCATAAGAGTAAATCAAAACATAGGTAATTAACATAGGTATTTAATGGATAGACTTGCTCCAGGCAATAACAAGATTGAATTTGTTACAGAATTTGACTGATGGCTTGAGAATTTCATTCATCACTTGATCCAGTACCTAAATAAAGATTGGTGAATGGATCGAGAAACAAAAAAAAAACACTTCCTATAAGACATCAGATTTATATTTGTTTAAAACAATATTTTATTTTGTAGAAGATCAGCTGTAAAAAAAATAGTTTCTAGTGTTGTCGATATTTTGAAGCATTCAATAATAAAGTTTTATTAGTTATTTTTCTGTTGGGACTTGATGACACTTTTGACAATTTGGGTCATCTTGTGTCGGAGAATTTTATCGGTGGAGGCATCTTTGGTACCCTGAGAGAATCGCTGAGCAATGGCATGCGGATGTCAGACTCTCCAATGTACCAACTCTGCACAGTCAGGGTTCGAATTAGTTGAAGACAAGTGAACCATCGATGTGCAGTATGCCTTAGTACACAGCAAAACCCTACCTGCCCCACACACACATGTGTATTTGGGAACACGTACCTTCCCTAAGTACACAATGCAGCCAGCATCAATCTGTGGACCATTCAGTTTGAAGTTCAGTGCTCTAACAACTGAGCCACCATGCTCCCCCAAAATGTTAATAAAACAACAGTTCATAATTAATTGAATAATGTTATTGGAAGTCATCAGACCGAAGTCCAGAGGTCAATGTCAAGTTTGTACAAGACTACAACTGTGTATACTGAGGGGTTATTCCAACTGTACAAAGAAATCTCTGTTGATGGGATCAAGCAGTTATCAAACGATTTTTGTGCTCCAGTTGATTGATTTTATATCAAATTTCATGAAAAAAATCTAAAATTTCTTAACAGGTTATGATTTGATGGTTAGAAAGAGACTTTTGTCATGTGATAAATTCTGCTATTTTTCATTTTTTAGATCTCCCCATGAATGATGCATATGACTCGGGGCCACTACGACCAGAAGGTTTGTATGTTTCTGCTTTATACTGGGTTTAACATCACAAATAACATACTGAGGCACAATTATGGAAATTCCTGTGGAAAAAGGTAGAGGTATAGAATGAAGAGCAACATACATTTATATGTTCCATGTACACTTGTACATTTGTTTCACAATATGTCCATCTAACATCTTTGCTGCTTAAACAAAACTACTGTTTATTGGATTCAAATTATCTCATTTCATTATTAAATCTCACACATTTGTATTAAAAATACTTTGTGTTTTCACATATTTCACATTACCTGTCACAAATACCACCGTGATGAGACACAAACTGTACATGTTGAGTTAAAAATTGGGGTTATTAGTCCCCTAACGGCATCGCAGGAGGGGACTATAGGTTTGCACTCTGTCCATCCGTCAGTCTGTATGTCTGTCAGTCTGTCAGTCTATCAGTCACACTTTAGTTTTCCGGAGTTTTTTTGGAAACGCTTATACAGAATGATTTCATTTTTGGTAAACTACTATAGAACGATGACTTACAGATCAAGTTTGAGTTTCATGCTGATTGCATTATTGTTGTGTGAGTTACGGCCCTTGGAAATATGGGAAAAAGCACCAAAATATCAGTTTTCCAGAGTTTTTTTTGAAAAACTTCAACAGAATGATTTCATTTTTGGTAAACTACTATAGAACGATGACTTACAGATCAAGTTTGAGTTTCATGCTGATTGCATTATTCTAGTGTGAGTTACGGCCCTTGGAAATATGGAAAAGCACCAAAATATCAGTTTTCCGGAGTTTTTTTGGCTTCAGCGGAATGATTTCATTTTTGGTAAACTACTATAGAATGATGACTTACAGATCAAGTTTGAGTTTCATGCTGATTGCATTATTCTTGTGTGAGTTATGGCCCTTAGAAATATGGAAAAGCACCAAAATATCAGTTTTCCAGAGTTTTTAGCTCACCTGAGCGAAGCTCAAGGGGAGCTTTACTAATCACTTTCTGTCTGGCGTCCGTCATCCGGCGTCCGTCGTCCGTCGTCGTCCGTCCGGCGTTAACTTTACATTATCGACTTCTCCTCCTAAACCACTAGCCCAATTTTATTCAAATGTTGGCTAAATGTTTATTACCTAATGCCAATTCAGATTTGTTCAAATGAAGTTGCCCCTCCTTCTGGGTGGTGCCACGCCCCCAAGGGGCACCAAAATCTTTGTAAATCTTCTTCTCATGAACCAGCAGTAGCAGAGACTTGATATTTGGTGTGCAGCTTCCTTTTGAGGTGTAGACTCAGATTTGTTCAAGAGAAGTTTGTGGGGCTATACTTGGCGTTGTTATGAGAGGGGCAAAATTTTTTGCCCCGCCCAAAATTTCTATTTTCCAAACCGAGAGGCTGATTTGAACCAAATTTTATGTGAGGGCTTATTGGGTCATGAGTACTTGATTTATGCAAAAAAAAATTTTCCCGCAGCCCCGTGGGAACCGCAGGAGCTAAAAATAGAAAAAATTTAAAACGCCCATATCTCCAAAACTGCACGGCACTGAGAATTTTTATTTGGTGTGCAGCTTCCTTAGGACCAACAGAAAGGATTGGTAAAAAAAAATTGCCATCGGTTTTATCATAGGGTACAGTTTCGGGACTTTGAAAAAGTGCTGAGTCAGCACTTTTTAACACTGTAGGCAATGGGAAAAACATTAAAAAATCTTCTTCTCCAGATCCAGCAGGCAGAATCTTTTGATATTTGGTATGCAACATTGTAGGGTGGATCTGATTCAAGTTTGTTCAAATCGGCCCCCTGGGTTCATATTTGGGCTCAGTATAGGAGCCCGATTTCGAACTTAGTGCATTTCAGGCAAATTTCTTAAAAAATCTTCTTCTCCAGATCCAGCAGGCAGAATCTTTTGATATTTGGTATGCAACATTGTGGGGTGGATCTGATTCAAGTTTGTTCAAATCGGCCCCCTGGGTTTATATTTGGGCTCAGTATAGGAGCCCAAATTTGAACTTACTGCATTTCAGGCAAATTTCTTTGAAAATCTTCTTCTCCAGATCCAGCAGGCAGAATCTTTTGATATTTGGTATGCAACATTGTGGGGTGGATCTGATTCAAGTTTGTTCAAATCGGCCCCCTGGGTTTATATTTGGGCTCAGTATAGGAGCCCAAATTTGAACTTAGTGCATTTCAAGCAAATTTATTAAAAAATCTTCTTCTCCAGATCCAGCAGGCAGAATCTTTTGATATTTGGTATGCAACATTGTGGGGTGGATCTGATTCATGTTTGTTCAAATCGGCTTCCTAGATTCATATTTGGGCTCACTATAGAAGCTCGAATTCGAACTTAGTGCATTTCAGGCAAATTTCTTAAAAAATTTTCTTCTCCAGATCCAGCAGGCAGAATCTTTTGATATTTGGTATGCAACATTGTGGGATGGATCTGATGCAAATTTGTTTAAATCGGCTCCCTAGATTCATATTTGAGCTTACTATAGAAGCTCGAATTCGAACTTAGTGTATTTCAGGCAAATTTCTTAAAAAATCATCTTCTCCAGATCCAGCAGGCAGAATCTTTTGATATTTGGTATGCAACATTGCGGGGTGGATCTGATTCAAGTTTGTTCAAATCGGCCCCCTGGATTCATATTTGGGCTCACTATAGAAGCTCGAATTCAAACTTAGTGCATTTCGGGCAAATTTCTTCAAAAATCTTCTTCTCCAGATCCAGCAGGCAGAATCTTTTGATATTTGGTATGCAACATTGCGGGGTGGATCTGATTCAAGTTTGTTCAAATCGGCCCCCTGGATTCATATTTGGGCTTAATATAGAAGCCCGAATTCGGACTTAGTGCATGTCGGGCAAATTTATTAAAAAATCTTCTTCTCCAGATCCAGCAGGCAGAATCTTTTGATATTTGGTATGCAACATTGTGGGGTGGATCTGATTCAAGTTTGTTCAAATCGGCTTCCTAGATTCATATTTGGGCTCACTATAGAAGCTCGAATTCGAACTTAGTGCATTTCAGGCAAATTTCTTAAAAAATCATCTTCTCCAGATCCAGCAGGCAGAATCTTTTGATATTTGGTATGCAACATTGCGGGGTGGATCTGATTCAAGTTTGTTCAAATCGGCCCCCTGGATTCATATTTGGGCTCACTATAGAAGCTCGAATTCAAACTTAGTGCATTTCGGGCAAATTTCTTCAAAAATCTTCTTCTCCAGATCCAGCAGGCAGAATCTTTTGATATTTGGTATGCAACATTGCGGGGTGGATTTGATTCAAGTTTGTTCAAATCGGCCCCCTGGATTCATATTTGGGCTTAATATAGAAGCCCGAATTCGCACTTAGTGCATTTCGGGCAAATTTATTAAAAAATCTTCTTCTCCAGATCCAACAGGCAGAATCTTTTGATATTTGGTATGCAACATTATGGGGTGGATCTGATTCAAGTTTGTTCAAATCGGCTTCCTAGTTTCATATTTGGGCTCACTATAGAAGCTCGAATTCGAACTTAGTGCATTTCACGCAAATTTCTTAAAAAATCTTCTTCTCCAGATCCAGCTTCAGAATCTTTTCATATTTGGTAAGCAACATTGTGGGGTGGATCTGATTGTGATTCATGAACGTATTTATTTGTAAAGTTGATAGAATCTTAGACAAAATTTGCAGAAAAGATCTACTATAGAAGGGGTGGTATCCAGGGTGAACCGTTTACCCAAATCTAGCAGTACTAATGCATTATTCACACAAATCTCCGTTCAAATTTTATGACCCCTCATTGGAACACACGCATTCAGCTCATTCCAACAAAGGTCATATGCCATGTTTTCGAGACAAAGGAATAAAAATTTTAGTTATTCATGAAATTTTTAGGCAACTGTTGTCTGTTATTCACATTGCTTCATGAAATTTCAGTACTTTTAGAAGTTACCTCAGTAATCAAGGGTTAATTCCCCTTAATTAAATGTCGCCTTTAAAAAACAACCACTTTGCATATCTTACCTTTTTACCAGCATAACTGCCAAAACTTGTCAGCATTCTTCGCAAAAATCACTATTCAAATTTTAATTTTTGTCTCTTAAACATACATGTACTTATCGCTTGTAAATACCCCATCGGAATGAGCTTTTTGAGCTCATTCCAATGAGAGGTCGCACACCATGCTTTTTGAGTCAAAAAAGCAATTTTTTTAGTTATTCCAGAATTTCGTACGTAAAACACAGCTTTATGACTTCACATTAAAATGAGCTCTCTAAGCTTGTTCCAATCAACATTCACGCACTATGTCTTTCACACAAAAAATAAAATTTTCCATTTATTCAGGAATTTTGTTTGCAAGAACACTTTTACCCCCCCCCCCCCCCCACACACACAAACACACACACACACACACACACAAACACAGACACACACATCAGCAAAAAAACAGTTACTTCAATTTTTAAATGCATTATAGGAACAACTTGCCTAATCAAATTTAAATACTTTTGCATCATTCTGTATCTAGAACAAACCATTTACCATATCTTTACGCAAAATTCTCCAGCATCATTCACAAAAAAACACCATTATTTATATATTCACATTTCTGTCTCAAAAATATACCTGATCTTCCCATACCCCTATTGGAATAAGCTGTTTGAGCTTGTTCCAATGATGATAAAAAAAACTAATATTTTGGAAAATTTGTGAAAATTTTTGTTTTCTTGCATGCAAATATATACATGTAGCACATGGAAGATATCCACAGTTGGGGAGAGATGTCCAAGGCTATCTCTTCACATTCCTTGTTTGTGCTTCATGCTAAACCAGTTTGTCTGCAGAGATAAATTTGCTTTATTAAAAATCATTGGAGATTGGCCACACACCAACGATTTTAAATAAAACTAATTTTAGGTAACAAATGTTGAACTTCAAACAAAATCTATCACTCAACCAGTTAATGTTGATGAGGCATGACATGGTGAAGGTGACCTAAAATACTTCTTAGAGTCACTTTGTCAGGTGAGCGATTAAGGCCACGTGGGGCCTCTTGTTTTTGGAAACGCTTCATCAGAATGATTTCTTTTTTGGTAAACTACTATAGAACGATGACGTACAGATCAAGTTTGAGTTTCATGCTGATTGCATTATTCTTGTGTGAGTTATGGCCCTTAGCGGGGGAGGAATTCGCTAGAATTGTGCACTTGGTGATACCTTCCTGAAATTTGGCATGATGTAAGGGTAGGCATCAGAGATTTCAAAATCGATCGGCTACAAGTTGGCACCATCCTCTAGCCACCACTAGCAGCGAAATCCAAAATGGCCGCCAAGCGGATCGAAAAAAAGCTATTTTCGCCGATCGCACAACTGAAGCTCCAAACCTAACACCATACATGTGCTGTAATTGATGTGAATGATGGAGTGAAGCCCTTGGAACAAGTTGGGGGGAAGATTAATGGATAATGGGATCAGAATTTCCGTCGATGTGTGCGTCTGTGTGTCTGACTGTCAGTATGATCGTCCGTCCGTAGATAAATTAGTGTTGAATGTTTCTCGGGAATGCAATGGTCAAATGAACATGGTATGAGAGATTCCTGTCAACACATGAACAAGGGTACTCGATAGTATGCAGCAGTGGGGATACTTGGACATTTGATAATCCAATTAAAGTGACAGTCTATTCTCAACTTCCGGCATTTTCGATAGATTTATTTTCTAAGAAAATAAAACTATCAAATTTCTAGAGGAGTTCTGGTTCAATCTCAACACCATAGCGACACGTCTGCCAGCAAGGGCAGTGCTGGAATGAACTCGGGATGCATTAGTTCCCGTTGTTAATTATACAATGTTATCTTGCCAGTATAGAACATTGGCAAAATGGGACTAGAAGGGGTGAGTGTATGTTTGCAGTCATTCGAGGTACAGGAATATTTTTTGACTACAAGTAGTATTCTTCATTTTCGGCCAGTTAAGATGTGGTGTGTTCCAAGTCAGGATTAATGTTGCCGACACTTAATGCCCATCCCTCATGGTATGCTACTTTACCAGGGATATAGAGATATAGCCACCACTGGGAGCCAAAACATGACCTTTGATGTCGATGAGTGGTCGAAATGTTTTAGCGAATAACTTATCGAAATATGATCCGGTATGGCAATTTGATACCTTACGTTAGATTTATTAGATCAACTCAGGTATGGATTCATTGAGACATGAGTGCGCTACAAGATGAAGGATTTCCAAGTTGATTTGCTATGGAGTAGGAACTGACTAGTCACATGTGGCCTATGGCCAGAGAAAGACAAGGATACCATAGATGAACACACGGGTGAACGAAGGTATCAACTGTTGTACAGAGGCAAAATAGTTGGGGATATTGTATCATGCTATGCATGAATTAACACCGTCTTGTGCAGTAAATAACAGACTATTTTCCGAAATCTAAAACTGTATTCCTATACCCCGGACAATGTAGCAAGCCACATGGGATGAACATTTGTTAGCAAAATCAACTCAACTAGAAACATGACATGTGTTAACTGGCCGAAAATGGAAAAAAAAATACCAGAATAGGAGATGACTGGTCCTAACATGACAGTATACTACTCAATATTGTTACAACAGCCACCTTCACACTTACACAAAGGTGTGCACCTTAATCCAGCTTTCAAGCATTTGCAATTGCCCTTGCAGGCCTTGGCACAACTACAGTGGAGCATCAGTGCACATGCAGCACTTGCGTCTCCTAGGTGAGTCCAAAATGGGACCAGAATATTGAGACGTGGATTCCACTCCCATCCGTACTGTGATGGGTCTGGCACACATAAGTGTTTCTGCAGAGCACGATGCCAAATGAAAGATGACACAAGAATTACCCTTTTTACATGTTGATACAGAGCTGCTTTGGTGGGCGGGATGTTTTCCATAGACTTAAGGCCATGTGTGAACATATGCCGTCTCGCATCATTGACACGTGTACTGACACAACTGTTACTGTACATCTGTATGGTGAGTTTTTCGATATGCTGCATATGAGGGGAATCCTCTGAAAAGACTTGCGGATTCTCAGTCAATTCTATCATCATTTCAGTTGATGCGGGAAAATTCATCCATGCATTCCATCCTGTCTTCTTCCCAATGCCGAGCATGCTGGATGTTACATCACAACCTGTGAAGGCGTGGAAGAAAGTCAGGGCCTTACAGTAATCAGGTCCAAGTTGTGAAGCTATCTCATGAATTGGCATATCTTTATATGCCTTTCCAATTCCAAACCCAATCCACAGCTCACTGAGTCCAAGGTCACGGAATGTTGCGAAATGGTGCAAAGACAGAATGACGACATCAGAATCAACCGTGCGAAGAAAAGCTATTTTGTGACCTTGTGAGACTGCATGGTTGAGATGAAGCATCATGCGCGTGTCTGCTTCCTCGTGGTTCGATGGAGATATGTCACATAAGCTAACATCCTTATTGCATAGTACATATTCTCCTGATGTCGTTAACAACTGGTACTCGGATGTTGATGTTAATTTCAGCAGTTCAGCAGACAGGAACTTGAAAAATTCGTCTTTATTCTCACTAACTTTCAAGAATGCCTGCCAATTCTTCCCTTTAGGTAAAGGGACGTTCTCGGACACCCGTATCAACCTAACTGCTGTCTAACCGAGGCGTTTTGCTCGCGTCTGATTCTTCAAACTGCCTTCGGGGTAACAGTCATAGATCGCATCAACCCTTGTGGTGTTCGTGTTAATCAGAGATTCGATGTATGGCAATAATTGCAATCGAGCATATTCTCCAAACAGATCCGCTTTCTGTGGTTTGATTACATGGACTACAGCAGGCATATCCAAGATGACAACTGAAGCTTGTCTAGCTGCTGAATTCTTCCCTTGTGCAGGAATAGCTGGTAAACAATTGAGAATTTGAGATTTTGTCCCACTCCGTAGCTTACCTCTATCGGATAATGCTGGCGGATCACGTGCATTCTCGTGCATGAAAAACTCATCCATGTTTGAATCAGGCCGGGCTTGCAGTGAAACGAACATCTGGGTAACTATTGCGGCAGTTGCTTTACTTGACATGAGTTTGTCTCGGCCTTTGTCCAGGTTGGCTGGGGGTGGGTTAAGGAAGGTATATATATTTGCCTTGGGAATAACATCATTCAGGGGTACGGTGCATTCCACAAGCCTTTCCTTCAAGAAAGTGGAATATAAATGCTTGCCCCTTTCGGGTAATGACCGTAAACTCTTACTAACTTCGGGGTCCATATATTCACCAGTATCTAATGTCACCAGCTGACCACTAGTTTCATCATAAGGGTTGATAATGAGTCCCTGATTCACCAGATCGAGGAGAGATTTCAATTGATTCAGAAATTTTTTCTGCTCTGATACCGAACTTTCCGGGTGTTCCGTGTTATCTGATGATGTTGTGTGGAAACTTGCATATTCATACTCATCTATAACACGCAGAACTTCTGACCTTGAAAGCTCAATAACGACTTTCTCTTCAGCCTGGCCATAGAGACCTTTTGGACCACTGTCTTCTTTGAGTAGTTGGATACTATGTTCTTGGCTCTGATCTAAACCCATCATACTGAACTTCCTCTCACTACGCTGGACCACAAAATGGCCTTCCATGAATTTGTTGTGGATTGAAGGATGCCGCCTGGGTAGCTGAGACATGTCTCTCAGAAATACGGGGACCCACCGACAATAATTTGTATGTCCTAGGGCAAAAAAGTAACTGCACAACTCATCGATAGAACACAGTGTACCAGGCCAGTTACCGATTCGTTGGTTCCGAACGAATTGACAGCTTGTCAAGAGAAAGTTCCGAACGATTTCACCCCAATAGCGCGCAGTTGGAGATTGTGAAAGAATCCTCTGTTCCCACATTTCAAATGACTCATGGGGCCCAGTCTGCTGACAGTAAATCTCATAAGCATTCTTTCTGAGGATCTCAAGCCAAGCTAGAGTGAGAAGATATGCCTGTCGCGTCCTCTTGACATGTTTCCCACCAAGTAGGGATGATGCTACACCGGGTGTGAATATCTTTGCGAGGTGAAACATTCGCTCCCAACCAGAACCACCCATAAGCTTACCACCAGCTTCTTGGGTGCACATTTCAAGATGCAGGAATCCAATCATACACACCATTCGATCCTCACCTATCTCCTCTGGGAACAGCCATTGACATTTTTTCTGCCTGGCATACAACGGACAGTCACCTTCAATGACAGGTATCTGGCCGGGGTTTACGAAAGCAGTAGCTTCCCTGACCACATACATAGCATGCTTCTGCATACTGAGTGAGTCCGCTTTCTGCTCACTGAAAACAGGGAATACCCCAATAACTGCACGAGGTTTGACATTGTCTTGATCTTCATGTTTTGAAAAGAAGCCTGAAAAGGTCACAGGGACTTCATCAAGCTGCCAGCTGCCATCAACCTTCCCTTTATTGCTGATCTGTGACACATGAGACAACCAGTCATTCTCTCCCACGTTCAAATCTGCATATTCATTGGGCCGTACATTACATTCATCTGGAGATTCAAGCCTGATGTCCCCACCAAAGTCTTCAACGAAAGGAACAAATGCATAGTCGTCTGGGAGTTCAATTTGTGTGTCTTCTGGAACATCTAAACTCAGTGGTGGGGGATCAGTACCCACATTGTCCCTGCTCAGTTGACCAATGAGTGTGATGGACGTACCATGCATATCAGATCTACCAGATACATCAATGTTATCAGTGGTTCCTATCGAGAAAACATTACGTTTGCAGTTAGCTGGGACTACAACACCTTCGTTCTTGAACCGCAGTGAAACAGCTCTCGCGAAACTCCTGCGAACATCCATTACGCGATCATAAGAGACAGAGAGTCCCATTTGATGAAAATCTCTGATAAGATTTTTCATACGATCATGGGCATGCAACTTCAAACCCACATAAAGAGGCATTGGAGTTTCTCTGTCACGTCTCTGGTGAACATTTTGTGCATGTTCGGAGCGTTTCGCTGAATTGCTGATCAACATCTGTGAAATAGTACAAGCCACTCGAGTCTTGGCATTAACAGTCTCATCATCGCCTAAGTTCTGTATACTACATGTGCCCTCAAGTAGAACTCTAAGAAGAGTCAGGAGTGAGTTGGGTACAGGCTCGCTCAAGCAATAAGATGAAAATGATCCCGTGAAAGGAGCTTGAGATATGAGTATGTGTTTACGCAGAAGAAGACCCACATCAACTATCTTTTTTGCCTCTTCCTCAGACACTATACGAGTTAAAGATTCGGACAACAAGGAGCCAACTCGAAACCTACTTGAAATAAACACATCTCTACCCTGTGTGAAGGCGTCCCAGCCATCGCCCAATTTCTGCAACAAATGTTCTTTGAATCGAGTGGAATGTATTTCTTCACTAAGCCAATCAGAACCGACTTGCTTCAACCTCCGACTGTACAGATTCTTGAGATCGACAAGCTTCATCGCGGAATCGTTGTGTTCAACAAATGTTATGAGCTCTGCCATAACGAGAGGGTCATAGGGCAGGCCTGACGCGGAATGTTCGGCGTTCTTCGACTTTTTAGATTTAGCCGCTCGTGCTTCATTGGCAAGCTTACAATAACAGGTTTTGTGATAGTAAAGATCACTAGCAGCGGAATCAAATGCTGCATTGACCCGAGAAAAAACAACCCAGTTCTCGGCTTCCTTTGCCATAATTTTGAGTTTATTGTTATCAGACATTGATCTGCAAATAGGCTCACTGCTGTCACCTTCGCGTTTGTGACAATAAACACACTGGGGCAGTTTCCTGTCACAGCCAGATTCAAAACTTGTCCGTGTTCTTTTAGGACTCAGCGTGGAGCAGGATGCCACTGCCTCATTTCGCTCTCGCTTGTGTAGCACGCGCTGTACGATGTGAGTCCGAATACTGTCACGGCATGTCTTATGATATATTGCCTTATTCGTCAACAGTGACATCGACATACACTCATCACTCTCTCTCATCAAACAATCAATGGTCAAATTATATGGAAGCTCAACGCCATTATCTAGGAAGCGCATTATGTCTTCCTCAATAGCTTTATAGGCGTCATGAAAACGAGATTCTCTATACGGACGCATCAATTTCTTGGAACTGTCTTGCTGGCAAAAGCAACAACGTTCCCAGTCAGTACTAGTCCGTACACGAAGAGGATTCTCACTCATTCTGTGAATGATTTTTGTGAACAATCGCGTTCTCGAATTAATTTCGACAGACAAATCAGAATTGCTTGCGGAATTACGCCAAACAAGAGATTGTATGGCAAAGAGACTGCTTCATAAAGAGCGTTGTTTCTCCGGGATCAGCGTCATTCAGGTTTGCCTGAATGACGCTGATCCCGGAGAAACAACGCTCTTTTCAAGTTCCAAGAAATTGATGCGTCCGTATAGAGAATCTCGTTTTATTCTACATCATCTCCCACGTCTGTTTCCAACACGTGCGTGGATCAGAGTTCACTTTCGCGCCCTTACAATCGGATGTATAGTCGGTAGACCGTCGAAAAGGAGGTTCCCTTCAGCCGCTGGCGGCCATTTTGGATTGTGCCGCTACTGGTCGCCACCGGTCGGTGTCAACTTGTAGCCGATCGTTTTTGAGAACCTCATAGCCTACACTAACAGTGTGCCAAATTTCAAGAAGGTATCACCAAGTGCACAATTCACCTGTATGTGACGAATTCCTCCCCCGCTACCTTGGAAATATGGAAAAGCGCCAAAATATCAGTTTTTCAGACTTTTTTTGGAAACACTTCAACGGAATGATTTTACTTTTGGTAACCTACTATAGAACGATGACATACAGATCAATTTTGAGTTTCATGCTGATTGCATTATTCTTGTGTGAGTTGTGGCCCTTGGAAATATGGAAAACCGCAAAAATATCAGTTTTCCGGACTTTTTCTGGAGACGCTTCAACGGAATGATTTCATTGTTGGTAACCTACTATAGAATGATGACTTACAGATCAAGTTTCATTTACACTCTGTTCATCCATCCATCATTCTGTCAGTCAGTCTGTTGGTCATACTTTAGTTTTCCGGACTTTTTTTGGAAACGCTTCAACGGAATGATTTCATTTTTGGTAACCTACTATAGAACAATGACTTACAGATCAAGTTTCATTTGCACTCTGTCCATCCGTCAGTCTGTCAGTCAGTCTGTCAGTCATACTTTAGTTTTCAGGACTTTTATTGGAAATGCTTCAACTGAATGATTTCATTCTTGGTAACTACTATAGAACGATGACTTACAGATCAAGTTTGAGTTTCATACTGATTGCATTATTCTTGTGTGAGTTATGGCCCTTGAAAATATGGAAAAGTGCCAAAATATCATTTTTCTGGACTTTTTTTGGAAATGCTTCAACGGAATTCAAGCTGATCACATCTGGGTTGTAACATTTGTATAATTATTAATGCTCATTAGTCCGGTAGGGGACATTGTATTGCTTCAGTGATACATGCGCTCTTGTTT
This sequence comes from Pictodentalium vernedei, assembly GCA_031216915.1. Classification (NCBI taxonomy): domain Eukaryota; kingdom Metazoa; phylum Mollusca; class Scaphopoda; order Dentaliida; family Dentaliidae; genus Pictodentalium; species Pictodentalium vernedei. Next base: position 290,066,295 of record CM062288.1, read on the forward strand.
ATTTATTTATTTATTTATTTATTTATTTATTTATTTATTTATTTATTGCAATTTAATGGCCCTTTTTTGACAGCCAGTATCACCTTACATCAGACAGTTTTATGGGAGGAGACATCGAGGCATCCCAGAGCGTACTACTGAGTAGGGACAAGCAACTGTCAGACTCATCAACATACTAACTCCTCACAAACAGGGTTTGCATTGCTTCAAGGAAAGTGCTGCATATAAATCAGGGCTCAATGGGCAGAGTTACAATACTGAGAGTCAATCATGCTTTCTTCTCAGGCATAGCACATCTTTGAGTGCATATCTCAAAGAATGTGTAATTATATTTTGAGATTCCTCGAAAAATTCTAAACCTCATTGTCAAATTGCATTTCTCAAAAATGTGGGCAGGGCAAAAACAAACCTGTGTCATGAGAATAGCTTTGGAATTGTGTGACATGTCGAATATGGGAATAACACCAAATAAATTGAAGCTCATTGGAGACTTGCAAAATGGATGTTTGTTTTTTTTGGTGGTGATATTCATGATATTGCTAGAAGGGGCTTATTAGTACTGAAATGGTTGTCCAGTTTCTCAACAAGATAACTGTGAACTCCAACTGTATATTATCAAGATATCAGCTAATTTTAACCACATACTTCAGTGGAGTTCATTACAGAGACATCATCGGGCCAGCAGGTATCTGCATGTAGTAAACCTTAGGGATCAGAATCCTCACGAAAAGGGAAACTCAAAAATGTGTGCGCAAACTATTCTGCCCTAAATAAAATCATTGAAGACTGAATTAGTCAACTACAATTTTATTCAGGACAGAATATTTTAACTTACAGAAATTTAACCTTGTTAATGATAGAAAGTGATGTGCAAGCTTGAAACATACCTATACTCCTCTAGATAGGCACAAAAGAAGCTGGTTCAACGTAAAACAAAACTTTAAGCCACAGACAAACCTTGACCTTGTCAGGGGATTTCCCACCTATTTACATAATCTATGTCAGCTGTTATTTCTCCAGCATATCACAGATCAATATCCAGTGTATTGTTGTGTCAGTCAGTGAGCAGTTTTGGGTCAATTAATCAGGGCACAGATAAACGGCTCAAGATTTTTGCCAGAAAACTAAAAATCTTTTCAGACAATAAAAAACAATTACAGTGGAACCCATTTAACCCATTTCTAAACTGAATAACCCTGTTAATTTTAAATTTCCCAACAGAAAGCCATTTACCATACCTCCAGCACAAATTTGACGTGTTCATTGAATGTAAGTTGTAGAGTAAACTTTTGTTAATTGAATAAAAAAACTTGGAACCTATCAAGAAATTACTCTGACTCTCCCCATTTTCCCTTTGTTTATGGACCTATTTGGCCTCATTACATCCAATACAGGCATTTAATCTATTATATCGTGTTTGACAGAGCTCATGGAGCTCTGCCAAACAAGATAGAATAGATGCTAAGTTTATCTAGAATACAGGAAAGTGGCACAATCCCTGTTAATTAAATACCCCTGTTAATTGAATAATTTTCATTGGCAGAGTGGCTATTCAATTAACAGGGTTCCACTGTATAATAAAAAAGAAAGAATGAAAAAGTACTGTTGCAGAGTATCATATAACCTACACATATGACACATCCAACAACTATTGTCCGTTCAGAAACCCGGGCATGAAATTGGCAGGGCGATGAAAAGAAAAATACACAAAATATCTACTAAGTTTCAGGTTCGGATTATTTGAAATTGATTTTCTACTCATCACATTCGCGTACTTTTATTGCGAATGTGAAGGAAATTCCGTCATCATTTTTTCCCATTTTCAATGTAGTTTAGCGTGTATTTTCGGAACAGCATCCATTTCTCAACGACGCTCATTTGACGTAACTGGGACAGTTCATTTTCGAAAAGGTAAGAATTTTTTTTAATGCCATTGCGTTTGCGCACTGCGCGGCATATTCACGTCTGCTAATTGTTTGCTTCCGGGTTGGTTTCGTTTTAATTTAGTCAAGGTTAGTCAATCGTTTATACCCAATGTTGCCCATTTCAGAGGACTTCCACCCCAAGCATTGGTGACTGGGTCCTATTTTACCAGTAAGACATAACTTGTTTACAATAGTGAACAAGCAGTCTCTCACTTCCCGGGGATCCCTGGGAAGTGAGGCAGTGCTTGCTTACTATGTCTATGATAAACAAACTCTGTTTTACTGGTAAAATAGGACCCGGTAAGCAATGTCTGGGGTGGAAGTCCTCTAAAATGGTCAACATAGTATAAAAGATTGGCTTGACTTGACTTTATATCCATGTTGTGTTCACGATCAGCCATTGTGCACATGTGATATTAAACACCAATAAATAAATAAATAAATCCAATGATAATTTAACCTTCCAATTATTACTCAAAACAGGCATTCCGTATTCTTATAATAAGAGGCATTATTTGACAATCAACCACTGAAGCTTTATATTTAGTGACAAAACAATTCATTGCCTGTTTCTTTAGTTGGAAAGACGTTTCTCTGAAATTGCCATCTCAATTTCAATTTTCATTACAAATCTTGGGATCAAGGTAGAATAGACATTTAACACCATATGGAGAATGTTGAAAATATGTACATGTTTTGATAACACACTTGATCATCTTCTGGATACTTTTGTTTAGGATAGACTGGGGATGAAAGTTATTTTTTCAGATTAACTTTTCATTTGTCCCATTCAGAAGCCAATGACACTGAACAGTGCTTGTTGACTGATATCTGCTTTACTGATGAAAAATGTGCTGGCATACATTGCCTTCATTGAAGTGCACTGAAATTGGCAATATGGTTTCAAAGTAAACGATCAGCAAAAGTTGACTGTATACCTTTGCTGCAGCCATAATTAGCCATAGATGAACAGAAATGTCTTTAAATGGTAAAAACAAAGAAATGAATCTGTGATAGAAATGTCATTTGCTTATGTGATAAAAAATTTCAAAATTTATTTAAATTGTTTTATACTTTTATGTGCAAGTAAATGTGATATAAATTAAATTAATATTTTATTGTTTCATATTTATTTTTGTTGTTGAATAATAACTTGTTTGATCAAAATTTTGTTGTTTCTCTTATTTTAATTAAGTAGCTGTGGGAATATTCAGACCAGGACCCAACCAGGAAAATATTCAGAATCAGTAATTACTTCATGCAGGGTTCCAAATTTCACATAATGCTTCCACCATTCTCGTGAAGTCTATATATGATAGTATAATTGAACATATATTGGAGGGGGCTTTCAGAGCCATTTCTAATAGTGTTAATCATAATAGCATTTCTAATGCAAAAGAGAAGGAACTCAATAAATGTGTCTTTCATAAATTAATCAGGTCATTGGAGATTGCCAGATATCAGTTGGAAGTGTTCAACAGAATGGGGAGCTTGGTGGCTCATTGAAATTGTAATCTGAAGGTTAATGGTTTGTTCATGACCCACACCATCGACTTTGTGTCCTTATGCAACATACTTAACCCTTTACCAAATGTGGATTGTAGAAGATACCACCAAAACATTTCTTCAATAACTAAAATTTTCAATTTTTGTCTCAAAAACAAAGCTCATGAACCCCCATTAGAACGAGCTTGTTCCAATGAGGGGTCATACGCTATGTTTTTGTGACAGAAATTGCACACATAAAAGTTTGAATGGCGATTTTTATGCTCCCCAAAAAATTGGGGGGGGGGGGGGGGGGGGGGGGGGGTGGCATATAGTAGCTGCTTTATCTGTCCGTCCGTTCTTACGTCTGTCTGTCTGTCTGTCTGTCTGTCTGTCTGTCTGTCTGTCTGTCTGTCTGTCTGTCTGTCTGTCTGTCTGTCTGTCTGTCTCTGTCTGTCTGTCTATCCATCCATGCAGGCCAACATTTGCCCTTTGGGAGGTATAATTTTTGTCCAACTCATGTTTAGGAGGTATTTCTAATTTAGGGAGTTAAATAAGAGTACCCCCTAAAACAAAACCCCCAAAATGGTTCGGCTAGGGCATGGTTAGGGTCAGGGATGGGTTAGGGGTGCCACCAGAGTAGGAGTAGTTCCAAAGTTAAGGCTGGAGGGGGTTAGGTCCCAGTGAGGGTTTGGGTCAGGGGTGGGATTTTAGGGTCCAAATACCTCATATGCCAAAAATGGTTGGGATCCTTCCAGTAGTTTACGAGTCCATAGAGGACACACTTATTAAGTCACCTTTTATACAGTAGAACAGGGATGAGACATTTCAGCAAATTTATGCACAGAATTCTGAAATTTTATTTCTATAAATGTACATGAAAATGGTCTTGAAAGACCTTTTCGTGTAAATTTATGAAATTAAACTATATGTCAACCAACGGGTTTACTCTGTGTTCTTTTAATTTCATAAATTTGTCCTAAAAAATCCTGAGAGTTCTAACTACATGTGTAATTTCAGCAAATTTAGTTGCATGACAATCCCATCCCTGTCAAGAAAATTATAACTCATTGGCCAGCCGCTGATTTGCCATGGTTATCATAAGAGAGGGCCATCATTCCTATTGCACCCCAACCCCTCTACCATCAGGGAATAAATAGAAATTTATGGACCATTACTTGCTGATATAACCCAAAGAGGTGATAATCGGTGCTTATGAATTGCTTGAAATAAGGGGTCCTCTAAAGTGGTAAGATTAACAAAGACCAGAAATGTCTGTCTCAACACTATTTTATAGTTTTATTCCATTAGTGATAATGCCATACATAGATAAAAGGAGGATATATAACTTTTTGAATGGATACCGAAATCATTTCATTGGGGAGAGTGAAAAATAACACATTCTCACGAGTATAATTTTTCATCCTCGCGAATGTGATATTTCTGTATCCATTCGAGAACTGTACATTTCCTTTTTTATTATACCCAATGGGGCAAGGCCCTAAGCCAGCCGAAACTAAATTTTTCCGACGAGGGGGCGAAGGTTGAAAATTTCCGACAAAATTTCTGAAATTTTTCAAAAAATGCCCCCAAAACCTCCATTTTGCACACAAATTCCAGAAAAAGAAGCCAAAATTACCAAAAACCCTTCAAAATTCGACTGAAAAGAGACAAAAATTTCCGAAAAAGAGGCAAAAATTTCCGTCAGACACTATCATGAGGGAGGGGGCGGTTCCCCTAGCCCCCACAACACCCCACTACCTTCGGGCCTGATGGGGCCCTACCGTCAGACGCAAGCATGCACTTGATTCAGAATTAATTGCATCTTTTCAGTTCCATCAAATAGTCCCATCTCGAGGTTCATTATGTATCGTAACACTCAAAAAACCAATTGGTCATTAAGTTTACCACATGCAACACTTAAGACAAACATGTTCTTTAATACAGTCCACCCGGGGGGGGGGGGGGGGGGGGCAATTAGGGAAATGAGAAGGTTTTTGCTTCAAAATGCTTTTTGAAGGATTTGGAGAAATTTTATGCGAAAACAATTATTTATTTATTTATATATTGGGCTTTATGACACTTTCATCTGTGTCGAGCAGATTTACGGGTGGAGGAAGCCGGAGTACCCGGAGAGAACCACCGAGCAGTGGCGAGCATCTGCTAGGCTCTCCAACGTACCAACCCGATAAGGGTTAGCATTGGTTGAAGGCATGTGCACCATCGACGTGCAGTACGCCTTAGTACACGGCGCCACCGTGGCACCAAGAAGGCAATGGGGATGAAGTGTCGTGCCCAAGGACACAACGCGGTTGCCGCAGGTGCGATTCGAACCAAGGACCTCTCGGTTTGCAGCCTGCACCTCTACCAACTGAGTCACCACGATAACCGCGAAAACAATTACATCTATGACCACTCATCCCTACAAACACTTGGTGTCAATTAGGGGAACTTTTTTCTTGTTTCAAAATACGTTTGAAAGGTTTTAGAGGGGGGGGGGAGGTATCCCCAATGTCCACCCATGTACACATGTCCCCTAAACCTTAAGACAGGCACAGACCACGACCTACGGTGATCAATATAAAAATTGAGATTGACGTTCAATGCCAGTATAAAGGTTAATTGTGTCTTTTCGGTCTTAGATCTCAATTGGATGTTAGTCAACGCTCCAACCAATGTCCTTGGTCGGAAAGGCATAGCCCACAGAAAGGGTACAGGGTGCTGTTTTTAGCTTCGCAGCTGGTATGATCCTGGCGATCGCACCACGTAGACCTAACTAGAATGTTATACAGTTGTAGTCAGTCTGTGTGTTTGCGTAGATATATTTAGCCCAGAAGCATTGGGTCAATTTTTTCAATGCATGCTAACATAGAGGTCCCAGATATCCTTTGGTGCCCCTGCTTTTCATAAGAAAATGGATTTTGCAAGCACAAACAGGGGTTACTCTTTCAACCGATCAATTCTATCGCTCCTTGAGTCAAGCGAGTCAATTTTGAGTAATGGGTTGTCGTTTTGTTGTTAGGGATTCTGCATTGCTGACAAATATGCTTTAGTAGGCTGTGAACTTAGTGTGAAGTATCAAACAGGTGGAAGGTTACATAGAACAAGTTGTGCAATCTCATTCGCACATAATCCTGTTCCCGCATGTCCTTTACCTCCCCACTCCAGCCCCACTCCAACACCCCTAGCTATGGGGCACCACCTCCCCTTCAACAACCAGGAGAGAAAATACACAGCAAAAAATGAAGGTGCTTTTAGAACCCAAACTGGTTCTATCCGTGAAGAACCTTCATTTCTTTCAGTGTACCTGCGCCCATTTACCCCCTCCCCCTCACCCCCCCCCCCCCACCCCCACACACACATACACACAAACAAACAGGCAATCCCCATCTCCTTTCCAATGTTGGTATTTTCAAATTTCGTTTCACAGGTAAGCAAGATGGACAGAAAAAGGAAAAATACCAGTGTAATTCAGTGGTCCAATCTGAGAAATGAAGGACGCCCCTACTAAAACAAAATATGGCGACGTGAAGACCCCTCACAAATTGATTCCAGTATCGGGTCTAGTACAGGCGTACATGTATGGACCAAGTCTGTTAAGGTGGGCCGGCTGGATTTTTGTGCCCGGGAATCTGGGCCTGTAACGCCGAGGTTGGAATGAGAGCCGTACCCCCCCCCCCCTCCCTCTCCAGCTACCCACCTACAAACACACTTATAGTTGAGAAGAAAATCTAACTTTTTGGGTTCAAATATATTTTTGTGCAAGTTCAGGCCCCCCACTCCCACCCCAACACACACACACACGCGATAAAAGGTAAATTTCTGCAGCCGGTCTTCAACAAAATTTCAGGTAGCCAAAATATGCTGCACTTGCATGGGGAAAATCTTTTTTTTTTCAAAATGTTTTCATGGGGCACGGTAACCCCCTCTCCCCCCCCTAAAAAAACCCAAAAGAATGAAGGAGGTTGCCAATTTAGGTTAAAAATCAAGCCGTCAAAACAAATTTTCAATAACTAAAACATTTGAAAAGTCAAGAGAAAAGGGATTTTTCCGGCTGTTTTTAACTAACTATAGGCTGTCAAACGTCTGCTAAGTACTGCTGGTACAATTGCATTGAGAAAAATGATTTTTTTTTCCAAAACAGTTAATCATAATTTTGGGTCAAAGCACCGTCCAACACAAACTTGCTGGAGGAAAATATCATATTTGCCCGAAAAAAACATATTTTTTCTGGTTCAGTTCAGCGAGGGGGGGGGGGGGCTGGCTAGAATACCACACACTAAAAACTAAAGTGTTAAAACTGACACTTTCAAGGTGTTAAACCCATTCTGACTCTCAGAGTTTGATTTTAACGCTCAAAGTGCAATGCTTTAAGCACTTAGACATTACAATCGTCAGACATCTGAAACTTGAATGGATGGCACTTCCCATGTGTCTAGCATTGGTGGTTCTTCCAGAATCGTCCATAAATTGATTTTCGCTTGGTGGGTACATACTTAAAAGGACACAACGCAGATGACGAGGATCAGGCTCGAGAGTTCGAGCCTGATCCGCGTCATCTGCATTGTTTTCTTTTAAGTGTCGCGGCATTACACTTGTCAAGTGGTATTATTGTAACACCTGTCAAGTTCTGGGATATCTACACTTGAACAAAGTGCTAGTTCAGCTCTTAGTAAGTGTTAAATACAGCACTTCAAGTGAAGTTTTTAACACTTTAGTTTTTAGCGTGCATGACGGCCCCGACCCACACGCCTATGTTCCGTTGCGACATTTTATTAACCGAATACCGTAACATGGAGGGAATTCGAACATCGCTTGAGTTTATCACAAAATCGTGCAGTTGGATCTAGGCAGGCATGCCTGGTGAAGGGTTACCTGTGATTTTAAATGAAATCCGGCGGACATGTCGAATCGATCCAGCTTTCCAATTCATATCCACTTTACCGTGGATATTTGAAACTATTTTCGCCCAAAAAGGCAGTGTGAAAAAAACTATCGGTTATCGATTTCGTAATATTTGGCCTAGTGTTTATTTAGTCTCTTAATTTCGCTTCCAGAAAAGGCCAATATTTACGGATATTATTTATTAAATTCCTGTAATTTCTCTTATTTTTGACTATAATTTACACTTATGCACATCGATTTGTTGTGGGCCAAAGTGTTACTGTGAGTGTGACTCTTTAGCAGGAGAAACAACACAGCTCAAACGGTTCAAGATTTTATGAAGTCTATTTCCAAAATCCAGTAAGGGAAGGCAGCTCGTCGCGTGACATCACTTGCCTCAACTCCCTGACATCACTTGCCTCAACTCCCTGAAGTGAAAATAGAATATGCCACTCGTTACGTCATCGATAAACAACAATGTCAGCTGCAGTGCAAAAGAGACGCTGAAGTGCCGTTGAATGTAAACATGAACTGATAAGTAGGGAAATGAAATTCAAACGTCGAAAGTAAACGCGCAGAAAGTTTTCCCTACTCATCTTCTTTAAATTGAGTGGTCATCTATAGCTAAACACCGAATAGAACCTGAGAAAAGGCGAAATATGTGCGGGCCAGGTGGGTTTCTGGACGGATAATAGAGTGTTAGTGGGCGTGGTGGCTCAGTAGGTAGAGGTGCAGGCTGCAAGCCGTGAGGTCCTCGGTTCGAATTCCACCTGCGGCAACCGTGTTGTGTCCTTGGGCAAGACACTTCACCCCCATTGCCCATGTGGGGGCACGGTGACGCTGTGCACTAAAGCGTACTGCACGTCGATGGTGCACCTGTCTTCAACCAATGCTAACCCTGCTTGTGTGGAGTTAGTATGTTGGGGAGCTGACAGATGCTCGCCGTTACTTGGTGGTTCTCTCCGGGTACTCCGGCTTCCTCCACCCGTAAAACTGTTGTGGTCATGATTAGCCATTGTTCAGAAATATATGACCTTAAATACCAATAAATAAATAAATAACTAGAGTGTTACAGTGATTGTCTTGATCTTTTGTGAAAAAGCCAACAGACATGTTCCAAAGACAATAGATAGACATCATAAGTCTTTGATGATTTACTGACTGGGGTCCAGGTACTTGGCTGTAGAAGGGAAATATTATATGTTACAGGATGTTTAGTGGTCGGATATGGGGTCATGTGAGGCGAAGTGAGATTAATATTAGGTGAGGTGTTCGCCTGATATGACACCATATCCAACCATAAAACATCCAGTAACATATTTATTATGTCAGCAGACTATTTGTTTTTGTTCAATTGAGTTTAATGAAACCTTAATCACATTCAACGGATGATTCAGAATGTTTGCTGTAAGATTGCCATTTTTGAGACGAGGCAGTTGTATTTTATTTCTAAAAAAATATGGTGGACACACACCTAATATTGATTTCATATGGGGTCACCAGTGATGTCATCATCGACCTGTTATGGCTTCATAGGCCATCACCATTTATCCATGCTGATTGGTTGATATGAAGAGCTGACATAATAAGGAGCTCTTACAGTACTGATGATTGAATTGTTGTCTATGTCAACAAACGTGACTCTGTTTGTAACATTGCAATGTTAATAGTTTTAATATTAGCTTTGTGTTCAGTTTTAATTGTGGTGAACCAATTGGCCATGTTTTCAACTGATTAAGCTACCAACCTGTTGTTAACCAGATAACTAGATATCCGTTTCAACATGAGGACATATTCCTTGTTCTGTGTTACTTTTGTTTACTGTTGTAAGAAATAAAATTCTCAGTTTCTGATGTAAGATGTTGGTAACCATCACCTGTGGTGCAAGTAATTTAATCCCCTGCACACTGATGTCAAAATATCTAAATTTCAGGCAGAACAAATTTCCCATGATGCAACTTGAAATTTAACCAATTCAATCTCGTTTGACAGAGCTCATTGAGCTCTGTCAAACGAGATTGACTTGGTTAAATTTCTAGATGCAATATGGGAAAAAACAGCTTCCTGGTTTTTTGACATCAGAGTGAAGGGGGTTAAAGATAGCAGCAGAAATACAGTTGAAATTAGAAGTCATGTGACTGTATTGTGCACCTTTTTTGAAGTAATAGCGTGCTCAGTAAGTGCACTTTTGTCCCTATCAAACTTCACCATTAGTGTAATTCAGTTCCTTTAAAAAAGCAACGTGCCCAACGCTGTATAATTCTATACTAGTAAATAGAAATCATTCCTAAACTCTGCTGTGATACATGTAGCTGTAATGACATAAATAGATATTAATATTAGACTGCATATACAGAATGAAGAGAGTGGATTACTACATAATCGCAGAGTCATTTTTTCTCCACTTGAAAATAATTATAATTGCTCATAACAGCACAAGAAATACTTGCAAACTTTCATCACATGGAATGTTTGCAAATGCTTTTTTTGTTTTGTCCTCAGAAGTGGCAAATAATTTCTATGTGAAAAATCTGTTCCGGTGATTTAGTAGTAATCCACCCTCCATATACTGTAGTCTCAATATTTTCTTTCTGTTTGTTTATATTTATTCATTGGTGTTTAAGGTCACATACTTGTGCACAATGGCTAATTATGACTGTGACAGTTTTATGGGTGGAGGAAGCCAGAGTACCAGGTGAGAACCGCTGAGCATCAACAAGTAACTGTCAGCTTCTCAACATTCTAACTCTGTTCAAGCTCCTCTCAGGTAGGGTTACAGCAGTTGAAGACATATGCACCATCGACATGCCATATGAATTAGTATGCTGCGTAATCGAGCCCCCAAGTAGGCAACCGGGATAAAGTGCCTTGCCCAAGGACACAACGCAGTTCTTTCTGTTTGATTGCTCCAGTTCGAGATTTCGCTACCAACCTCCTTAATACAACATTATATTTTGCATTTCACAATGAAACGCTCTTGCATATTTCTAGTTTCAGCTGTATGAAGTGTTGGCAAACCTTGACTGTTTACATGTAGTACGATCATGATATCATCCTGGTTGTTGAAAATGTCATCTAACCCCAATAAATAACTAAACAAGATATAACCATACACACTGAAAGTAACCTTCAAAATCAATAAATGGTAATAATTTAGATAGCTGTAAATTAAATGAACTACTAAATTTTCTACTGGCCATTGCTTAACTGGTAGACTGCTGGAAGCCCATATTTGGGCTTTATGCTGAAATGCAGGTACCACAGATTAAAGGATCCATATACTGTGGTTGTGAGGGGTGCAGTGGCATTGCGGTAACCATTTCTTGTCAGATCACCGAAGTTAAGCAACACCGAGCCTGGTTATTCCACGGATGGGTGACTGCCTGAGTGATCGATATGGATTCCTGTGTTGTGTCCTTGGGCAAGGCACTTAACCCCGATTGTCCACATGGGGGCATGATGACACCGTGTACTAAGGCATACTGCACGTCGATGGTGCACATGTCTTTAACCAATCTTACCCTGTTTGTGCGGCAGTGCGGAGTTACGATGTTGGGGAGCTGGCAGTTGCTCGTCGTTGCTCGGTGGTTCTCTCCGGGTACTCCGGCTTCTTCCACATGTAAAACTGTCATGGTCATGATTAGCCATTGTGCATAAGTATGTGACCTTAAACACCAATAAATAAATACTGTGGTTGTTGTCTTCAAAGTGGAATTATTTAGTCAATATAGATGTGGCTTGTTGCAATTTATGGGAGAGTGCCTGTAGGCACTCTCCCATAAACTGTAATATGGCAAAAACATTTCAAAGTGGAATTATTTAGTCAATATAGATGTGGCTTGTTGCAATTTATGGGAGAGTGCCTATAGGCACTCTCCCATAAACTGTAATATGGCAAAAACATTTGAAAAAATTTTGAGGGCCAAAAATAATTTAGCACTCCACCAGTTAGTAAAAACCAAAGGTTGTATAACGTCTTTGTAAGGACAAAATTGGAGCCCATCAAGGAATAACATCAATTATTGCCAGTCAGTTAACCATTCCCAAAGCTCAACACTTGGTTTAAATCAAATTGTGTATTTTAGGTAGGATTTGAAACCCATTAGTGCTCAAAATATATTACTTATAAACAACATTTTGGTGGCATATTACAAGAAAAAAATATTTCAATAGGAAATGTCTGTGCCAGTGCATCTCATTCCATTAAATAATGGGTTAAGGCATAATGGTTGAAAAAGAATTTTGTTGTGTGATAAATTCTCTTATTTTATATTTTCCAGATCTTCCCTTGAATGATGCGTATGACTCAAGTCCACTACGACCAGAAGGTTTGTATAATATTTCTGCCTTATAATGTGTTTAACATTGCAAATAACATACATACAGAGGCATAATTTAGGTAATTTCTGTTGGAAAAAGGATATCTCGACCTTGCTTTTGCCGAAATAGTGTTTAGGCGATTTTAAACCTGGGAACTTAAGATCAGATTTATTTCTTATAAGAAGCCCAAGAAAGAAGAAACCCAGGAGGAATCCCACAAGTATTATTTGTCCAGTAGAGGTATAGAAAGAAGAGCAACCTACCTGTGTATGTTCTGTGTACACTTATACATTTGTTTCACTGTATGTCCATCTAACATGTTTGCAAGGCTCTTTGCAGATGACACCTGTCTAACTAATGGCAAACCAAGATCTTCTGACACAATATCTGCATTAAACGAAGACCTACAAGCCATACACATTTGGTCTGAGAAGTGGCTTGTGATGTTTAATCCTGATAAAACTGAGGCCGTCTATTTCACATTCAGTCGCTCAGCTAACCTCAACCCAATTTTATATTTTAACAACGTACCTGTTACCTTTGTAAAAAGTCACAAACATCTCGGTATGCACCTTCAATCAAACCTAAATTGGGAGTGCCACATAATAGAAATATGTAAGAAGGTTACCGCGCGACTTTCCCAATTTCGTAAATTGAAATTTATGATCTCTAGAAAAACACTCGAGCAAATCTACTCGGCATTTATACTCCTACTACTTGATTATGGTGACAACTTATGGGATTCTGCCCCGCACTACCTTCTAAAAAGAGTAGATAGGCTACATCTTGATGCTGCTAGAATCATATCATGGCTAACGCGTTCCACATCTTCGGATTGTCTCCTGCTAGAGCTTGGGTGGACAAATCTCCGTGACCGGAGGAAGTTTCATAAACTCTGTACATTGCATAAAATCATCAACCACGAAGCCCCCGAGTTTTTATCTGAACTGCTACCACCGCGAACAGGAGACAGCGCGGCCTACAGTTTCCGAAACCCTTCCAAATTTAAATCATACCAATGTAGAACAGATTTATGGAACAGTCTTCCCCTCTACAACAGATTTATGGAACAGTCTTCCCCGAGAAACGCAGAATGCAGCCAATTTGCAGGAATTCAAGTACTCTATTCTGTGTCATGACCCCATACATAGACCTCCTAGTTACTTCTTCATTGGAAACAGAAGAGCGAATATTTTACACTGTCGGTTGCGAAATGGTTGCAGCGACTTATGCCATGACAAGTTCCTTAACATTATCTCCTCGACTTCCCAGTGTGCATGTGGTCATATGAAAGAGGATGCCACCCATTTCCTTTTCGACTGTCCTAACTATGATACCCAGAGGAGAGAAATGCTGAACGACCTACATTTCTGCAGCATAACGTGTGCCAATGATTTACTTTTTGGTATCACTAATCTCTCGGAAAAACACAATGTTCTACTTTTTTCGAAAGAACAGAAATTCCTCATCTCTAGCGGTCATTTTAACTGATCCCATTGATCATCAATCTACATTCTGTTTACAAAACAGAAAGGAACTCATCATTGTACAGCCGAGACTCGATACCCTGGAAGTCGGATTGCTCTAATATGTAGGATGGCACAAAGTTGATGATCAGTCTCAGAAATCAATTTCCAGAAACATTCGTCCGTTCCTCCCATGAAGTGTAGACTGCCTTTGACAACGTCGACGACAGTCTGCACATCCTGGGAGGAGTGGGGTGGTGTTTCAGGGTCCAAATTCGAAGCTCCTTGTGTTCTCGCCTTCTGTGCTGCCAAATCCAAATTTACACCAGGAGTCCATCACTGGAGCATCGGGATAAGCTGAGGTAGCCATTCGGCCCCGTAAACTTCGAGATGCCAGTGATGAATGTACGTTTAACAGCTTGATATGAAATAATTACTATGCTGTGTTCCTGATTTACTTACACTCATTTTATGTCCATTTGACCTTCAATTCCTTTGCTCCAACGATAATCTACTCCTTTTTCTCTAATATTTTTTTTTTTTTTCCGCGCTATTGTTCTACAATTTTCTACTTCTCGTTATATCAATTACAATCAAAAACGGTTATATTATTCTGAATCACTGTTCTAGTTTATATTTTGGTTTGTACGTATTGTTATGCCGCAGTCTCAAATTTGTATTTATTCACAGGAATGGAGATTAACTAAGTTGTATAACTTGTTCTCCAATCCTTTTTGCATCTTTATGGCAAATAAAATATGTTTAAACTAACGTGTTTGCTCCTCAAACACCAATAGTGTTTATTGGATTCAAATTATCTTTGGTATTGCTGTATCTTATCATGGGATAATAAATGATATGGCAAGACAAATACCACCCTTAAATATTTACAGTTTTTGTCACCCTTTTTTCACTTTCACTTTGGGGATTATTAAATTGTTGCCATCCAACAATTTTAGTGCTCTATCAGTGTTACTATCTGTTGTTGTCACACCATTCTCCCTCCCCACCTGAGATCCACAAAATCTGCTTAATGCTTCGTTCTTATTGTTTTATGTCCTTTGAAATTTTTTTATTAAAATTAATGTTACAATAGAGAGTTGAATATTTTTATATTGCCCATGTCAGTTGAGTTTGCTAGGGAGGTTAACAGTGTTAGACTTGATGTATGTTTGTTTCTTGTTTGTTTGTTCAGTTGTAAGTACATTTATAGGCACTTCATTTCCAGTCCCATTTTTGGACAATATGTGACAAAGAGTCATGATCGGTCAACCGTGATGGCAGCCCGAGCCCAAAACCCGAAAACCTTTAGCACAGTCTACAGGTCATATCTATGAAGGGATTTAATTGTAGCCTGGTAGGATGACTCCAAATAATGTCTAGATGAGAACTTCCCCTTTTGGTCATGATCTGTCAACTGTGACGGCTGCCCAAGCTCAAAATCCTAAAACTTTTAGCACAGTCTACAGGACATATTTTATATGGAGAGATTTCATTGTAACTTGGTAGAATGACTCTGTGTGGTGTCTGGATGAGAACTTCCCCATTTGGTCGCAATCTGTCTACTGTGATGGCTGCCCAAACCAAAAACCTGAAAACTTTTAGCACAGTCTACAAGTCATATTTATGGAGGGATTTCATTGTAATTTAGTAGGTTGACCCCATATAATGTCTAGATGAGAACTCCCCCTTTTGGTTGTGATTGATCAACTGAGATGGCTACAGGGGTCAGAAGCCCAAAAACCTTTAGCACAATCTGCAGGTCGTATTTATGAAGGGATTTCATTGTAACCTGGCAGGTTGACTGACTCCAGATAATGTCTAGATGAGAATGTCCCCTTTTGGTCGCTATCGGTCAACAGTGATGGCTGCCCAAGCCCAAAACCCAATAACCTTTAAAACAGTCTACAGGTTGTTTTTATGAAGGGATTTCATTGTAACTTGGTAGGATGACTGTGTATAATGTCTAGATGAGAACGTCCCCTTTTGGTTGTGATTGGTCAACTGTGATAGCTACAGGGACCAGAAGCCCAAAAACCTTTAGCACAATCTGCAGGTCGTATTTATGAAGGGATTTCATTGTAACCTGGTAGGATGACTCCAGATAATGTCCAGATGAGAATGTCTTCTTTTGGTCGCGATCGGTCAACCGTGATGGCTGCCCAAAACCCAGAAACCTTAAGAACAGTCTACAGGTTGTTTTCATGAATGGATTTCATTGTAACTTGATAGGATGACTCTGTATAATGTCCAGATGTCAACTGGTATGGCTGACCAAGCCCCAAAACCCAAAACATTTAGTATAGTCTACAGGTCGTAGTTTATATGAGGAGATTTCATTGTAACATGGCAGGATGACTCTGTATGATGTCTGGATGAGAACTTCCCCATTTGGTCGCGATCTGTCTACTGTGATGGCTGCCCAAGCCCAAAACCCAGAAACCTTTAGCCCAATCTACAAGTCGTATTTATGGAGGGATTTCATTGTAACTTTGTAGGATGACCCAGTATAATGTCTAGATGTCAGTAGATGAGGAGGTCCCTTTTTGGTTGCGATGGGTTAACCATGATGACTACACAGGCCTGAAGCCTGAAAACCTTTAGCTCAGTCTGTAGGCCGTATTTATGAAGGGATTTCATTGTAACTTGATAGGATGACTTGTTTTGGGATAATTTCACTGTAACTTGGTAACTTGGTTGACATATATTAACTGGTAGAGTGCTAAATTATTTTTGGCGCCTATGGGCACTCTCCTATAAATTGTACCAAGGCAAATCTTATTAGACTAAATAATATCACTTCAAAGATAATATGAAGCATAGCCACTTAATTTGAAGACTTTAAGTTGCAGTACCTACACTTCAGAATAAAGCCCAAATATGGGCTTCCAGCACTGTACCAGTTAACTGTGAGAGCCACATTAACCCACCCCTCAGTTCTTTAGTACAGTCTTCACCTCAAATTATTTTTATTGAAAACATAGCATACAGGAAACAGAAATTAGCATATTCTCAATTGTCAAAATTCTTGTTATTAGCTCACCTGACTGAAAGTCAGGGAGAGCTATTCTGATCACTTTTCGTCCGGCGTCCGTCGTGAAGGTGGTGTTTGGGCTTTTTCTCCCAAACCACTGGCCGCATATTAATGAAATTTCATGTGAGAAGGGGTTATGTATGCAGACTTTGATTTTTTGTCAAATTAGGTTTCGGCTCACATTGAGCAGAGGGATGGGGCAAAAATGCTCCAATTCTTAAAAAATATTCTTCTCAAGAACCAGCAATAGCAGAAACTTGATATTTGGTATGCGCTTCCTTTTGAGGTGTAGACTCAAGTTTGTTCAAGAGAAGTTGGAGGGGCTATATTTGACGATGTTAAAGGAGGGGCAAAAATTTTGGTCCTGCCCCAAATTTCTATTTTCCAAACCGCGAGGCCGATTTGAACCAAATTTTACATGAGTGCTTATTGGGTCATAAGTACCTAATTTATGCCGAAATTTTTTTCCCCATAGCCATGTGGGAACCACAGGAGCTAAAAATAGAAAAAAATGAAATCGCCCATATCTCCAAAACTACACGGCACTGAGAATTCTTGTTTGTTTTGAAGCTTCCTTAGGACCAACAGAATGGAATGATCAAAAAAAATTGCCATCGGTTTTATCATGGGGTACTTTTTTGGGGACTTTGAAAAAGTGCTGAGTCAGCATTTTTTAACACTGTGGGTAATGGGAAAAACATAAGACTACTTTTCTCCGAAAGCACTGCTCCAAAAGCTTTAAAATTTCACATATAACATCTTTGGAAGATTGTTTCACATGTTTATTGAAATGAATTGCCTGGGTGGATATTTGGGCTCTCTATGGGAGCCCAAATGTTTAAATTAGTGCAGTATGAGGAGTATTTTTGAAAAATCTTCTTCAGATCTAGCAATAAGAATGTTTTGATATTTGGTATGCAGCATCCTTAGGGGGGTGAGATTCAAGTTTGTTTAAGCCAAATCCCTAGGTTCATATTTAGGCTGAAAATTTGGGGTCCCGTAGCAGACTTAGAAATTTTGGACTAAAATCCGAAAAAAATTTTTTTTGTTTTTCTGCGTTTCGGTCAATTTTAAGACAAAAAAAAATTATTTTTTTTCCCCTGAAAATTTGGGGTGCGGGTGGGACTTTGAAAATTTTGGACCAAAATCCAAAATTTTTTGTTTTTGTTTTTTCTGCGTTTCGGTCAATTTTAAGACAAAAAAAAAAATTTTTTTTTTTCCCCTGAAAATTTGGGGTGCGGTGGGACTTAGAAAATTTTGGACCAAAATCGGAAAAAATTTTTTGGGGGGTTTTCTGTTTTCATAATTTTTTTGTTTTTTGTTTTTTATGCGTTTCTGCCAATTTTAAGACAAAAAAAACATTTTTTTTTACACCGAAAATTTGGGGTGCGGGTGGGACTTTGAAAATTTTGGACCAAAATCCAAAATTTTTTTTTTTTTGTTTTTTCTGCGTTTCAGTCAATTTTAAGACAAAAAAAAAAAAAAAAATGTTTTCCCCTGAAAATTTGGGGTGCGGGTGGGACTTAGAAAATTTTGGACCAAAATCGGAAAAAATTTTTTGGGGGGTTTTCTGCGTTTCGGTCAATTTTAAGACAAAAAAAAAAAAAAAAAAATTTTTTTGCCCCTGAAAATTTGGGGTCTGGGTGGGACTTAGAAAATTTTGGACCAAAATCTAAAATTTTTTTTGTGTTTTTTATGCATTTCTGTCAATTTTAAGACAAAAAAAAATTTTTTTTTTTACCCTGAAAATTTGGGGTCCGGGTGGGACGTAGAAAATTTTGGACCAAAATCCGAAAAATTTTTTTTTTTGTTTTTTATGCATTTCTGTCAATTTTAAGACAAAAAAAAAAAAAAAAAAATTTTTCCCCTGAAAATTTGGGGTCCGGGTGGGACTTAGAAAATTTTGGACCAAAATCTGAAAAAAATTCTTTTTTGTGTTTTCTGCGTTTTGGTCAATTTTAATACAAAAAATTTTTTTTTTATCCCCTGAAAATTTGGGGTCCGGGTGGGACTTGGACCAAAATCCAGAATTTTTTTTTTTTTGGTTTTTTATGCGTTTCTGTCAATTTTAAGACAAAAAAAAAAAAAAAAATTTTTTTCCCTTGAAAATTTGGGGTCCGGGTGGGACTTAGAAAATTTGGGACCAAAATCCGTAAATTTTTTTTTTTTGTGTTTTTTATGCGTTTCTGTCAATTCTAAGACAAAAAGAAATTTTTTTTTTTACACTGAAAATTTTGGGTCTGGGTGGGACTTCGAAATTTTGGACCAAAATCCGGAAATTTTTGTTTTTGTTTTTTATGCATTTCGGTCAGTTTTAAGACAAAAAAAAAAAAAAATTTTTTTTACCCTGAATATTTGGGGTCCGGGTGGGACTTCGAAAATTTTGGACCAAAATCCATAATTTTTTTGTTTTTTGTTTTTTATGCGTTTCTGCCAATTTTAAGACAAAAAAAACATTTTTTTTTTACACCGAAAATTTGGGGTCCGGGTGGGACTTAGAAAATTTTGGACCAAAATCCGGAAATTAGTTTTAGTGTTTTTTATGCATTTTAAGAAGAAGAAAAAAATTTAGGCTGAAAGTATTTTGTTTGGGAAAAAAATCTGTTTTTTTATGTGTTTATCTCAATTTTGGGACGTTAAAGTGCAGGAACTGAAAATAGAAGGAAAATCCTGTGTATTGTGTGGGCACAATCGCTTCATCTAGTTGGTATATGCTTTTCTTAGGAGGGGCGTATGCAGCTTATTCAAGTCAAGTCCCTGGTTTGATATTTAGACTACCATATCAGGTGAGCGCCCTCAGGCCCCCTGGGGCCTCTTGTATTTCATAATCCTTTCATAAACATTGAACATTATCCTTTTCATCGAACACAACACACAGTCAAGTTAAGCTACAGTGTCATTGACACTTTCATTTAGGTTACCTGAGCGAAGCTCAAGGGAAAGCTTTATTGGTTGCTTTCAGTCTTCCCATTGTCCAACCATTGTCCGTCCCTCTATCATTAACTTTATATTATCGACTTCTCATAAACCAATAGGCCCAACTAGATATGCATGATCCTGATCATATGTCATTTCAAGTTTGTTCAAATAATGTTCAAATAATGTTGCCACGCCCTTTGGGGGGCACCACTAGGGGCATAATTCTGTTACTGCCCGCAAACATTTTTTTAAAAATAAAAAAAATCTACACCAGGAATACCGAGCTGAATCCTTTGATATTTGGAATGTTGCATCCTTAGTGAGGTAATATTCAAGGTTGTTCAAATTAAGGCCCTGTGTTCATATTTTGGCCTCCCTATAGGAACCTGAATTTTAACTGGGTGCATTATGAAGAGATTTATTATGCCCCCGACTTGAAAAGTCAAAGTAGCATCTAGTGGAGACCTCCGTTCATCCATCCATTTGTCACCCTGTTCGTCTGTCTGTCCGTCCGTCCATCTATCTATCCATCCATCCATCTCGGCACTTTCCCTTGTATCTCAGTCGCTGCTGCTCCAATTTGAATGATATTCAGTGTTGTGATAGAGCATCATGTGGGAACGATACCTGTATAGCGTGAGTTTCTTCCACACATTTTTCCTGAGTTATGCCCCTTTTTCATTCTTTCGACTTAGAAAATGTTTGGCGGATCGGGGGCATAAGCACACACTTTGCGTTGCCCTACTTGTTGAAAAATCTTCTTCGGATCCATCATTCAAATCAAATTCTTGGGTTCATATTCGGGCTCCCTCTCGGAACCCAAATTTCAACTTGGTGCACTATGAAGAAATTTATTTACAATTCTTCTTCAGATCCACTAGTCAAAATCTCTTGATATTCAAAACCTCTTGATATTTCATATACTGCATTTCAAGGCGGATCAGTTTGTTCAAATCAAGTCGGCAGTCATATTTGGGCTCACTGTGGGAACACAAATTTTAACTTGATGAATTTTTAGCTCAACTTTGACGAAGTCAAATTTGAGCTATTGTCATGGCCCGTCGTCCGTCTGTCCGTCCGTCCGTCTGTCCGTCTGTCCGTACGTCAACAATTGGCTATGGCTCGGGCTAGAGGTCGTATTTATGAACCGATCTTTACGAAACTTCTTATGTACCTTTGCTATGACCCTGGGACGGGAACGAGTGTTTTTAGGTGTGGTCCGAAATTCAAGATGGCTGCCAGTGGCCATTTTGTACCGATGATGCAAAAATCAGTTTTTTGTACAGAACTTCTGTATGAAAGTTCTGATTTGAATAAAGTTTTGTATAAATGTTTAGTACCATGGGATACATCACATATAATACGGGTTTTTTTCTCGTGCGTAAATTATGCAAATTAGACTGACTTTGATTTATTTAGTGTTACTTTCAGAGCTGTAAGTGCCAAGCTGCTATGGCTCAGGCTAGAGGCCGTATTTATGAACCGATCTTTACGAAACTTCTTGGGTACCTTTGTTATGACCGTGGGACGAGAACGAGTGTTTTTGGGTGCGGTCCGAAATTCAAGATGGCTGCCAGCTGCCATTTTGTACCGACGATGCAGAAATCTGTTTTTTGTACAGAACTTCCATATGAAAGCTCTGATTTGAATAATTTTTTGTATGAATGTTTAGTACCATGGGATACATCACATATAATACGGGTTTTTTTCTCGTACGTAAATTGTGCAAATTAGACTAATTTTGATGTTTTTTGGGGTTACCTTCAGCACTGTAAGTGCAAATGCCAATACGGCTCGGGCTAGAGGCCGTATTTATGAACCGATCTTTACGAAACTTCTTGGGTACCTTTGGTATCACCGTGGGACGAGAACGAGTGTTTTGGGGTCCGGTCCGAAATTCAAGATGGCCGATGGCAGCCATTTTGTATAAAATTAGGTGCAATCAGATTTTTGCACAGAACTTCCATATGAAAGCCCTGATTTGAATAATTTTTTTATGTGAATGTTTAGTACCATGGGATGCATCACATATAATACGGGTTTTTTTCTCGTGCAGAAATTATGCAAATTAGATGAACTTTGATTTTTTCAGTGCGACTTACACACAGTAAGTACACATGTCAATACGGCTCAGACTAGAGTCTGTATTTATGAACTGATCTTCACGAAATGTCTTGGGTACCTTTGTTATCACCTTGGGACGAGAACGAGTGTTTCTGGGTGCGGTCTAAAATTCAAGATGGCTGCTAGTGGCCATTTTGTACCGAAATTAGGTCTAATCAGTTTTTTGTACACAACTTCTATACAGCTCAGACTAGAGGCCATATTTATGAACCAATCTTTACGAAACTTCTTGGGTACCTTTGTTATCACCGTGGGATGAGAGCGAGTGTTTTTGGGTGTGGTCCGAAATTCAAGATGGCCACCAGCAGCCATTTTGTACCAAAATTAGTGCAATCAGTCTTTTGTATAGAACTTCTGTATGAAAGTTCTGATTTTAATAAATTTTTGTATGAATGTTTAGTAACATGGAATACATCACATATTGTAAGGGGTTTTTTTTCATGCAGAAATTATGCAAATTAGATGAACTTTGATTTATTCAGTGCTACTTACACAATGTAAGCACACATGTCAATACGGCTCAGGGTAGAGGCTGTATTTATGAACCGATCTTCACAAAACTTCTTGGGTACCTTTGTTATCTCCTTGGGATGAGAATGAGTGTTTCTGGGTACGGTCCAAAATTCAAGATGGCTGCCAGTGGCCATTTTGTACCGAAATTAGGTCCAATCAGTTTTTTGTCACAAGTTCTATACAGCTCGTATTTATGAACTGATCTTCACAAAACTTCTTGAGTACTTTTGTTTTCACCTTGGGACAGGAACGAGTGTGTTTTGGGGTGCCTTTGTTATCATTGTGCTATGAGAACAAATATTTTGGGGTTCAGTCAGACCCACTCTGGGACTCAAAGATTTTTTCTAGTTCAGCATCTGACTGTCACCCACCTTTACAATACTTTACCTATACATTTGTTACAGGCAACGGTCAGTATTTATGTACAGACCGTTACAATACTTTATATGTACCTTTGTTATCAGGTCATTACCTAGATGTTTGTCATTGCTGTGTCACATACTATACATGTACATGTCTTTGTCTTGACAAGTTGAGCTACAGTGTCATTGACACTTTCATTTTTTTAGCTCACCGAAGGGAGCTTAACTTATCACTTGCCGTCTGTCGTTGTCGTCGTTGTGAACATTTTTCGACATCTCCTCTGAAACCACCAGTCCGATTTTCACGAAACTTCATGTGGATGTTTATTATTATATGGCAATTCCGGTTTGTTCAAATGAAATGGCCACGTCCCTTGGGGACTCTGTATGGGGCATAAGTCGGATAGCACCGTATGAATTATAGAAAAATTATTAAAAAATCTTCTTCTCCAGAACCAGTCGGTAGAATCTTTTGATACTTGGTATGCAGCATCTTGGTATGGGTCTGATTCAAGTTTGTTCAAATCGAGTCCCTCAAATAATATTGGGGCTCACTATGGGGGCATGAATTTTTACTTAGTGCAATTTAAGAAAAATTCTTAAAAACTCTTCTCCAGAACCAATGGGCAGAATCTTTTGCTATTTGGTATGCAGCATCTTGGTATGGGTCCGATTCAAGTTTGTTCAAATCGCCCCCCCCCCCTCCCCTCTGGATTCATATTTGGGCTCAGTATAGAAGCCCAAATTCGAACTTAATGCATTTCAGGCAAATTTCTTAAAAAATCTTCTTCTCAAGACCCAGCAGCCAGAATCTTTTGATATTTGGTATGCAACATTGTGGGGTGGATTTGATTCAAGTTTGTTCAAATCGGCCCCTGGATTCATATTTGGGCTCACTATAAAAGCTTGAATTCGAACTTAGTGCATTTCAGGCAAATTTCTTAAAAAATCTTCTTCTCCAGATCCAGCAGGCAGAATCTTTTGGTATTTGGTATGCAACATTGTGGGGTGGTTCTGATCCAAGTTTGTTCAAATTGGCCCCCTGGGTTCATATTTGGGCTCAGTATAGGAGCTCAAATTTGAACTTAGTGCATTTCAGGCAAATTTCTTTAAAAATCTTCTTCTCAAGATTCAGCAGGCAGAATCTTTTGATATTGGGTATGCAGCATGCTTAGGGGGGTGAGATTCAAGTTTGTTCAAGCCAAGTCCCTCAGTTCATATTTGGGCTCACTGTGGTAGCCCGAATTATAACTTAGTTCAAAATGAGGAATTTTCTTTAAAAATCTTCTTCTTCAGATCCAACAGTCAGAATGTTTTGATATTTGGTATGCAGCATCTTTAGGGGGTGAGAACCAAGTTTGTTCAAACCACGTCCCTAGGTCCATATTTGGGCTCACTGTGGGAGCCCGAATGATAACTTAGTTCAAAATGAGGAATTTTTTTTAAAAATCTTCTTCAGATCCAGCAGTTGGAATGTTTTGATGTTTGGTATGCAGCATCCTTAGGGGGGTGAGATTCAAGTTTGTTCAAGCCATATCCCTAGGTTCATATTTGGGCTCACTGTGGGAGCTTGAATTGTAACTTAGTTCGAAATGAGGAATTTTCTTTAAAAATTTTCTTCTTCAGATCCAGCAGCCAGAATGTTTTGATATGTGGTGTGTAGCATACTTAGGGGGGTGGGGGGGGAGATTCAAGTTTGTTCAAGCCAAGTCCCTGGGTTCATATTTGCACTCACTGTGGGAGCCCGAATGATAACTTAGTTCAAAATGAGGAATTTTCTTTAAAAATCTTCTTCTTCAGATCCAGCAGATGAATGCTTTTGATATTTGGTATGCCGCATCCTTAGGGGGTAAGATTCAAGTTTGTTCAAGCCATGTCCCTAGTTCCATAAAATTTGTCTCTCATGACTTCATTCCTTTGTAGTGTTGATGAACAATGCCCAACTGAATGTGACCCCAAATACTTCTTTGAACCACTTTGTTTGAATCACTTTGCCCGGTGAGCAATTAAGGCCCCTTGGGGCCTGTTGTTTTAAATCTTCTTCAGATCCATCTGTTAGAATCTTTTGATATTTTGTATGTATCACCCTTAGTGGGTTAAGATCCAGGTTTGTTCAAACCAAGTTCCTGGGTAGGAGCACGGTGGCTCAGTAGGTAGAGGTGCAGGCTGCAAGCCGAGAGGCCCTCGGTTCGAATCCCACCTACGGCAATCGCGTTGTGTCCTTGGGCAAGACACTTCATCTCCATTGCCTGCGTAGGGGCACGGTGGCGTTATGTACTAAGACGTACTCCACATCGATGGTGCCCTTGTCTTCAACCAATGCTAACCCTGCTTGTGTGGAGTTCATATGTTGGGGAGCTGACAGTTGCTCACCGTTGCACAGTGGTTCTCTCTGGGTACTCTGGCTTCCTCCACCCGTAAAACTGTCGCGGTCATGATTAGCCATCGTGCTTAAATGTGTGACCATAAACACCAATAAATAAATAAGTCCCTGGGTTCATATTTTAACTCCCTATGTGACCTGAATTTTAATTTCTTGAAATATAAGGAAATTTTTATTTAAATCTTCTTCTTCACGACAGATTCAAGTTTGTTCAAATCCAATCCCTGGGATTATAGTTGTGCTCTGAATGGGAACGTGAACTTAATGCAGTATCAGGAATATTCTTTAAAAATTGGCTCCTTCAGGTCTTCTAGAAAGTCGGAATCTTTTGATATTTTATATGCAGTATCCTTAGGATGTTTAGATTCAAGTTTGTTCATATCAGGTCCCTATGGTCATAATACCAGTTTGTTCAAATGACGTCCCTGGGTTCATATTTGGGCTCCCCATGGCTACCTAAATTTTAACTTGGTGCAATATGGGAAAATTCCTTTAAAAATCTTTGTTTCACCCAGCGGTCATAATGCTTTGATATTTGATATGCAGCAACCTTAGGAGGTTCAGATTACAGTTTGTTCAAATGAAGTATCCTGGTCATATTTGGGTTCCCAGTGGGATCCCAAATTATAACTTAATGTAGTTTCAAGACTATTCATTAAAAAGTCTTCTTCTTCACATACGTGAGTCAGATTGTGGTCAATTTTAGTTTAAAGTTTGCTCAAATGCAGTGGGCCACTTGAGGGCTGGGTTTCTCAGAGGGTCCATCAAGCAAAAAACCTTTTTGCTTGAGAAGAAGATTTGGTGGGTTTTGTCTAATTATATGAAAAAAAAATGTAACTTTCACCCAGTGAAGTGGGCGTGGAGTGCAAGGGAGTGCTCTGGGCGTGTTTGAGTGATTCAATAAAAAAGAATTCTCCCAATAGACTCTAGCTAAAATAGTATAAGTATATTAACATGCAGATGCTGAATGTGACCTTAAATCCTTTTTTAACTCCCTGCATGCTGCTGTCAGATATTCTTGCCAGAACAGAATTTCTCTTGCCACTGAAATAAGAATAATTTGGGTATATTTAATCACATTTTTCCCCTGTAAATTGATTGGATTTTTTCACCAATAATTTCTTGAGGTAAATTTATGTGAATGTTTCCTCATATCGAGTCATGGCTGCTTCACAACTGCCATGACTTGATTTAATGAAAAATGTGCTGAAAATACTCTGCAGATTTAGTGTTAAACAATTTTATGAGGTGAGTGATTAAGGCCCCTTGGGGGGGCCTCTTGTTTTTAAAAACAGTTTGTTTTTTTTACATATTTATTACCTGTCATAAATACCGTAACAATAATGAGACACACTAGCCTGTTATGACTTCAAAATATGGGCTCACTGGGTAGAGTTAAAATACTGAGAGTGCGTCATGCTTACCTCTTTGGCATGGTACAACACTGAGTACATTTTTCAAAAACTTTGTAATTGTATTTTGAGATTCTTCAAAACATTCCTGAACCTCATTGTTAAATCGCATTTCTCAAAAACATAGGTGGAATTAAAACAAACCTGTTTCCTAAGAATATCTCAGATATTATGTTGCATGTTGAATATTGAACTCACACCAAATAAATTAAAGCTCATTGGAGGTTTTCCTCTATTTCACTGGTACAATAGGACCCGGTAACCAATGCCTGGGGTGAAAGTCCTCTAAAATGAGTTGTCCTTGTTGCTGTCATGATTAGCCATTATGCATAAATATGTGACCTTAAGCACCAATAAATAAGTAAATAAATAAATTGAAGGTTTGCAAATTGCATGTTATTTCATTTGGGTTTATGCCATTCTTGATATAGTCAGAAAAAAAATATGCCATGTTCTGTGCTGTATTTGTTTGCTGTTGTAAGAAAACAAATTCTCAGTTTCTGATGTAAGACTTTGCAACCATCATCTCTGATGCAAGTCAATTAAAGTTAGTGGCAGAAATATAAAGGATAGGCTAACCTTGGTTTTATACTTGTAATACAATCATGATATAATCATAGCCTGTCATCTTTATTGTGTTCTTGTACTAGATATAATCCCATTTACCCAATTGGGACCACAATGGTGTATTGTGCTAAGTTTTTACATACATGACTTTAACCAGTGCTGATCCTGCTTTTGTAGGGTTTGTGAGTTGGAGACTCCCAACAGATACCTGCTACTGCTTGGTGGTTCTTTCCAGGTACTTCAGCTTCCTTCACCTGCAAATCTCTCTGACATGATATGACCCTGGTTGTTGAAAATGTCAGCTTACCCTAATAAATAACTAAAGAAGATATAACCATACTCTCGGAAAGTAACCTTCAAAATCAATAAGTGGTAATAATTTAGGTAGCCCTAAATTAAATTAACGACTAAATTTTTCGACTTGTTATTGCCTAAAAAAGCCCAAGCTTGTATAATGCCCTTTTAAGGACAAAATTAAGAGCCCATCAATGAATAACTTCAATTATTGCCAATTTGTTTAACCATCCCCAAAGTTCAACACTTGGTTTAAATGAAATTGTGAATTGTTCAAGTCAGATTTGAAACCCATTAGGGCTCAAAATATATTACTTATAAGCAATATTTTGGCAGAATATTACAAGAAAGAAAGTTTTCAATAGAAAATGTTTGTGCCAGTGTGTCTTTTTCCATTAAACAACACAATAAGACTTACCGTATATGTCCGTGTATAAGTCGCATCTTTTTGCTTGGAAAAACGGGACCAAAATTGGGGTGCGACTTATACAAAGGTAATTATTTTTCAGCAAGTTTTCAACAGCGATATGAGGACTGAATGGACACCAGATCGGCCCATGTCGACGGTTTGTATCACAGCGATTCACCTGCTTTGAAAATTTGTTTATTTTATTTCACCTCTTTATTTCTTATTTCTGTGTTGTGCATTAACTTGATCACAAAATAAAATTTAAACAAAAATAAATATAAAAAAAAAATAAAATAAAAGTAGGAGATTATACTCAATGTGTTCTTGTTGATTTTTTTTTTCTCGGTGACCCGGTGAGTGGAGGGGTGGTGAACAATCGAAAATTCGAAACCGCATGCAATTAATTTCCTTCAAAATAATTACGGTACCTGTTCATGTCTTCAACATCTCCAGTAATAATTCACAATAGAATATTCCATGGTTGTAAATCTCAACATATTTTGGATATTGGTATGAGTTATTTACGAAATTCGCAAGGCAATCAAATTGTTTACACAGCACACCGCATGCGTTTTTTAAGGGGAATTCCCTTTGAAGAAGATTAACAAGAATCATGCAGTTACTTCCCTTTTACTTTACATTCACACTTTCGGGAATTTCCGTCGCATCCCGACTTCATGACCTATTTGTTCGCACGTGCAATTCGTTTAAATGGCATGGGAATAAAGCATTTTTAGCTCAACTTGACAAAGTCAAGCTGAGCTATTGCCATCACTTCTCGTCCGTCGGCGTACGTACATACGTACGTACGTACGTACGTACGTTAGTATGTTAGTACGTACGTCCACAATTTCCTTTGGCACACCTCACAGGTCGCATTTATGATCAGATTACTTTGAAACTTGGTTTGCTTGTTTGAGGTGATCTCTAGATGGGAGCTATCGATTTTCTTCAATTTCCGTCAAAAAATGTTGCCGCGGCCAACGTTCTTAGAACTTAGTTTAGTCAAACCACAATATTTCCCTTTGGCACACCCTACAGGGCACATTTATGATTTGATTGCTTTGAAACCTGGTATGCTTATTTAGGGTGACCTCTAGATGGGAGCTATCGATTTTCTTCAATTTCCGGCAAAAAATGTTGCCACGGCCAATGTTCGTAAAACTTAGTTTAGTCAGACCTCAATATTTCCCTTTGGCACACCCTACGGGGCACATTTATGATCAGATTGCTTTGAAACCTGGTATGCTTGTTTGGGAAGACCTCTAGATGGGAGCTATCGATTTTCTTCAATTTCTGTCAAAAAATGTTGCCGTGGCCAACTTTCTTAGAACTTAGTTTAGTCAGAAGACTCAATATTTCCCTTTGGCACACCCTACAGGGTACATTTATGATCGGATTGCTTTGAAACCTGGCATGCTTGTTTGGGGTGACCTCTAGATGGGAGCTATCAATTTTCTTCAATTTCCATCAAAAAATGTTGCCGCAGCCAACATTCTTAGAACTTAGTTTAGTCAGACCACAATATTTTCCTTTGGCTCACCCTACAGGGCACATTTATGATTAGATTGCTTTGAAACCTGGTATGCTTATTTACGGTGACCTCTAGATGGGAGCTATCGATTTTCTTCCATTTCCGTCAAAAAATGTTGCCACGGCCAACATTCTTAGAATTTAGTCTAGTCAGACCACAATATTTCCCTTTTGTACACCCTACAGGGCACATTTATGATCGGATTGCTTTGAAACCTGGCATGCTTGTTTGGGGAGGCCTCTAGATGGGCGCTATCGATTTTCTTCGGTTTCTGTCAAAAAATGTTGCCACTGGCAAAAAAAATAACATTGGTACCAATGATCTTCAATTTTGCCATTTCATTTATAACTTACCAAGTTCAAGTTTGTCAAGTTGAGCTACAGTGTCATTGACACTTTCATTCTTTGTAGTTTTACATTTGGATTTACCATTTGAATTCACCTTACCTCGTTCTTACCTGAACACATGCACCGGAGCATTCCTTCTTTTACTGGCGTGAGTAATAACAAACACAGTTGACATATATCTTTTAATAAATACGATACACGAGTAATAACAAACACAGTTGAAATATATCTTTTAATAAATACAACACATTGAATGTATCAATGAAGAATACTAACAAATATAATTTATAAATATACTGTAATCGGTCATCAAACCTCCCTGTTCAGTCCACAAGATTTCCAGTCCTTTAGCCAAATTTACGGAATTGTTTTAACATTTTTCAACCCAAATTGGGGGTGCAACTTATACAAGGGTTATAGGCGCAGGGGGATATTTTGTATGAAAAGTAGGGTGCGACTTATACATGGGGGCGACTTATACACGGACATATACGGTATTGATGAAAAGGATATTGTCATGTGATAAATTCTGTTTATATATTTCAGATCTTCCCATGAATGATGCATATGTCTCGGGGCCAGTACGACCAAAAGGTTTGTATGATGTTTCTGCCTGATACTCTATTTAACTGGTAGAGTTTTAAATATTTTATTTTTCAAAAGTGATTTGTAACATGGGTAATTTTTGTCAAAGATATCATGCTACAAGCAAGGGAACTATTATTTACCAAGATTTTGTTTATAAAAAATTATTTTTTATGCCCCCCCCCCCGACTTAAGTCGGGTTGCATTTAGTGATTGAAGTGTGTGTGTGTCCGTCCGTCCATGTGTGTGTGTCCGAGCCAATAACTCGAAAACTGTGCGGCCCACAGTCATCACGCTTCACTCAAGTATAAAGGACCATGGGAGTATGTGTCACACACCATTGCCGGGTTCGTACCTTCAAGATCAAGGTCACATTTCAAGGTCACACTAAAAACGGTCAATATTCGTGTCTCAGCCATAACTCAGAAATGAATCATAGTACAATTGTTAAACTTTTTACAAATGTTAAAGACAGTCAGAAGGTGTGTCACATATAATAGTTTCTGCCGCATCTGCAAGGTGAACATCACAATTGACCTTCATGTGTTCAGGGTCACAAATCGTGTCTCAAGCATAACTCCAAAACTATTAGGGCTACAATCATCTAACTTCGCTCAATTATAAAGGAGACTGGGTGGATGTGTCACACACCACAGTCAAGGTCACATTTCAAGGTCACACTGAAAATCATCAATATTCGTGTCTCCCCCGTAACTCAGAAATGAACCAAAGTACAAATATTAATCTTTTTACAAATTTTAAGGACAGTCAGAAGGTGTGTCGCATGCATTAATTTTTGCTGCTTCTTCATGGTGAAGGTCACAATTGTCCTTCATATGTTCCTCGTCAAAAATCGTGTATCAAGCATAACTCCAAAACTATTAGGGCTAGAATCATCTTACTTCGCTCAATTATTTCCAAAGTTATGGCCCTTTTTACTCTCTAAAGTTATGGTCCTTTTCACTCTTTCGACTTGAAACTTTTTGGCAGGTCGGGGGCATTGGCACATGCTTTGCGTTGCCCCTCTTGTTCACAGTGTATTGGAGTGTGTCTGTTGGCGCTCTCCAAGGAAATGTAACAATTTCTTTGTCTTCTGCTTCACAAATGACAAGCTAATACACATAGTGTAAAGCCATTAAAGTTGCACACGGCACTTTTCAGTAGAGCCATGATAGTGGCTTCTGGTACTCAACCATTGAGATATCATATGGAGGCACAATTTTGGAAATTTCTATTGGAAAAAGGAGAGCTCAAACTTTCTTTAGCAGAAACAGTGTTTGGGTGATTTTAAACTTGGGAACTTGAGATCAAATTTATTTCTTATAAGAAGCTCTAGATAGAAGAAACTCAAAAGGGAACCCCAGAAGGTGGAGTACTTAATATTATTTATCCACTAGAGGTAGAGAATGAAGAGCAACACACATTTGTATGTACTGTGTACACTTGTACATTTGTTTCACAGTATGTCCTAACTAACCCCACTACTGTTTGTTGGATTCAAATTACCTTTGGTATTGCTCTACCTTATGGGATAATAGATGATATGGCAAGACAAATACCTCCCTTAAATATTTACTGAGGTTTTTTTTCCCTTTTTTCACTTTCACTTTGGGGATTATTATACCCCCACTTTTTTTCAAAAAGTGGGATTTACTGGATTGAGCCTGTACTTGCATCCATCCATCTGTACCTCTCTTGTCTGCACTCAGATGTCTGTTCATGTTATAACTTCAACATTACTGCTCGGATTTCGCTGAAATTTTCTATGGATGTTCACTTTCTTTTCAACCAACTCACAATTGTTTACAATTGGCTGTAACGTAAGTGCAAGCCCTACTTCAGAACTAACACAAGCTTTCAAGAAACTTTTCCAAATAAGTTGGAAAAGTAATAGAGTGCAAAAGCACGAAAAAGGGTCGAGCGAGACCGGGGCTTGAAATTACAGGTACTCTCTCTGGACACCTCTTGCGTTTACTGAGCGCATGCGCAACACCCGTGACGTCAATTCCTTTTATTTCCGCCATTGTACTGGTCGGAAATTTTTGTGACTCGTGCTATTTTTTAGCTGTTATCTTTGTGAACAACTTATTTGTATGTGCTATCTTCATCTGATTATGTGCAAGTGGATTGCATCCTTTTCAAGTTTCTAAATTATTACTATTTCATGATATTTTTGATAATTTTTACTTGCTTTTTCACACATAATCTTGTTTTTCCCCCACGTGTGAACACAACCATTGCACTGTTTTCCATCGGGGGGAAGTTTGATTTCATATATCTTTTCCATATTATGCCTAAGACTATTCCTTGTTCCTCTTGCTTGCAGGTGAAACATGTATATAGACGACTCTCATTCCACTTGTGTCACTTGCAACAATTGTACTCACGCCCAATCATGTGGTATTTGTGGGGTTTGGTCCCCAAAATTCTGGGCTTCTGTTAACAAGGTTGTTCTGTCTAGAGCTAGAACCCCTCATTCTCGGGGTAAGGGTAGCCGTGCCTTATCAGATATTTCTGTGAGTGCATGTAGTGAACCTGTCACACAGGATGCTGATCTGTCTTTTTCTGTGGCGAGTTCCTCTGCAACTGTTGACGGTGCTAGTGTGGTGATACCTGACATGGAGACCGTGGTCTCTTTGTCTTCTGATGTCACTCTTGATGCATCTGTTTTCGTAGAGAGCTTCTCCGGGGTCAGCTCGGTGACACTCTCCGATTTGCCTCCTATGCCGTCGACAGTTGCTGATGAAGTTGTTACTACAGATCCTATTCTGTATGATGGTGGCTCTTCCATCTCCTCTGGGGATGGTATACAGTCTCAGGAGCCCGAGACTGTATCTGCTGGTGTGTCTGTGAGCACTCAGCCTCCCCTGGCTTCGCGGCGAAGCTGTGCTGGTTTGCTGTCTGCTCTGTCTCATCTGGCTAGGTTTTCTCCCAGTCGGTTGAGCCATTCAGTCGCTTCGGCAGCGATTCCTCGCCCCTCAAGCAAATTGTTTATTGTTCCTCCTTCCCCTGCTAGTGTCCCGACTAGCAGGATGGGGTTGGGACATTGGCATCCAGGGCCTGCTGTTTGGCAGAGGTCAGTGACAGCCCCAGTTAGCTGTCACTCTCGGAACCTTCATCCGGTGATTCCTCACTGTGTTCCGAGTCTGGATGTCGATCGATGCTTGCCGTCGGTCTCAGAGGATGGGCAGTTGGGGGCCTTCTGCCACACAGAAGCCAATGGCAGGATCCTGTCATTCTTGGGACTATCCTCCAGTGTCTTCTCACCGTGTCCCAGGTCCAGCTACCGATCAACGTATGCCTTCAGTTTCTTTAGAGGATTTGCAGGCAGGGCCGTCTGTTCCCCAGAGGTCAGTGATTGCCCCCTGGGTGTCACAATTGGGACTATCCTCCGGTGTCTTCTCACCGTCTCCCTATTCTATCTGCCGATCGACGTTCGTCGTCGTCGGTCCCTTCTGTGGAGTTGACGATTTTCTCTGCAACAGAGGATGACGATTTTCTTGAAGGTGATGGGCCCCCCTCGTCAGTCTTGGGACCGGCTTTGGATTTTGTCTTTGGCTTATTGGCGGACATTCAACCGGCAGCAGTCCTCTGTGGAGCAGTGTAACCCTGTTGAGCCTTCTAGCTCTGGAGCTTTGCGTCCGCTGCAATCAGCTCAGGTTATTGAGTCGTTCCAGGGCTTGGATGCCAAAATGCGTTCTAAGGCCCTCAAGGGTTCTTTTTTTTCTGGAGCTGATGCCTTTCTGCCTCCATCGCGGTTTCATGTTTACGATTCCGTCTCTCCACCAGTCTTCCAAGGGATGACTACTGTGGATGAGGATTCTTCTTCCCTCGGGTTAACTAAGCCTAAGTCGGCAGTTCTCCCGATGTCGGTAGTTGAATCTATGGTGGTCCTGTCCCGAGAGATGCTGGGTATGTTATCTCTCGCGGACCATGTCGTCGCTGAATATTTTCCA
Source organism: Pictodentalium vernedei (assembly GCA_031216915.1). Classification (NCBI taxonomy): domain Eukaryota; kingdom Metazoa; phylum Mollusca; class Scaphopoda; order Dentaliida; family Dentaliidae; genus Pictodentalium; species Pictodentalium vernedei. The sequence continues at coordinate 290,100,814 of CM062288.1, forward strand.
CCAGGGGAGTTTGATGATGCTCAGGCGCCTTTTCGCGTTTTGTCACAGGCTCTCATGAACTTGACACACGCTCATGTCTGTAACGTGGCTAATTTGGAGCTGGCATGCCAGTATGCGGTGTTGGATTCTTCTCCATCCCTTCCTTCTGAGCAGCATGCTGTTCTGAGGTCTGCCTCTTTGGTTGGACCTCAGTTGTTCCATGGTTCCGTGGAAGCTGTCCATGGCGAGGTTCTTCGTCATTCGAAGGACCAGCTTTTGCTACGACAGCTGGACCAACCTGCTGCTGCGGGTGGTGATCGTTCAAGGCCTGCCAAGCATCCTGTTGCATCTGCCTTGTCGGCGATGTCGGCTATGCCTTCGGCTCTATCTGCTCCTTCTGCTCAAAAGAAGCGCCGACGCGGCCAGGCATGCTGGCAGCCTCAGGCAGGAAAGTCTCCGGACTCTCACTTCCCGAGGTGGTGGTTTCTTCTCTCGGGGGCCTCGTCGAGGCCGCAAGTGACGGTCCTCACCTTGTTTTGCCTCCAGTCGGGGGAAGGCTGTCGCTGTTTTACGACCGTTGGACAGAGATAACGTTGGACACTTGGGTCCTCGACGTCTATAATCCGTGCTGCGACTGTCCTTCCATCGGCACCCGTTTATCTCGGGTGCCCATCCCAACTCAGGTCCCTTCCGATTCTCTACGTCAGGACCTTCTGGTGCAGGAGATCGACAATCTCCTCTCCAAAGGGGTGATCGAGGTGGTCAGGAACACCCTTTCTTTCACCGGGGTTTTACTCAAGACTTTCTTGGTGCCAAAGAAAAACGGCCAATTTCGCCCTGTCATCGATCTGAGTATCCTGAACGAGTACATTATAGCTCCTTGTTTCAGTATGGAGACTTTCCAGTCGGTTCGACATTCAGTTCATCAGGGCAACTTTGCTGCCAGTATCGACCTGAAGGATGCCTACTTCCATGTACCCATTCATCTGGCGTCACAGAAATACCTTTGGTTCTCGTTTCGGGATCGAGTCTATCAATTCAGAGCTCTCCCATTCAGTTTGAACCTGGCTCTTTGGGCCTTCACCCGACTGATGTCACATGTGCTTGCATTCTACCGAACTCAGTCGACTGTGACTTTGTCAGCCTACCTGGAAGACATTCTCTAACGCCACCACGATGCTGCTGTTCTGGAGTCAGATGGCCGGCAGTTTCTTTGCCTACTAGTATCGCTGGGTTTCAGAGTCTATCGTGAGAAGTCAGATCTCCTTCCTCAGCTTTTTCGTCATTTGGGGATGGATTTCGACACTCTTCACAATGTGGTGTCAGTCCCCAATGCTCTGGCGATGATTCTTTCCGTCTTGACTCGGAACCTGCTTTCCTTCGGATGCTGGGCCTTTGCGGTTCGGTGACAGATCCCATTCTGCTTGGTCGCTTGTTTGTCCGACCTCTCCAACACTTCCTGTTGGATCATTGGCATCCGCATGTAAATCCGCTGGATCTGGAACTTTCTATTCCTCGGTCCCTGTTTTGTCACCTCCACCCTTGGGCCGATGTTCCCTGGCTGACACAGGGTGTTCCGTTGGATCTTTCTTTGACCGATCGCATTCTTACTGCGGATGCCAGCAATCGGGGCTGGGATGCGACGTTCGATCCTCTCGGTCTGTCCACTCAAGGTGAGTGGGACAGCGAGCAGGTGGGCCTTCATATCAACTAGAAGGAGCTCTTTGCTCTTCTATTGAGTTTTCGGCTTTGGTTCCCTCACCTGTCGGACCACACAGTCCTACTTCTTTTGGACAATTCAACAGTAGTGGCCTACATACGAAATCAAGGAGGCACACATTCGATTCCCATGTATCGGCTATCTCGGGATCTTCTTCTGTTGGCACGGGATGTAAACGCTCAGGTGTCCATTCGACACATTCCCGGGCATCTCAACGTCCTAGCAAACTCCCTGTCCCGACGTGACAGTGTCCTTCCAACCGAATGCATTCTACATCGGTCGGTGTTTCAGGCGATTTGCGAGTGGTGGGGACATCCTCTGGTCGACCTTTTCGCCACTCGCTCGAATCATCAGGTAGAGACCTTTGTCTCTCCTTGTCCAGATCCTCTGGCATTTGCGGTAGACGCTCTGTCTCTGAACTGGACAGGTTGGATCGGCTATGCCTTCCCTCCTGAACTGATTCTTTCTCAAGTATTAGCGAAGATTCGTGCTTGCAGTTGCAGGATCATTCTGATCGCACATCTGTCTCCACAGAGGGTGTGGATCAATCTGCTGCGGCCTCTGTTGGCAGATCGGCCGATTTGTCTACCTCTACGTCACGATCTTCTTTCCCAGGGTCATCCCAGGAAGTATCAAAACAACCTGGCGATCCTGTCCCTTCACGGCTGTCTTTTTTCAGGTTCTGTCTTCGACATAGAGGTTTTTCGAGATGAACAGTAGAGTGCATTTCTGCATCGCAGCGACATTCCACTGGCATGACTTATGCTGCGAAGTGGAAGGTTTTCTGTCACTGGTGTACAGATCACAATGTGGGTTACCGTGATCCGTCAATCGCTCAAATTGTGGTTTTCTGGTATACCTTTTGGACTCCAAGGGCCTTCAGCCAATTACGATTAAAAGCTATCAGTCCATGCTGTCTGATACTTTCTCTTATGTGGGAAAGCGGCGCATCGGTCCTAATCTTTTTCTCTCCAAACTCATTCAGCACTTTTCTTTGAAGAGGCCTCGAGTTTTGCGTCTTACACCCAAGTGGAACTTGGCATGGGTGTGGCATTGTTTGGAGGGGGCTCCATTTGAGCCTTTATCTGAGACCAATATGCGTTTTCTCACCTATAAGACGGCTTTCCTTCTAGCGTTTGCTTCTGCTTGATGAGTCAGTGAACGTCATGCGCTATCTGTTGATTCTGCTTTCTTCAGAAATGAGACTAACAGTGTCACCTTCACTACTGATTGCTTTTTTCTGGCTAAGAATCAACTTCCTGATTCGGTAGCTCCTCCCATCTGCATTCGGGCTCTCCCCGCTGTCGATGGTCAGAGACCTCTTCTTTGTCCTGTTCGTGCGATCAAGACTTACATTAATCGCACTCAGTTCATTAGGAGGGGTTGGAAGAGATTCTTTCTGTCTCTCATTCCTAAGAGGCAGTCTACCTCTTCCCATTCTATTTCCAGGTGGATCTGTCTTGCAATCAAGCTGGCATATTCCCACTTGTCTGCTTCGGATCTTGTTTCGAACCAGTTTAATGCTCATGAGGTTCGTGCCATTTTTACATCCTGGGCGTTCACCAATTCTGTTTCGCTCCGGGATGTTATGAATGCGGCTTACTGGAGGAATGCTTCTACCTTCTCCTCCTTTTATCTCCGCCACCTACAGCAGCAATCTGAGGACCTTTATTATTTAGGCCCTCTCGTTGCTGCTCAGGCTGTTGTGCACCCTCGTTAAATTTGTTTTTATCGGGTTTGTGTTTTCACCCAGCCTTCTTCTTTTCAGGTGCCTTCTCTCTATCTCTATTACAGGTTTCGCTAGTGTTCTCTGCCCTTCTTGCTTTTCTTTCTGCTGCTCTTGTTGGTATTGGTTATATGATTCACCTCCTCCTGTTGTTTATTCAGCCAATTGTAAACAATTGTGAGTAGGTTGAAAAGAAATTAAAATTTTTTTAGTAAATTTTGTTTCTTAACATACCTACCACAATTGTTTACCGGAGGCCCACCCTCCTTGGGGATATCTTTGATATTGATGCCTTCCCACTAAATCACAAACTTCTTGTTGACGGAAATACGGAATTGACGTCACGGGTGTTGCGCATGCGCTCAGTAAACGCAAGAGGTGTCCAGAGAGAGTACCTGTAATTTCGAGCCCCGGTCTCGCTCGACCCTTTTTCGTGCTTTTGCACTCTATTACTTTGCCAACTTGTTTGGAAAAGTTTCTTAAAAGCTTGAGTTAGTTCCGAAGTAGGGCTTGCACTTACGTTACAGCCAATTGTAAACAATTGTGGTAGGTATGTTAAGAAACAAAATTTACTAAAAAATTTTAATATCATGAGATCTTTTAAGAAGCATCAGCTGTTTTGCTGTTGGAAAGTTTTTTCTGTGAGTTATGGCCGTTGAATATACAAAAAACCTTATATTTTTATACTGTACCAATGACCCAGACTTAGCTGGTGCTAACTCTAACAAAACCAGGGCCAAACACAAATTTTGCCCCCCAATCCCCAAAATTTGCATCCAAAACAAAAAGAAATCATGTCCTAAAGGACCTCCATACTACGCCTCTACTGCGCATGTGCAGTGACGCAGACGTCCCGAAATTGGCGCCAATTATCATTCTCTGTTTGGCCCTTCATCAGTCAACATCTCACTGATCTTTGTGCTTGTAAATCTCAGTTTAAAGGATGCCAGACACGTAATTTTTGGAGAAAATGTGATTCTAAGGAGGATAGAAGGAGGAGAGGAAAAAGAAGTGACAAAAAATAATCAGGGCTGTACCTAAAAATTTTTGATGAAATTATGTTAAGTTGCCTATTTTCGAGGCATGGGCCTCTTGTTGTCATTCTTGCTAAATGTTGCACTGCTTATTCAGTGTTTCCTCTCCCCTAGCCTTCTAAAGTCCCCCCTTGCAATTCTCCCATGCTTTTGGCATATTTTTGAGAAAGTTCGTTTCTAAAATTTCCTGGGAGAGTTGCTTGGTTACAGAATGTTTTCTGTTATTTTCCCCATAGTTAAGTTTTCACCCATGGGTGTATAACGTTTGTGTTCTGCATCTTCCATCTGATGTTCTGCAGATTCTCCCCTGGGAGTCTCTGTTTTGCATCAGATAGAGTGTAATTTTGATGACTGATTCCGGGCCAGTTTTTTCAGTGCCTGGAGTCATGTTTTCTGGTGTTTTACACTGTTTGTTTTCATTGGCAACAGCCTTTTTTGAGGGGGGCTGTTTGCCTTTGGAGTAGTTTATCTCACTATAAGATACATTTATATTATCCGTAAGTGTCTCATTAATTATTTAATATAAATTTAAAATTTTTGACCACACTTTGCCATCGGATCCATCGGGGCTCAACGTTACTTTTCAGCAACTTGGGCTTCGCTGAAAAAATATTTTTTCAAAATTATTTTGATATGTAATTGTTTTTTCATTTATTAATGGATCATGTTATTATGTATCTTTGTGTCAGGGGTTTTTGCGAGTAACTAGGACTTGTTGTTGTTCTTTCACAATGAAGGGGGACATTGTTCAAATTGTAATAGGAAGAAATCTTCCTCTGACTTTCATGATCATTGTATAAATTGTAGTCAGTGTTCTCGCATTAATCCCTGTCCTATATGTGAATATTGGGATGAGAAACATTGGAAACGTGTGTCACGATATGTTGTTTCTGGAGAAAGGGCTATGCCGGCTCTTTCTCCGCAAGGTCACTCTACTCTCTCAGTTTCTATTTCAGAGGAACAAGAACAGGGTGATGTTTCCATGTTATCTTCTACAAGTGTGCGTCCATCGTCACAAATGAATTCAGAGCTAGCGGCAAAAGTGCTCATGGAGATTAGACAAATGTCGTCCGCTAGCTCGCCCGGTGTAGCGTCCATTCACCGAATGGTTCGGCAGCCGGGTTCGTCCGATGCGGTCCAGGAGAAAATTTTGGGTGATGCGAGCACTATAAACATAATAGATGCACACCCAGTGACGGCGGATAGTAAGCGAGAACGGGGGAAGCCTTTGAGTCCGGTTCCTAGCTCGTCCAGGTCCAGCCGGGCCGCGAGCGAGAGAGGCCCCTCTCTCGTACAACAACATCTGGGACCAGATGTTGTGGTACAAAATGTGTCGTTAGCGGAGCATACGTCCGTCGCCCGGGACGCTCCGTTGTATAGGCAGTCCGCGGAGACTAAGGCTTCCTCTTCTCGTAAGCACACACGACCGCACCATGGCTGCGTGACCGCCGATATATTACCAGCTTCGCCGATCAAGGATTCTTCGGCGACCAGGTCACACCATCCGGCAGCCAGGGATTCGAGACCGATGGACTCCGGACGTTCGCATAGGAAAAGTATGCGGGAGCCATCTGAAGCGGAGCTGCCCTCGGCGAAGCAGCGAAAGACTGCGCCTCCGCAGGTCTCGACGCCGGACATTCTTGTGCAGATAGCACAGCTTATCGCAGCATCCCAGCAGCCGACAGAAACGGTGTCGGATCAAGAATTATCCGACGGCGCTGGGTTGGTACGCTCCGCCGAAGCATCGGGGGCGGACGACCGGGAACATCATGAGGTCCGACCGGATGGTGAAAGGGATACGGATGATTTGGAGCTATCCCTTTCAGAACAACATAAAGCTGCCGTGGACTTCATCCGGCACTTTCTCCCTCAAGTTGTTCCGTCGGGCCAGACTGCTGCGGTTCCGGACAAGAGGATCATAGCGTCATTAGACTCTGAATTTTTTGAGTGGTTCAGGGACATCGCTCCCGAGTTTCCGTCGCAGTCCAATAATGTTGCAAGAACATTTGAATTATTGAACGACGCTATTTTCAAACTTGCTTCCAAGACGGGGAAAGCAGGTTTCTTGTCCGCTAATACTCTCAACCTGCCTTTCATTAATGCTAGGAATAAATTCGATACGGCAGGACAGGGTATCCCGAGAGTTCCTCTGCGTATGGACGACGAGGCGGAAGACTTAGAGCTATCATTACCGTCGTCGGCTTCTATTCCAACCGCGGTGTTGGAAACAGCTATTGCATCTAACAGAGCCAATTTAGATGCCTTATCTTACGCAGATCACCTTACTAAGGCGTTATCACTGTGCCTTCAAGGGAAAGAGTTTCAGGATATACAATCCTCTTTAAGACTTCTTTCAAGGGCAGTAGCTTATTCCACGTGTAACTCCGCCCTTTCAGTAGCAAATCTGGAGTTGGTTAGACGTGACGCAGCCCTAGCTACATCCACACTAGTGGATACTAAGGTGAAGAACTCTCTTAGAGTCGCTTCGGTCTCCAGAGAACTTCTCTTTGACGGCAAGCTTTCTGCTATTTATGATAAAATTACAAAGAAAGCTTCGGATTCTCTGTTGTTCAAATCTGCTTCTAAGAAGCCGGATACAGCAGACAAGAATAAGACAGGCACTTCTGGGTCTAATGCGCCCAAGAGAGGTTCCTATAGAGGTTCCGGTGCGTCCTCTTGGTCTTATTCGAGAGACCGTCAGGGTAGCGACTCTCGTTCGGGACGTCCTTCGGGCCGGGACAATCGGTCGGACGCCCCGAGGTCGACAGGGCGAGGTGCGGGTCGTGGAGGACGTGGTTTCTCCTACCACAGGCCTCGCAGGTCCAGGAGGTGATGGCTTAAACCTCTATCGCGTACCGGTTGGCGGAAGGTTGTCGAGCTTTTCACAAGAATGGGCGTCGATTACGGACGACCATTGGGTGAGAGGAGTGACTTCGGGAGGTCTAAAGATATCCTTCAAACGAAAGCCTCCATTAACTCGAAGTCCAGAGTGGACTCATCTTCCGTCAAATCCGCAGAAAAGAGACGCTATGCTATCAGAGGTGCAGTCTCTTTTAATGAAGAACGCGGTAGAGGTCGTAGAAAACCAGGAATCTCCGGGATTCTACAGCCATCTGTTTCTGGTTCCGAAACCAGATGGCTCGTTCCGTCCAGTCATAGATTTGAGCTGGATAAACAAGCTGATCGTCGCTCCGAAATTTTATATGGAGACGATTTGGTCGGTCAGAGCGAGTATTCGGGTGAACGATTATGCATCAAGCATAGATCTCAAAGATGCGTACTTTCACGTCATGGTACATCCGACATTCCGAAAGTACCTACGCTTCGCAGTCCTAGGAGTGGTGTATCAATTCCGGGCGATGTGCTTCGGATTGAATCTAGCACCCTGGGCTTTCACTCGGGTAATGAACTCGGTAATGATCTATTTCCAAGCTCATTCGTCTGCGGTAACGTCGGCCTACCTGGACGACATTCTTCAGAGGTACGGCAATGAGTTAATGCTTCAGAACAATGTTCAGAATCTTCTTCTTTTGCTCCGACGTCTCGGTTTTATAGTAAACAAGGAGAAGTCGGATCTGGTGCCGTCCAAGTCATTCACTCATCTGGGAATGAGCTTCGAGACGCACAACAATCTCGTTCGTCTGCCGTTAACCAGAGCGAAATTAGTCAGTTGTTACGCTCGCTATTGTCTGCACGCAGACAAAGTCACAGCGAGAGAATTTATGAGACTGATAGGTCTGTGCGGAGCCGCTGCGGATCTCATTCCGATGGGGCGGTTTCGCACACGTCCTCTTCAAATTTTCTTGACTCAGAATTGGAGTGTGAAAATTCATTCGCTCGATGTAGACGTTCTCTTGTCAGATCAAGTGAAACAAGAGATTCAGACTTGGGCAAACATTCAGTGGTTAACTCAGGGAGTTCCGCTGCAGTTGCCGGATCCGAGTTTTACCATTATGACGGATGCCAGTCAAACAGGTTGGGGTGCATCATTAATCCCAACGGATTCGAGATGCCAGGGTCTTTGGGATCCGCAATTCCTGTGCAAGCACATAAACATCAAAGAGATGATGTCAATTTGGCTTGCGTTACGTCACTGGATGGACATTATTCACGATGCTCATGTCCAAATCCTATCCGACAATACGACAGTAGTGGCGTATATACGGAATCAGGGAGGCACTCATTCAGTTCCGTTGTTCAATCTAACGGAAAGAATCCTTCTGTTTGCGCTAGAACATCACGTTCTTCTTTCGGTCCGTCACATACCGGGTCGTCTGAATGTGCTAGCAGACTCCCTTTCACGAAAGGGTCGCTTGTTGCCGTCGGAATGGACTCTCAACAAACAAGTATTCAGTCAGATTTGCTACCAATGGGAACGGCCAATGATAGACTTATTTGCGACACATCTCAACAATCAGTTGCAGACGTATGTGTCTCCATGTCCGGATCCAAGAGCATTTGCAGTAGACGCTCTGTCGATCCCTTGGGACGGAATGATAGGATATGCGTATCCTCCAGCGCCGTTAATTCAACAAGTATTACTAAAGATAAAACAATCTCAATGCAAGATTCTGTTGGTAGCATCTCTGTCGCCACAGAGACCATGGATAAATCTACTCAGGTGTCTGTTGTGGGACCTACCGCGAAAGCTTCCTCCACGGGAGGATCTTCTTTCGCAGGGGAAATCGCGCCAACTCCATCGCAACCCGCAAGGTCTCAACCTTCACGTTTTTCCGTTGTGCGGTCCTTCTTGCATGGCAAACACTTTACAGGACGAGCAGTGAACGCGATTTCTAACTGTAGGAGGACCTCCTCTTCGCTAAACTATGCGGCTAAGTGGAAGGTTTTTCGTCGTTGGTGTAGGGATCATTCTGTAGATATATTCGATCCCTCTATACCAGACATTGCAAACTTTCTAGTATACTTGTTTGACGAAATCAATCTGCAGCCTGTTACTATAAAGGGTTATAGGTCTATGTTATCTGATACCTATGCACATCATGATAGTTTACAAATTGGATCTAATGTCTCTTTATCTAAGTTGGTTAGAAACTTTTCGATAAATAGACCCAGAACTCTTAGATTAATTCCTAAGTGGAATTTAGCTTGGGTTCTTCTTAAATTGAAGGAAAAGCCATTTGAACCTCTTGGGACAGTAGATTTCAAATTCTTATCTTATAAGACAGCTTTTCTCTTAGCTTTCTCTTCTGCTAGAAGAGTCAGTGAGCTTCATGCACTGTCGGTGGATGATTCTCATTATCGTAGTGTCGGGAACACTATCACCTTCACTACTAATGTGGGTTTTTTAGCTAAGAATCAGGCTCCTAATAAATATCCGGAACCTATTGTTATTAAGGCTCTTCCGTCTTCAGACGGGCGTAGGCCTTTACTCTGTCCTGTTAGAGCGTTACGTATCTATAAACAGAGATCTCAGTTTATCAGAAAGGGATGGAAACGTTTCTTTCTGTCTTTGATGCCTAATAGAAGGGACATTTCGGTCCATTCTATTGCTAGATGGATTCAATTAACTATCCGTACTGCTTATAAGAGTTTATCTTCTTCTCAGCAGTCTGTGCTTAAGATTTCCGCTCATGAAGTAAGAGCTCTTTCTACTTCCTGGGCTTATGCTAATAGTGTTGCTATTACAGATTTAATGAAGGCTGCTTATTGGTCTCAGCCATCCACATTTACGAATTTTTATCTCAGAAATATTGAGTCCATTTCTGGAGACCTGCATTGTTTAGGTCCGTTATCTGAATGTCGTCCACTAAACAGTTGCAACTATAGTTATGCAGGTTTTCTGTTCCGGCAGTGACTCCATCCGACTGCCCTCTTCGCTCTGGGCTATTTGACCCAGGGCAAGGGGAAGGGGGGGGGGGGGGGGGGGGGCGGGTTTTCCCTTAGGTCACCTGCTTTATAGTGAAAAGCAAGGGAATGCCTCCTCCAAGTCAGTATTTCTGAGTCGCTTCCGGGATGGTTTTAAAGTGTAATTTTAATGTTAAAATTCATTCATGTCTTATTTTTAAAGTGTAGCTCGGTGTGAAGCATTTGTATATGTCAAGTGTCAAACGGGCTTTAATATACAATACTCGGACACTTTTAAATGACTATAAAGAGTCTCAATTCTCTGGACTACTTTATTTATTGGCTTACTTTAAAAATAATTAGTATAAGGGATATACTGGATGTTAATAGAGAACATGAATGTTAATGTGCTCAATTATTAAGGGTAGTGTATCTTTCTAATTTAGTATTAAATAAGAAAGATACATGTAAAGCCTAATACTCCTTTTCTCCTTAAGGGGTTACCTCTTTACTGTATAGTTGAGCTTATTGGATTTTCCTCTATGTCCTAGGCCCTCCAGCCTGTTTACTATTCAGCTAAGTCTGGGTCATTGGTACAGTATAAAAATGTTAAAAAATTTATAGTAATTTATATATTTTTTATACTTACCAATGACCCAGATGGGGATGGCCCTCCCTGGAGTTGGGAACTCTTGCCTCCCCGCTGAGTACATAGCGCTGACCAGGCACTGCCAGTAAGAATGATAATTGGCGCCAATTTCGGGACGTCTGCGTCACTGCGCATTGCGCAGTAGAGGCGTAGTATGGAGGTCCTTTAGGACATGATTTCTTTTTGTTTTGGATGCAAATTTTGGGGATTGGGGGGCAAAATTTGTGTTTGGCCCTGGTTTTGTTAGAGTTAGCACCAGCTAAGTCTGGGTCATTGGTAAGTATAAAAAATATATAAATTACTATAAATTTTTTAACTTTTTGTCTGTTCACCTCCTGTCTCAGGTTTGGGTTATCGGATCTCAATGAAATTTGGAATGTAGATTGTTTATGGGAAAGACTTTCAAATGAGTCTCTAATAATATTTCTTACTTTTCACTGTTTAGACGTAGATAAATTAGTCATGCCCCTGCAGTAAAACGAAGAAAATACATGCAAATGACCCTCCCCCCCCCCCCCCCCCCCCCCCCCCCCCCCCCCCCCACATACAGCATTATGTCTTTGTTCTATAAGGTTTGGGTATCAGATTTCAATGAAATTTGGAATGAAGATTGTTTATGGGAAAGGCTTTCAAGTGACAATACATATAAATCACCTCCCCCACATGTGGCATTATGTCTTTGTTCTACATCTCTTATATGGGTGGTGCAATTGTCACTAGACTTCAGTGTCAGGTGTTTTTAGCCTTCACAATTGCAGTAGAACCTGTCTTGAGAGACCACCCTTTTTGCCATGGAAAAGTGGTCTCTCAAAACAGATGGTCTCTCATGACAGGTCTAATATAGAGTAGAACATCCAAATGGTACAAGGCCAAAACGGTCTCTAAAGACAGGTGGTCTCTCACGACACTGGTCTCTCAAGACAGGTTTTACTGTACCTCTTTGGGGGGGAGGAGGTAAATTAATTTTTTGTTGTAAAACAAAGACAATAATTTTGCTGTGTGCCCCTCCTAAAATCACTATTTCTTTGTCTGTTCACCTCGTATCTCTGGTGTGGGTTATCAGATCTCAATGAAATTTGGAATGAATATTGTTTATGTGTTCAGCTTGAAATTAGGCTAGATTAAGTCCCAGGTGGAGTCATGTTGGCGCAATGTGGGAGCCCGAATTTTCGAATTATAACTTAGTGAACATAGGAATGTTTTGGTTTTTTTAAATCTTTAGATCCATCAGTCAGAATCTTTTGATATTTGGTATGCAGCATCCTTAGTCGGATGAGATTCAAGTTTGTTCAGATAAAGTCCTTGGGTTCATATTTGTGCTTCATATCACAACCTAAATTTTAACTTGATGCAGTATGCAGAAATTTATTAAAGAATCTTTTTCTTGAAATCTATCAGTCAAAATATCTTGATATTTAACATACTGCATCTTTATAGAGATCAGCTTTCAGTTTGTCCAGATTAAGTACCTGGAATCATATTTGAGCTCATTGTGGGAGCCTGAATTTTAACTTTGTGTAACATGAGGTACAATAGAGCACATACCAGCTTGTGGTGATTCTACCATACAAATAATCTTCTGGCCTTAATCACCACTCTGTAGGAGTTTCCAACAGTTGAGCCACAGATATGCGAGTACAGTCCTTATTGACGAATCTTCCTGACTTTCAAAGTTACTCTGAGCATTGTCACAAATGCCTTTCTGACACTATTAGGAAGAAAAGAATAAAGGGGACCTATCACCACCTTGTCATACACAGACTATAGACAAGTCACCCCAGAGACAACTCGCCCTGGGACAAGTCGCCCCACGTGTGACAAGTCGCCCCAACTTTTGCCGAGACAAGTCGCCCCAACTTTTTAAGCTGGCTGCGACAAGTCGCCCCAACTTTTTTATGTTGATTGTGACAGGTCGCTTTGTTTTTATTTTAATTTTTTTTTTATAAATTATATTTAAGATTAAAATTTTGAAATGTTTCTTTTATTTTTCCTTAATTATTTCATAATCCTTAATAAATTCTGGATAAAAAACAAATGTACTTACGTGTTCATTCCACAAAATTCCAAATGATTAATTCCCATAAATATAAATACAATTGCGTGAATTTTTTGTCGACTGGTCACAAGAATGATTTCATCAGAACTGAATGATCGATTCCTCCCAGGCATCCACCAATGTTTTGACAGGCTTTTGGTCAGTGATTACAGATTAATACCAAGCAGTTACTCCTTTGTTGTGTGAATTTTCTACAGGCGGGTAGCCTGTAATCAGTGAATAGGGGAATTCATCAGTAAAGAAAAATCACAAACACAAGCGGAGTATGGCTTATCGATAACAGTTATTTTAACAGTTGGCTTGTCCAATTGTTTGATCCCATGTGTTGCTTCATTCCCCTGTAAAGTATATAAGACTGAATAAATTTTGAAAATGTCATCAAGTGAAATAAAATAAGGCCAACCGGGTCGCAAGGGATTTGTAAATCCCACATCGTCCCTGCGCGCCTTTGGCGCGCTAAAACCTTTCATTCATTCAAAATGTCATCATTCATTTTTCGCCATTCGCACCTCTGAACTCAGAGTGCGAGCATCCTAATTAGAATCTCAATTATGGAAACACTGGAACGATAGCAGCTCTTGTCGTCTCTTGCCCTGTCACCTGGACTATCCAGGAGACAGGCAAGAGCGTCCATCTGTCTATTGAGTTCAAGATCGAGGAAGACAAGAAATCACCCCCCTACTCGGGGAGAGGTAGTACCTTTGATGAGAGGATCCCCTCTCACACTGGTCCTCACTCGAGTAGGTCAAGAGGCCCTGAAAAGAGAAAGAGAAGAAAGAAGAGCCCATCCACCAAGCGGAGGGATTCCTGACACTTGGAGGCATTCTTGGAGATGAAGAAAGAGAAAGGTGAGGAAAAGAAAGAGCCAGAGGCGGCCACCACTTCCCCTCCCACTCCCACAGACAGCCCCATCCAAATGCTGGCTTCCCAGTCGGTATTGTTGGATGTGGAAGAGTCTGTGGAGACTGAGGTGGAAATGGAAGCTGCCCTCTCGCCTCTTCCTGATCCCCACTCGCCTCTTCCTTCTAAACCAGAATGCCAGGACGCAGACGACAGGATAGAGAACATCTTACGGGAACACAAAATACAAGGGGACCTTCACAGGCAAGAGATGGACAGGAAATACCAAGTATTCCTCCAACAAGTCGAAGAAGCCAAAAAACTAATAGACGCCAGAAACCTACAACAACAAAAGACTCAGCAATCACACACAACCACTCCAGACTCGGCTAGGACCAGACCCTACAAAACTCAGCAACCACCATCAGGCAGCCCACCAACTACCACTGTCTCTCCTTCCAAACCTCCACCTCTGAAAAAGAAGCAGAAAAGACACAAGCGCCGCTAACAACCCACAACTTCTCCTTTACCACGGTCTGACACTTTCAAATTCTACAGCTAATGAGGGTCGAAAGGGGCTTGCTCCCCAAATCAACCATTTGATTCAAAAATGTCATTCTTCTTTGGTCGGCCGGCAAAATGTCAGACGAACTGTGTGTTGTGTGTGGACAGAGGGTTTGTCTCCGTCAGGGAGGGGTAATGTGCGATGACTGTGGTCTCTGGAGGCACAGAACTTGTAATACGGGCATAACAAGAGACGTGTATCGTGCAGCAGTGCGGTCTGGGGGCAATCTACCTTTTATCTGTGCAAACTGTTCTCACACCCATCAACAGCAGACAACAGACGGGTCATAAGCTTATGGACCACAATTTGTCCACAAACCGTTTATTTCTGAATGCTGGGAAGAGAGGGTTGGAGGGGAGGTGGGGCTGTTGCAGGGGGAATGTTAATTTTATTTATTATTCATTATTTAAAAAAATAATAATGATAATATTAATAATAATAATGCCTTTTTTTAGGTTTTTGCAAGCTCTATTTGATGTGTTGCCTTCATCTTCTGTTATTTTTTTTATGAATATATATAGTATATATCAAAACCCCCCCAAAACGTTGGGCCGACTTGTCCCCAAAGTTGGTCCGACTTGCCCCAAAAGTTGGTCCGACTTGTCTCTAAAGTTGGGGAGAGTTGTCTTAAAAGTTGTCTCAAAAGTTGGGGCGACTTGTCTCAAAAGTTGGGGCGACTTGTCTCAAAAGTTGGGGCGACTTGTCTCAAAACTTGGGGCGAGTTGTCACACGTGGGGCGACTTGTCTCAGGGCGAGTTGTCTCTGGGGCGACTTGTCTCATCCCCTCATACACACACTAAGCGAATTTCATGAGGAAGAGTTTCATGTGCAATGGACTATTATTCCCATAATTCTTTCAAGGGACTAAAATGTTTTATATGTCAGGTGAAGCCTGTGTTTCTACAGAATGACCATGTCTAGTATTTTGATTAACACTTTACTTAATGAATCTGCCGCAGCCACAAACTCAATTTACAACTTGATCAGTTGAAAAACCATTTTTCTAAAACTTTTAACAAAACCATATCATTTGAAATGAGCTTGATGAGGTCGTTCCAATGAGGGGATGAGGGTCGCATGATATGGTTTGTTGATATTTCTTTTGCAAAATATTTTTTACAAAAAATAATTAAAATACTAATTTGTGAGTCCTTTGAGTAAAGAGTTAACTAGTATTTTATCTTCAGATTTCATTTTCAGACATTTTTGTTTGAAGCTGCCTTGAATTTTTGCAATAACAGGATAAACTTACTGAGAATATACATGTTCAACATTCCATAATGAATGTGTTCCATAACAGTATAACTGCGTGTTGTTACAGCTTGGATGCTTCCAATGATTTGGGTACAAAAGCATAAAATCAATGGGATTCCATAATTTTATAATTATACTTTTGAGAAGTTTCTACTTTTTTCATATTCAGAAACATTTATATGGAACCATACAATGTCCCTCACAAACAAGTTTCAAAAGCTTAAAATGTTCTGTAAATAGTAACATAAACAAATCGTAACCAAGCACATGCTTGTATTATGCAGTTGCAAGATACAGATTTTGTATCAGAGGATCCTTATGCCCACTGTATTTGGGCAATTATAGACCCAGCGTATACTTATTGTAAGATAAAAATTGGCAGTCCTTGAAATAGGGACTATTTAACCACAGCACTTAATTGCTGTAGTAAACTCCATCTACCATGGCACTACCACAGCATTTTAAAACATGATCAAGTACTACTTGTTGAGCATATCACCATTAAAGGGGGTTCTCTCTTATATACCTCAAGCATTGAATTACATGCCAGTCCTGATATTCAGTACTTGAGTTAAAAAATATTGTAACACAGGAATCTCATTTGTTAAACTTTGCTCACCATTACTGAAATATATTGCAGAAATATTAAGTACCAGTGCTCAGAATAATAAATTGATGGTTTTAGGAAAAATGTCTCCACAGCATTCATGTGCTGTGGTAAAACCATTTTACCCTGGCAGTGCTGATTACTGTAGCTAATTTCATGGGCTAAATTGGTACAGTTTCCTGCATAGGTTTCACTAATCATATATACAACTGAATAATTTTATTTTTTTTAGTTTAAAACAAGCTTACTGTGTTGCTTTGACGACTCATTCATGTCAATATGGGAGGAAGAAAAGTTGAAGTGATCTATTTAAAATCACATTTATCTTTTTAGAACTTGATCATAACTTGAGAGAAACTTTTATTCGAAATTTCAATGGTCATAGTATCATTTTATTACTGTATCAGATGAGGTGCAACCATCAGAAACAGATGTTGTGTACTCACAAGTAAACAAGACCAAGAAGCCACCATCTGAGCCAGAGGTAACTTATGCACAAGTAAACAAGACTAAGAAGCCACCACCTGAGCCTGAGGTCACATATTCTCAAGTGGACAAAACAAAGAAAGGGAAAAAGAATGACAAAAAGGCATCTGTGGAGACTGCATATGAAGATGTAGTTGTACCAAAAGGTTTGTAGAAAAGAAATGCATCCGGCATTGTTATCATTCTTAACTTTATCATAATGCCAAGTAAAACCTTGTCCTTGTCATTTTTGGCTCACCAATGATAGTTGTGTGAGCCTGTGGCATAGCCCTCATGTCGGCATCGTCGGTGGTGTTGGCGGCGTCAGCATCTGGATTCATTCATTTTGAACTTTTGTGTGCAGGTTTTGATTTTTTTTTGCTTCTTTTTTTATGTCTGCATGCTTTTCAGGGATAGTAATATTTTATTCAACCCTTTCCATGCTTAGTTACTTGAATTTTGGACTTTTGTGTAAAGGTTTTTGACTTTTCTGTGCAGATTTTTGACTTTTGTGTACAGGTTTTGAAATTTTGTCTTCAAGTGGAGTTTTACCTTACTGGCATATTGCCATGGTGGTTTCCTTAACATTTCAGGGTATTTTTCTCAATTTTAACCTTTTGAAACAAATGTGATGCTTTTATGTGCAGGTTTTGAGGTTTGTCTTTCTTTTCTTCCAAGTGGATATTTTTCAAGTAGAGTTTCACCTTACTGGCATATTGCCATTGTGGTTCTGTGACAGGGTATTTTTCTCAATTTTAACTCCTTGAAACAAATGTGATACTTTTTTTTTACTTTTATGGGCAGGTTTTGAGGTTTGTCTTTCTTTTCTTCCAAGTGGCGACTTACCTTGTAGCATATTGCCATGGTGGTTACTGTAACATTTTCAGGGTATTTTTCTAAATTTTAACCCTTTAAAACAAATGTGATGCTTTTTTTTACTTTTATGTGCAGGTTTTGAGGTTTGTCTTTCTTTTCTTCCAATAATAATAATAACACTTTGGCCAGCTGCTGATTTGTCGCGGTTCTCAGACGAGAAGGCCATGGTTACCCCTGTACTCCCAACTGCCTCCCTATTCCCACGCTTCTCCTCTCCTCCCAACACTCGGAGACGAACTGCTTGATGACATCCCTTGCCCCATTCTTCCCAATCTCTCTGATTAGCATATTAACCCTCTCCTTTGAGTCTCCCCCTAACCACTTGTCCTTCATTCTCCCATCCCACTTTCCCATTATACTCCAGGTGAATCTCATTCTTTTAGACTGATGCTTTGGGCATTCTAGAAGAAAGTGTTGCAGGGTCTCCACCATGCCCAAGTTACACATCTGGCACTCCCTTTCACCGTCTCTCCCAATTTTTCCCCTCAGCTCCAGGGATCGCGACCTCAGCTTGAACAACAGTGACCCCCCAAAGGTGCCATCAAGGTACTCTTCAAAACCTGGCTTCTCTTTATCACGCAGGCCTCCCAAAGACCTCTTTGATTTGACCCCCTCTCGCCAATTACGGTTACAATCCTCCATGACCCTTTCTCTGACGATTTTTTTACCCTGGTTTGCCCCAACATCCAGGTCCGAGATCTCCAATGAGTAGTTCTCTACTAGTTCCCTCACTTGGACCATCCACCCCGTTTTGATATTTGAGTTGAAAATTCTCAGGAACATTACTTTACACCATCGGCTGTCGGGGAGATTTACCAAATAATTAAGATAACCGAGTTTCAACAGGTCTATCCTGTCCTTGATCCTCATCCACCCAAGCTCACCCCTGATTGCTTCTAGCGCTGCGGCATTACTCGACCCCGTTATCCATCGGCCTGCATCGTTCTGCAGGATTTCCAAGCTCTTTACGGCCGTCTGGTTTCGGGGGTACCACTTCCGTACCGTATGTTATACTTGGCAGCCCCACCATTTCCCAAATGCTTTTCCCCACGAAAACCTTATTGAAACTGTTTCTCCCTATAAGTTTCATTTTGTTAAGGATTCGCTTCCGCTTCAGAATCAATTTATTTGTGTGGTTCCGGTAGATGCTTATATTTACCCCCAAATACTCGTAATCACCTGTCTCTCCTACACTGAGAAGTTTGCTGCTCCCTTCCAGAATGCAGAACTCACCCACTCTCCACCTTCGAGTGGGGTCCACTTTGCGGCCCACAGGTATAACTTTGCTCTTGCTTTCATTAAGTTGGAGTCTCCATTTGCTCCCATATTTCCCAACAATTCCCAGCATTTTCGTTAGACCCTCTTCGCTTTCTGACACTAGAACCATATCATCTGCAAAAAATAGCCCAGGGATCTTTAAGTCCCCAACTGCTACCCCCCTCCTCGCTACACAGGAGTTCATCTCCTAAACCTTTGATGTACAATGCAAACAGGATTGGCGAAAGGATACACCCCTGTTTTAGGGCTATCTCCATAGGCACACGTTTTGTTGTAATGTTTCCCAGGCTAAGTTCACTCTGTACATCTTTATATAATGCTTTCATAATTCCAACAAACTCGCCTCCTAAGCCCATAGCCTCCAGCTTGCGCCACATACCTTCCCGCCATACTCTATCGTATGCCTTTTTGATATCCAAAAAGGCCATAAACATCTTTTTAGCTCACCTGACTTTCAGTCAGGAGAGCTATAGTGATCACTCACCGTCCGTCGTCGTCCGTGAACATGGTGTTTGCGTCTTCTCCTCCCAAACCGCTGAACCAATTTAATTGATATTTGAGATAATAGTTTGTTATTTATGACATCGCAATTTGATTTTGTTCAAATCAAGTTGCCTCGCCGTGGGTAGAGCCACACCCAAAAAGTGTGCTGAAATCTTAAAAAATCTTCTTCTCATGAACCAGCAGTAGCAGAGACTTGATATTTGGTGTGCAGCTTCCTTTTGAGGTGTAGACTCAGATTTGTTCAAGAGAAGTTTGTGGGGCTATACTTGGCGTCGTTATGGGAGGGGCAAAATTTTTGGCCTCGCCCAAAATTTCTATTTTCCGAACCGAGAGGCTGATTTGAACCAAATTTTATGTGAGGGCTTATTGGGTCATAAGTACCTAATTTATGCTGATTTTTTTTTCCCGTAGCCCCATGGGAACCACAGGAGCTAAAAATAGAAAAAAATTAAAACGCCCATATCTCCAAAACTCCATGGCACTGAGAATTTTTATTTGGTGTGAAGCTTCCTTAGGACCAACAGAAAGAATTGGTAAAAAAAAATTGCCATCGGTTTTATCATAGGGTACAGTTTCGGGACTTTGAAAAAGTGCTGAGTCAGCACTTTTTAACTCCGTAGGCAATGGGGAAAAAAAATAAAAAAATCTTCTTCTCCAGATCCAGCAGGCAGAATCTTTTGATATTTGGTATGCAACATTGTAGGGTGGATCTGATTCAAGTTTGTTCAAATTGGCCCCCGAGTTCATATTTGGGCTCAGTATAGAAGCCCGATTTCAAACTTGGTGCATTTCAGGCAAATTTCTTAAAAAATCTTCTTCTCCAGACTCTGTATGGGGCATAAGTCTGATAGCACCGTATGAATTATAGAGAGGGGAGATTCAATTTTGTTCAAGCCAAGTCCCTGGGTTCATATTTGGGCTCACTGTGGGAGCCTAAATTATAACTTAGTTCAAAATGAGGAACTTTCTTTAAAAATCTTCTTTAGATCCAGCAGTTGGAATGTTTTGATATTTGGTATGCAGCATCCTTGGGGGGGGGGGGGGGATTCAAGTTTATTCAAGCCATGTCCCTAGGATATTTGGGCTCAGAATCTGAGCTTGAATTGTAACTTTGTTTGAAATGAGGAATTTTCTTAAAAAATCTTCTTCAGATCCAGCTGTCGGAATGGTTTGATATGTGGTGAGTAGCATCCTTGGAGGTGTGGGGGGGGGGGGGGGGGGGGGGGGCCTGTCAGAGCCCAAATTATAACTTAGTCAATATGAGGAATTCTTCTTTAAAAATCTTCTTCTTCAGATTCAGCAGTTGGAATGTTTTGACATTTGGCATGGAGCAACCTTAGAGGGCTGAGATTCAAGTTTGTTCAAGCCAAGTCCCTTGGTTCATATTTGGGCTCACTATGGGAGCCTGAATGACAACTTAGTTCAAAATGAGGAATTTTTGTTTAAAAATCTTCTTCAGATCCAGCAGATGAATGGTAATGGGGGGTAAGATTCAAGTTTGTTCAAGCCATGTCCCTAGGTCCATATTTGGGCTGATTATGGGAGCTCGAATTGTAACTTTGTTCAAAATGAGGAATTTTCTTTAAAAATCTTCTTCTTCAGATCCAGCAGTCGGAATGTTTTGATATTTGGTGTGCAGAATCCTTAGGGGTGTGAGATTCAGGTTTGTTAAAGCCAAGTCCCTGGGTTCATATATGGGCTCCCTGTGGGAGCCCGAATTATGACTTAGTTCAATATGAGGAATATTCTTTAAAAATCTTTTTTTAGATCCACTGGTCAGAATATTTGGATATTTGGTATAAGCTTTTCTTAGGAGGAGCAGATGCAACTTGTTGAAATCAATTCTCTGGGTCGATATTTAGGCTACCATGTCAGGTGAGTGCCCTCAGGCCCCCTGGCGCCTCTTGTTCTTTTTTGCTTTCGAGGATTCTGTAATTTGGGATAGTGTGAAAAGATGGTCAGTAACTCTCCTTCCCTTTCTGAAGCCATTCTGGATTTCTCCCCAAAAAACCCTCACCTCCTCTTGTCTCCCATACAGGACTTTACAGAAAACCTTTCCAATGTTGCTACTGACAGAGATGCTTCGATAGTTATCCAAAACGTCTTTTTCCCCTTTTTTGTGAATAAATGTCACTTTGCTTTCTCTCCACTCCTTTGGGACCTCTTGATTTTCTATGGCTATATTGAATAGGGCAGTTAGGCTTTTCACGAGTTTCTCTCCCCCTTTTTTGATAAACTCGTTAGGAATTTCATCCACTCCTCCCACTTTTCCATCCCTTAATTTTGATATCACCTTTCGCACCTCCTCCGTTTTAATTTCGCTGCACACGAAGTTCGATAGGTTTTCCTCGACCTGATTCGGACACTCTGGTGGGCTCGCCATGCCCCATCGCTTATCGTTTACCTTCTCCCAGTGCTTGGCTAGTTCTGATGCGACTTGATCTTGCTCGTCTGTAACTCTGCCAGCTACTTTAATACTCTGTGGGTTGCTTCCTTTGTTATGTTTATTCACCCATTTCCAAAATACGTTCGAACTCGACCCCCCCTGTAGTTCTTATCGTCCTGATAAGACTGCTGTTTCGTATTCTCTGATTATCATCTTTAATCTTATTTACTTTATTTCATGCTTGTTGGTATTCTTCCTAGCAACTGTGGCCTCATTGCTTTCCTTTCCGCCCCCTTAAGTTTTCTACTTCTCCTGTATGCAGCACATTTAGCTTTTCTTCCCTTTATGGCCCTTTTCAGTTCTTCATTCACTCTGTACCCAAGTTCCCGTGTTGGCACCCTGACCTTTCCTACACTTTCCTTTCCTGCCTCCACCAGGCTCGCAACTATGACGTCGGCCATCTTCTGGACACTGCCCCTCTTGGGTACGGTTGCAAGCTTTGGTTTCAGTTTTTCATTGAACTTCGCCCAGTCAGCATCTTTTTTGAGTTCCCAAATCTCCTTAGTGCTTCGTTTGCTTTTTACTAGAGTTTTGGCCCTAATCGTCACTGTAATCAGGTTGTGATCACTATCCACCTCCATTTTACCCTCATCATCCACTTCTACCCCTATCACCTCCCTCCATAAATTAATATCTGAGGATGTAGTCGATTATTGATTTTCTGTCGTTCCTCTCCCAGGTCCATTTCCCCTTACACCTCGCGTCCCTGTTCAGAATCTTCAGACCGAGCTCGTTTGTGAAGTTCAACAGCTTCCTTCCATTCCTGTTGACTTTATTGTCCCCACCCTCTATGCCTTCTTCATCATTACCTATGTGGCCATTAAAGTCACCCATCAGAATTATACCGAGCCCTTTGTTTTGTAGTTTGGTGATATTGGACCTTAGTGTTGAGTATATCGAATCATTCCATTCGGGTTTGCTTCCCTCCACCGCACAATACACAACCCCAAGGGCAATACTTTTGTTTTTCAGACTGATCCTTACCTTTCCAATTTCTTTCGATACCTCAGCCGGGGTGCTGATGTTTTCCAAGTCTTTGATCAGTGACGGTTTTAAATCCTCTTTAATGTACATGCCTACCCCTCCCCCTTTTTTCTGGTCCTCCGTTTGCCCTACACCTATCCATACATACCCCCTTACTTGGTCTACCCGTTCCTCGTGTCTTACCCACGTTTCGCTTAAGCCCATGACGTCAAATTCCTCTGCCTCAATCAATGTAGCAATTTCACTTACTTTCCGGTGGAGACCCTGGATGTTGCTATAACCCACTTTCAGGGTATCAAGGTTCATTGGCTTCCGCCTACTGGTCCCATTATTATCTAGTCCCTGTATGTTTGTATATCCTACTTTGTGTACCTGTGCTTTCCTTGGGAAGCTATTCCTATTGATTTGGATTTTTGGTCCCTTTTTCTTATCCCTCTTGTCCCATTTTTTACACCTATGGTTCGTGACACATTTTGATTATTTCCCCTTTCACTGATCCCTCCTCCCCTCCCTATACCAAAAAAGGCTCCACCACCTGCAACATATTTCTTCCTAAAACTTCTGTACCCCTTGGGCTAAGATGGAGACCATCCCTTCCATATAGGTCATTTCTGCCCCAAAACGATCCCCAATTGTCTACAAAGGGTATCTCAAGTTCCTTACAATACTCCTCCAATTCCTCGTTGGTCCCAATGATCCGCGAATTACGCTCGCCCCCACCACCTAGTACTGGGAGAAGCCCCAAAACCTCTACCTGTGCATTCTTGGCATTCAGTTGAGTTATTAAGTCCTTGTAAGTCTCAATAAGCTGAACTGATTTTCTCTCCCTGATGTTGTTGGTCCCCACGGGTACAACAACCACTGGGTCTGGGCCTGACCCCTTTACTAATCCACCCACTCTGTCCCTTAGGTCCTCCACCCTAGCCCTCGGAAAGCACAAATTGGTCCTGTTGACACTGTCGGGCCCACACACCACCCTATCTAACCCCTGCACTATACTACTCCCTCTTCCTGTCTTTTCCTGTCCTCTTTCCTGTCCTACTACCCCTGTTACCACCTCTGTTTCCACCGGACTGGCTCACAATCTTGCACTCCGCCACACTAACCTCCATGCCTACCTCCATGCCTACCTCCACCTCCACCTCTTCAGACCCAACCTGCTCCTCAGAATTCTCGAAATTACCTAACACACTGAATCTATTTTGGACACTGCACTCCACCTTCTGCCCACTCCCACTACAAGCCACCTTGTCCTCGTTTACCACCTTCCTAACCTTCCCTCTGACTCCTGCCCTGACAGACTCCACATGGTCATCGCTATCTCCCTCACTATCCGATTCTAAAAGAATACGCCTTTTCGCCCCCCCCCCCCCCCCCCCCCCCCGACTCTAGCCTGGGAATTTGACACTCTAGCCCCTACTTCTCCCCTACCCTCAACCCGACGCACCTTCCTATTCCCAAAAGACCCACTATCCATGTCAAAAGTCAACTTCCTACTACCCACCACCTTCCACCCCCCATCGAATGCCACCCTAACTGGGGTAACACCAGACTTTCCTGCCCTCCCCAGTTTCCCCCTCACCACCTGCACCTCTTCCTCCAACTTTACATATGGGTCTAGCAGCTGTATTAGCTCTACGCAGATGGCACACGTCCCCGACTCCCCTAGCTCACGCCCATCCACATACACCATATCACAGTGACTACACCCATCCGACCACTGGCCGTCCGTTGGTAACTCACTAGCACCCCCTGTGCTGGCCTCAACCACTCTCCCCACCTGTACACCTATGCTAACACCTATACTAACCGTCTCTGCCCTGCTGGTCTGAACCTCTCGTGTCATGAAACACTTACCATCCATAGCTAATATTAGAATAAGTAGCTTGAATTTTGAAAAACCGGTTGAAATCATGAACAAAACAAAAAACAAAACACCGAAAATGACCCACGCGAAGATAGGGAACACGCCACTGATATCTGATAAAGAAACTAAACAAAACACTAATATAACTATCTTTTATTAAAAATCACATCTATACAGCACTAAAACAATATATATATATCTACAGTAACACCTGGAAGAAAAATATAGATACTTGAGCTTACTTTTGACAACTGAATCGAAAATACTCCCTGTTGGTTTGGATATGGACACACAGTATGATATAAGTGGATATTTTTCAAGTAGAGTCACCTTACTGGCATATTGCCATTGTGGTTACTGTGACAGGGTATTTTTCTCAATTTTAACCCCTTGAAAACAAATGTGATACTTTTTTTTACTTTTATGTGCAGGTTTTGAGGTTTGTCTTTCTTTTCTTCCAAGTGGTGACTTACCTTGTAGCATATTGCCATGGTTCCTATTTTATGTTAGGATGCTTCTTAGGGCTATTTTTATATTATTTAACCCTTTAGCTGCTTATTTACTTTAATTTTGGACTTTTGTGTGCAGGTTTTGGACTTTTGTGTGCAGGTTTTGATATTTTTTTTTAACTGGAGTTTTACCTCACTGGCATATTGCCATGGTGGTTATTGTAACATTTTCAGGGTATTTTTCTAAATTTTTACCCTTTGAAACAAATGTGATACTTTTTTTACTTTTATGTGCAGGTTTTGAGGTTTTTCTTTCTTTTCTTCCAAGTGGATATTTTTCAGGTAGGGTTTCACCTTACTGGCATATTGCCATGGTGGTTACTGTGACATTATCAGGGTATTTTTCTCAATTTTAACCCATTGAAACAAATGTAATACTTTTTTTTTACTTTTATGTGCAGGTTTTGAGGTTTGTCTTTCTTTTCTTCAAAGTGGAGACTTACCTTGTAGCATATTGCCATGGTTCCTATTTTATGTTAGCATGCTTCTTAGGGGTCATTATTATATTATTTAACCCTTTAGCTACTTATTTTCTTTAATTTTGGACTTTTGTGTGCAGGTTTTGAACCTTTTTTTTTATTCCAGCCACCCCTTTACATTGGCCACCTGTTGGTGAGCCACGGTGTACTGATACCCCCTCTATTTAACTGTTAGCTTGCTGAGTATTTTATGATATTTTTCATAAAATGAAGCAGCCCTCACTAGATTTGATGAAAAATTCATATAAATTTAACATAATGAATTATTGGGGAAAAAATCCTTTTAATTTAAAGGAATATAATTTGATTAAATATGCCCATACTATACTTGATCAGTGACTAGAGAAATCCTGTTCGGGAATATCCGGCAGCATCATGCAAGGAGTTAAAGACGCTCATGAAGTGGAAACTGCACATTGATCCACACCTCTATGTTACCATTCTGGAGCCTGTCAGAAGAAATGTCTTCTGGGAAAACTTGAAAAATTTATACCACTAGGTTTTCATTTTATCAGATTTGCTGTAGTCTGTTCTTAGCTCACCTGAACAATAGCTCAAGGGGAGCTGTTCTCATCACTTTCCATCCGCCATTGTATGGCTATCATTCATCCTTTGTGAACATTACATTATCAGCTTTTCAAAAAAAAATATCAGACCAATTGAACCTAATTTCGTATATGTATGTCCTTTATCACTTGTCCATTCAAGTTTGTTCAGACAATGATGCAACCACAACAGTTGAACCAGTAGAGCTATAACTCTGTTAGTATACAAAGATTGTTTAGAAAAAAATCTTCCTCAGAGCCAAATATATAATCATCGGATTTGAGAAATATGAACTTGTTGTGAGTGAAAGAGGGGTAGGGGGGTTGGGGTGGGGGGTGATGGGAGAGGCACATTTGAAAATGTTAAAATCGAGTCTCTTGTTTCCTAATAAGGCTAATTAATGCATCTACCTTTCGATGTACTGCAGCCTCTTCTGTGGAAGATTCTGTTCTACATCGGATAGTGTTTTAAATTGGTTACTGATTTCGGGCCTTGTTTTTCAGTGCCTGGAGTCTTGTTTCCGGTTTTTATTGACTTTTGTTTACGTTGACAACGGTTACTTCTGTCATTGATTCCTTGTCTTCTGTAAGGTTCATTATATAGCCAGATACATTCATATTGTCCGTAAGTGTAACATTAATTTTTAGAAATGTTTTAAAATTTTTGTCCACACTTAGGCTTTTTTGGGATCCATTTGGGCTCATTGTTCCCTTTGGGAAATTGGGCTCATGTCAAAATGTTTTCGAAAATTTTTTCTTTTGAATTATTTTTCGAAATTTTTGTAATGGATTATATTATTATTATGTATCTTTGTATTTTCAACGGTTAGTGCGAGTGCTACGGCTGTTTAATATTTTCTAAATATGAAAGAATATTGTTCAAATTGTAAATCGAGGAAGTCTTCCTCTGATTCTCATGTTCATTGTATTTGCTGTAGTCACTGTACTCGCACTAATTCTTGTTCAGTTTGTGCCTGCAATGTCAGATGGGGACGACCGAGATTCACATCTGGTCCAGTCAGATGGTGAAAGGGAATCTGCGGAGCTGGATTTTTCCCTTCTAGAACAATATAAGGTGGCCATAGATTTCATCCGGCAACACCTTCCAGAAGTTGTTCCAGAGAGCTGCGATACCAGATAAGAGACTGATAGTGTCACTGGACACAGACTTCTTCGGCCAGACTAAGGACGTCGCACATGAGTGTCCGGCCCAGTCCAGAAATGTCTCACAGACGTTTGAATTGCTGAATGACACTATGACGCTATTTTTCGGCTAGGCAGATCCAGTTTCTTATCGCAACAAGCTCTACATCTGCCGTTCATCAACAGTAGAAATAAATTTGAAACGGCAGGACAGGGCATTCCGAGAGTTCCTCTGCATTTAGACAACCAGGCAGAAGACTTGGAGTTGTCATTGCTGTCGTCTATGTCGATTCTCTCCAGTACGTTGGAGATGGCAATCTCGTCTAACAGAGCCAGTTATATGCCTTATCTTATGCAGATCACCTTACCAGTGCTTTATCACAACGTCTCGATGGTTAAGAATTCCAGGATGTTCAACTTCCTTGAGAGTTCTTTCAAGGGTAATCGCATATTCCACATATAACTCCGCCCTTTCAGTGGCAAATTTGGAGTTAGTCAGATGTGATACTGCCCTGGCTTCATCCACTAGGGTGGATTCTAAGGTGAAAAACTCTCTTCGAGTCACCCCAGTTTCAGGAGAACTTCTCTTCGATGGTCAGCTTTCACTAATCTACGATCAGATTACCAAGAAAGTTTCGGACTCTCTGCTTTTTAAGTCCGTTTAAAAAAACGAACTTCTGGGGCGAGTACGTCCAAGGGAAGTTCCTATAGAGAATCTAAGAAAGCCTCTATGTTTTACTCCAGAGACCATCAAAGTAACGACTCAGGTAGGGGATGTAATGCTGGCTAAGACAACCGGCCAGATGCCCTATGTCGAAAGGGTGAGGTGCGGGTTGGGGAGCATGTTGTTTCTCCTCCCTCAAACCTCGCATGTCCAGATGGTGAAGGTCAGAACCTCTATTGCGCTCCAGCGGGTGGAAGGCTGTCGAGATTCTTAACCAACTGGTTGTCAATTATGGACAACCGATGGGTTCAGGAGGTTATTTTGGAAGATCTAAAACTGTCCTTCAGAGAAAAGCCTCCGTTAACACAAAATCCACGATGGACTCAGCTTCCGTCAAACCTTCAGAAGAGAGATTCGCTTCTATCAGAGGTGCAATCTCTTCTGGAGAAGAACACAATAGAGGTCATAGAAAATCAGGAATCTCCCGGTTTTTACAGTCACCTGTTCTTAGTACCAAAACCAGATGGCTCGTTCTGTCCAGTTATAGATCTAAGCTGGAAAAACAAGCTGATCGTGGCTCAAAAATTTTATATGGTGACCATTCGATCGGTGAGAGCGAGCATTCGAGTGAACGACTTTGCTGCGAGCATAGATCTCAAGGATGCGTACTTTCACGTCATGGTACATCCGGCGTTCAGAAAGTACCTTCGCTTCGCTGTCCTAGGAGTCGTTTATCAGTTCCGAGCAATGTGCTTCGAACTGAATCTGGTGTCCTGGGCCTTCACTCGAATAATGAACTCGGTAATGACTCATTTCCAAGCTCATTCGTCTGTGGTAACGTCGGCCTACTTGGACGACATTCTTCAGACGGTACGGCGACAGATTACGCTTCAGAACGATGATCAGAGTCTGCTTCAATTGCTTCGACGTGTCGGTTTCATAGTAAATGAAAAGAAGTCAGATCTATTTCCGTCCAAGTCATTCATTTACATGGGAATGAGCTTCAAGACGCACAACAGTCTGGTTCGTCTGCCGTTACCCAGAGCGAAATTAGTCAGTTGTTACGCTCGCTTTTGTCTACACTCAGATGTAGTAACAGAGAGAGAAGTTATGCAACCGATAGGTTTGTGCGGAGCTGCCGCAGACCTTATTTCGATGGGGCGCCTACGCTCTCATCCACTCCAGGTATTTTTTACTCAGAATTGGAGTGTGAAGATCCATTCGCTCGAAACGAACATCGTCTTGTCGAACCAAGTAAAACAAGAGATTCAGACTTGGGCAGATATTCAGTGGTTAACTCAGGGAGTTCCACTGCAACTGCCGGATCCGATTTTTACGATTATGATGTATGCGAGTCAAACAGGTTGGGGCGCGACATTGATCCCAACAGATTCGAAGTGCCAGGGTCTTTGGGATCCGCAATTCCTGAACAAGCACATAAATATCAAAGAGATGATGTCAATTTGGCTTGCGCTACGTCATTGGATGAACATTATTCAGAATTCACATGTTCAATTACTGTCCGACAGTTCGACAATAGTAGTGTATATTCCGAACCAGGGAGGCACTCATTCCATTCCGTTGTTCAGCATAACGGAAAGAATCCTTCTGTTTGTCCTAGGGCATCAGATTCTTCTGCCTGTCATATTCCAGGTCGTCTGAACTTTCTAGCGGACTCTCTTTCTCGGAAAGTTTGTATGTTGCCGTCAGAATGGACTCTCAACAAACGAGTATTCAATCAGATCTGCTACCAATGGGATTGTCCGATGATAGACTTGTTTGCGATGCATCTCAACAATCAGTTGCAGACGTATGTGTCACCATGCCCAGATCCTCGAGCGTTTGCAGTAGATGCTCTCTCGATCTCTTGGGACAGAATGATAGGATACGCGTATGACCCAGCTCCGTTGATTCAACAGATATTGCTAAAAATCAAGCAATCTCACTGCAAGATTCTGTTGGTAGCATCTCTGTCACCCCCACAGACCATGGATAAATCTACTCAGGTGTCTGTTATGGGACATTCCTCAGAAGCTTCCTCCGTGGGAGGACCTTCTTTCACAGGGGAAATCACGCACACTGCATCACAACCCGCAAGGTCTCAACCTTCACGTATTTCCGTTGTGCGGTCCTTCTTGCACAGTAAGCAATTTACAGGACGAGCATTGGAAGCAGTTTCTAACTGTAGGAGGACCTCCTCTTCGCTAAATTATGCTGCTAAGTGGAAGGTTTTCTCTTTTTGGTGTAGGGATCATTCTATTGATATTTATGATCCCTCCATTCCAGACATTGCTAGTTTTTGGTCTACTTGTTTGAAGAGATCAAACTGCAGCCAATAACTATTAAGGGTTATAGGTCTATGCTATCGGATACTTATGCTCATTGTGATAGCTCTCAAATTGGATCTAATGTCTCTTTATCAAATTTAGTTAAAAACTTTTTGATAAATAGACCTATAAGTGGAATTTCGCTTGGGTTCTTCTAAAGCTAAAAGAAGCGCCATTTGAACCCCTTGATACGGTTGACTTCAAATACTTATCTTATAAGACAGCTTTTCTCTTAGCCTTCTCTTCTGCTAGAAGAGTTAGTGAGCTTCATGCTCTATCTGTTGATGATTCTCAGTATTGTAGTGTTGGTAATACTATTACATTGACTACCAATGTGGGATTTTTGGCTAAGAATCAGGCTCCTAATAATTACCCTGAACCTATTGTTATTAAGGCTCTTTCATCCTCATATGGCCATAGGCCTTTGCTGTGTCCAGTTAGAGCTATGCGTATTTACAAACCTAGATCTGAGTTTATCAGAAAGGGACGAAAATGTTTCTTTCTGTCTCTGCTGCATAATAGAAGGGACATCATGGTCCATTCTATTTCAAGGTGGATACAATTGACTATTCGTACTGCTTATGAAAGATTATCTTCTTCTCAGCAGTCTGTGCTTAAGATTTCAGCGCATGAAGTTAGAGCGTTGTCTACATCTTGGGCTCATGCTAATAGTTTTGCTATTACCAATTTGATGAAGGCTGCATACTGGTCTCAGCCTTCTATGTTCACAAATTTTTACCTTAGAAATATTGAGTCTATTTCTGGCGACCTTCGTTGTTTAGGTCTGTTATCTGTTGCTCAGAATGTCATCCACTAAACAGTTGCAACTATAGTTATGCAGGCTTTCTGTTCCAGCAGTGACTCAGTCCTGCTGCCCTCTTCGTTCTGGGGAGATTGACCCAGAGCAAGGGGAAAGGGGTGAGGGGGGGGGATGGTGTTCCCTTATATCACCTGCTTTATAGTGAAAAGCAAGGGAATACATCCTCTGGAGTCAGTAATTCCGAGTCGGTGCTGGGATGGTTTTTAAGTGTAAAGCCAATGTTTATCTCATTTATGTAATATTTTTAAAGTGTAGCTTGGTGTGAAGCATTTGTAGATGTCATGTGTCCCCCACCCAGAAAACTGTCACGGTCATGATTAGCCATTGTGCATAAATATGTGACCTTAAACACCAATAAATAAATAAATTTATTGGCTTTCCATTAAAAAAATTAGTATAATGGGTTATACTGGATGTTAATAGAGATCATTGATGTTATTGTGCTCAATTACGGATTGGTAATATGTCTTTCTTTTTTTGTATAAACAAGAAAGATATATGTAAATCCTGTTTCTCCTTTTCTCCTTGAGGGGATAATTATGTTTATAAATAATTGAGCTTACTGGATTTTCCTTTATGTCCTAGGCCCTCCAGCCTTTTTAGCTCACCTGAGCGAAGCTCAAGGGGAGCTTAACTAATCACTTTCTGTCCGTCGTCCGTCGTCCGTCGTCCAGCGTCCGTCGTCCGTCGTCCGTCGTCGTCCGTCCGGCGTTAACTTTACATTATCGACTTCTCCTCCTAAACCACTAGCCCAATTTTATTCAAATGTTGGCTAAATGTTTATTACCTAATGCCAATTCAGATTTGTTCAAATGAAGTTGCCCCTCCTCCTGGGTGGTGCCACACCCCCATGGGGCACCAAAATCTTTGTAAATCTTCTTCTCATGAACCAGCAGTAGCAGAGACTTGATATTTGGTGTGCAGCTTCCTTTTGAGGTGTAGACTCAGATTTGTTCAAGAGAAGTTTGTGGGGCTATACTTGACGTTGTTATGAGAGGGGCAAAATTTTTTGCCCCGCCCAAAATTTCTATTTTCCAAACCGAGAGGCTGATTTGAACCAAATTTTATGTGAGGGCTTATTGGGTCATGAGTACTTGATTTATGCAAAAAAAAATTTTCCCGCAGCCCCGTGGGAACCACAGGAGCTAAAAATAGAAAAAATTTAAAACGCCCATATCTCCAAAACTGCACGGCACTGAGAATTTTTATTTGGTGTGCAGCTTCCTTAGGACCAACAGAAAGGATTGGTAAAAAAAAATTGCCATCGGTTTTATCATAGGGTACAGTTTCGGGACTTTGAAAAAGTGCTGAGTCAGCACTTTTTAACACTGTAGGCAATGGGAAAAACATTAAAAAATCTTCTTCTCCAGATCCAGCAGGCAGAATCTTTTGATATTTGGTATGCAACATTGTAGGGTGGATCTGATTCAAGTTTGTTCAAATCGGCCCCCTGGGTTCATATTTGGGCTCAGTATAGGAGCCCGATTTCGAACTTAGTGCATTTCAGGCAAATTTCTTAAAAAATCTTCTTCTCCAGATCCAGCAGGCAGAATCTTTTGATATTTGGTATGCAACATTGTGGGGTGGATCTGATTCAAGTTTGTTCAAATCGGCCCCCTGGGTTTATATTTGGGTTCAGTATAGGAGCCCAAATTTGAACTTACTGCATTTCAGGCAAATTTCTTTGAAAATCTTCTTCTCCAGATCCAGCAGGCAGAATCTTTTGATATTTGGTATGCAACATTGTAGGGTGGATCTGATTCAAGTTTGTTCAAATTGGCTCCCTAGATTCATATTTGGGCTCACTATAGGAGCTCGAATTCGAATTTAGTGCATTTCAGGCAAATTTCTTCAAAAATCTTCTTCTCCAGATCCAGCAGGCAGAATCTTTTGATATTTGGTATGCAATGTTGCGGGGTAGATCTGATTCAAGTTTGTTCAAATCGGCCCCCTGGATACATATTTGGGCTTACTATAGAAGCCCGAATTCGAACTTAGTGCATTTCAGGCAAATTTCTTAAAAAATCTTCTTCTCCAGATCCAGCAGGCAGAATCTTTTCATATTTGGTAAGCAACATTGTGGGGTGGATCTGATTCAAGATTGTTCAAATCGGCCCCCTGGGTTAATATTTGGGCTCAGTATAGGAGCCCGATTTCGAACTTAGTGCATTTCAGGCAAATTTCTTAAAAAATCTTCTTCTCCAGATCCAGCAGGCAGAATCTTTTGATATTTGGTATGCAACATTGTAGGGTGGATCTGATTCAAGTTTGGTCAAATCGGCCCCCTGGGTTCATATTTGGGCTCAGTATAGGAGCCCGATTTCGAACTTAGTGCATTTAGGCAAATTTCTTAAAAAATCTTCTTCTCCAGATCCAGAAGGCAGAATCTTTTGATATTTGGTATGCAACATTGTGGGGTGGATCTGATTCAAGTTTGTTCAAATCGGCTTCCTAGATTCATATTTGGGCTCACTATAGAAGCTCGAATTTGAACTTAATGCATTTCATGCAAATTTCTTAAAAAATCTTCTTCTCCAGATCCAGCAGGCAGAATCTTTTCATATTTGGTAAGCAACATTGTGGGGTGGATCTGATTCAAGTTTGTTCAAATCGGCCCCCTGGGTTTATATTTGGGCTCAGTATAGGAGCCCAAATTTGAACTTAGTGCATTTCAAGCAAATTTATTAAAAAATCTTCTTCTCCAGATCCAGCAGGCAGAATCTTTTGATATTTGGTATGCAACATTGTGGGGTGGATCTGATTCAAGTTTGTTCAAATCGGCTTCCTAGATTCATATTTGGGCTCACTATAGAAGCTCGAATTCGAACTTAGTGCATTTCAGGCAAATTTCTTAAAAAATCATCTTCTCCAGATCCAGCAGGCAGAATCTTTTGATATTTGGTATGCAACATTGCGGGGTGGATCTGATTCAAGTGTGTTCAAATCAGCCACCTGGATTCATATTTGGGCTCACTATAGAAGCTCGAATTCAAACTTAGTGCATTTCGGGCAAATTTCTTCAAAAATCTTCTTCTCCAGATCCAGCAGGCAGAATCTTTTGATATTTGGTATGCAACATTGCGGGGTGGATCTGATTCAAGTTTGTTCAAATCGGCCCCCTGGAGTCATATTTGGGCGTAATATAGAAGCCTGAATTCGCACTTAGTGCATTTCAGGCAAATTTCTTCAAAAATCTTCTTCTCCAGATCCAGCAGGCAGAATCTTTTGATATTTGGTATGCAACATTGCGGGGTGGATCTGATTCAAGTTTGTTCAAATCGGCCCCCTGGATTCATATTTGGGCTTAATATAGAAGCCCGAATTCGCACTTAGTGCATTTCGGGCAAATTTATTAAAAAATCTTCTTCTCCAGATCCAGCAGGCAGAATCTTTTGATATTTGGTATGCAACATTGTGGGGTGGATCTGATTCAAGTTTGTTCAAATCGGCTTCCTAGTTTCATATTTGGGCTCACTATAGAAGCTTGAATTCGAACTTAGTGCATTTCAGGCAAATTTCTTAAAAAATCTTCTTCTCCAGATCCAGCTTCAGAATCTTTTCATATTTGGTAAGCAACATTGTGGGGTGGATCTGATTCAAGTTTGTTCAAATCGGCCCCCTGGGTTTATATTTGGGCTCCGTATAGGAGCCCAAATTTTAACTTAGTGCGTTTCAGGCATATTTCTTAAAAAATCTTCTCTCCAGATCCAGCAGGCAGAATCTTTTGATATTTGGTATGCAACATTGTAGGGTGGATCTGATTGTGATTCATGAACGTATTTATTTGTAAAGTTGATAGAATCTTAGACAAAATTTGCAGAAAAGATCTACTATAGAAGGGGTGGTATCCAGGGTGAACCGTTTACCCCAAATCTAGCAGTACTAATGCATTATTCACACAAAATCTTCGTTCAAATTTTATGACCCCTCATTGGAACACACGCATTCAGCTCATTCCAACAAAGGTCATATGCCATGTTTTCGAGACAAAGGAATAAAAATTTTAGTTATTCATGAAATTTTTAGGCAACTGTTGTCTGTTATTCACATTGCTTCATGAAATTTCAGTACTTTTAGAAGTTACCTCAGTAATCAAGGGTTAATTCCCCTTAATTAAATGTCGCCTCTAAAAAACAACCACTTTGCATATCTTACCTTTTTACCCAGCATAACTGCCAAAAACTTGTCCGCATTCTTCGCAAAAATCGCTATTCAAATTTTAATTTTTGTCTCTTAAACATACATGTACTTATCGCTTGTAAATACCCCATTGGAATGAGCTTTTTGAGCTCATTCCAATGAGAGGTCGCACACCATGCTTTTTGAGTCAAAAAAGCAATTTTTTTAGTTATTCCAGAATTTCGTACGTAAAACACAGCTTTATGACTTCACATTAAAATGAGCTCTCTAAGCTTGTTCCAATCAACATTCACGCACTATGTCTTTCACACAAAAAATAAAATTTTCCATTTATTCAGGAATTTTGTTTGCAAGAACACTCTTACCCCCCCCCCCCCCCCCCCCCCCCCCCCACAAACACACACACACACACACACACAAACACAGACACACACATCTAAAAGTTCGTCAGCAAAAAAACAGTTACTTCAATTTTTAAATGCATTATAGGAACAACTTGCCTAATCAAATTTAAATACTTTTGCATCATTCTGTATCTAGAACAAACCATTTACCATATCTTTACGCAAAATTCTCCAGCATCATTCACAAAAAAACACCATTATTTATATATTCACATTTCTGTCTCAAAAATATACCTGATCTTCCCATACCCCTATTGGAATAAGCTGTTTGAGCTTGTTCCAATGATGATAAAAAAAAATAAAATTTGTGAAAATTTTTGTTTTCTTGCATGCAAATATATACATGTAGCACATGGAAGATATCCACAGTTGGGGAGAGATGTCCAAGGCTATCTCTTCACATTCCTTGTTTGTGCTTCATGCTAAACCAGTTTGTCTGCAGAGATAAATTTGCTTTATTAAAAATCATTGGAGATTGGCCACACACCAATGATTTTAAATAAAACTAATTTTAGGTAACAAATGTTGAACTTCAAACAAAATCTATCACTCAACCAGTTAATGTTGATGAGGCATGACATGGTGAAGGTGACCTAAAATACTTCTTAGAGTCACTTTGTCAGGTGAGCGATTAAGGCCACGTGGGGCCTCTTGTTTTCTATTCAGCTAAGTCTGGGTCATTGATACAGTATAAAAATATGAAAAAATTTATTGTAATTTATAAATTTTTTATACTTACCAATGATCCAAACAGGGATGGCCCTCCCATGAGTTGGGAACTCATACCTCCCTGCTGATTATATAACATTTACCAGCCACTGGTTGTAAGAATGAAGATTTGGCGCCAATTTCGGTACTTCCTTGACACTGCGCATGCACAGTGGACAAAAGTATGGAGGACCATATAGGACATCGATTTTTTGGATTTTGATGCAAATTTTGGGGATTGGGGGGGGGGGGGGGGGGGGAGGGGGGGGGGGGGTGGGGGCGGCAAAATTTGTGTTTGGCCCTGCATTTTTAAGAGTTAGCACCAGCTAAGTCTGGTTCATTGGTAAGTATAAAAAATGTATAAATTACTATGAATTTTTTCATATTCATGAAATAAAAATGCTGACAAAGCATGTAATCGTAACTATATAGTTTAATATGCCAGAGTTACTGATGGCACAGTCCTAAACAGACTCTCCTCTCATTACCTTTGCCTCATACTTCCTCTACTTATTGGAAAGTGGGAGGAGGAGTTAATGACCGAATCTCCTAGTTAGAACTGGCGAAGGTAGAGCCTTGAAAATCCTTGAATTTGGCTATTGTACGGCCTTGAAAAATGCTGGAATTTATCGAGAAATGACATTGAATAGCCTTGAATTTTATCAGTCCTTGCATGCAGGTACCCTGCAATTACTATTACTGCTAGGTTTGTTCAAGGCATTATTCTAGACTGTTTTTGGAGAACTTCAGATGGGATTGAATTCAACTTGAAATTATCTGAAATATTTTCGCAATGCAAAGCCTTTTTGCACTCAAGGGATGATACACCATCGTCCACGCTACTCTGTAGACTATGAGGCCGAAAACATAAAACAAACCAAGAGTACAAACTTTTGATGACAAAGAAATAATTACAAAAATAAAAAATAAAATGAAAATCTGCCATCCACATGCAATTTTTACAAAAAATAACCTGAGAAACTGACAATCGACTTTGTGGGAGCCTTACTGTTGTTACTCAGTTGTTAGATTAGACTTCTAACTAGTTTCAAGCTCTACCGACTGTTTTACTTCAGCCGAAGTGTACGGAAAAGCTTTTCATTTCATGATAATCACCAGCAGAGTTTAACTTGTTGTAATCTTATGGGAAAACTACAAGAATAACTATTCCTATTGGATCTTTGTTTTCTGTCAATCATCACAATATCAGACATCTTCCTTAGTCTACAAATTTTTGTTTTCCTTAGAAATACAGGCTGTAAAATTCCAATGTATCAACCAATTCGAATAAATATTCACATGGAGAAACAATGTATTTGCATAGGATGCTATCATGAAATAAGCATGCTGAAATGAACAGTCAATCTCTTTGAAATAACTGATGAAGTACGGGGAAACCCAAGGAGTCTTCATTTCGAAACTTCCAAGTTCTAAATTCCATGAACAAAGAAAGCCATTGGTCAAAATGTTGAATGTTGCAATCTGCATGCATACAGTAATACATGTCTTTTTCCCCCTCAGCTTTTTTCACATCTATTGTTGCCACCATTTAATCACTTGTTAGCACACTTGGCCTAAAAGGCCATGTGAGCTTTTCTCATCACTTGGCATTTGTCGTCGTCCATCGAATGCCATCTGTAAATTTTTCACATTTTCATCTTCTTCCCTGTAAACGCTGAGCCGGTGTGAACCAAACTTGGCAGGAATGGTCTATGGGAGGTCCTCTACAAACAGTCCTCATTTTGTTCCTGTGAGTTGAAAAACATTGCCGCCAGAGGCATTCTTTGATTCTGGTTGATGGATTTTCAGAAATCTTC
This sequence comes from Pictodentalium vernedei, assembly GCA_031216915.1. NCBI lineage: Eukaryota > Metazoa > Mollusca > Scaphopoda > Dentaliida > Dentaliidae > Pictodentalium > Pictodentalium vernedei. The sequence continues at coordinate 290,139,025 of CM062288.1, forward strand.
TAAATAAAACTGCCAGGCTAAATGTTTTGATACTTTACATAAATGATGATTGGGACCCCCTCTACCAACGATCCTCATTTAATGTTGATCGGGTTGTAAACATGGCCACAATTGCGCCTTATAATTACTATAGAAACTCTATGGGAAATCACATTTTCATCTTCTTCTCTGGAACTACTGAGCCAATGTGAAAACAAACCTGGCAGGGATAGAGTCTATGGGAGGTCCTCTCCAAACGATCCTCATTTAATGTTGATTAAGTTGTAAACATGGCCACAATTACAGCTTATAATTACTATAGGAACCCTATGGGAAATCACATTTTCAAATTCTGGAACTACTGAGCCGACGTGAACAAACTTGGTAGGAATGGTCTATGGGAAGTCCTCTACAAATGATCCTCATTTTGTTCCCGTGGGTTGAAAAACATGGCCGCCAGAGGCATTCTTTGATTCTGGTTGGTGGATTTTCAAAAATCTTCTCCCCTGAAACTGCCAGGCCAAATGTTTTGATACTTCGTATAAATTATGACTGGGACCCCTCTACCAATGATCCTCATTTAATGTTGATCGGGTTGTAAACGTGGCCACAATTTGCAGCTTGTAGTTACTACAGAAACTCTGTGGGAAATCACATTTTCATCTCTTCTCTGGAACTACTGAGCCGACATGAAAACAAACCTGGAAGGAATAGTCTGTGGGAGGTCCTTTCCAAATGATCCTCATTTTGTTCCCAAGGGTTTGAAAACATGGCCGCCAGAGGCATTCTTTGATTTTGATTGGGGGATTTTGTAAAATCTTCTCCTCTGAAACCACAGGGCCAAACGTTTTGAAACTTTGCATGGTTGATGACTGGGACACCCTCTACCAACTTCCTCATTTAATGTTGATGTTACAAGCATAGCCAGAGTTGCGGTTTATAGTTACTATAGAAACCCTATGGGAAATCACATTTTCATCTTCTCTCTGGAACTACTGAGCTGACATGAACTAAACTTGACAGGAATGGTCTATAGGGGGCCCTCTATAAATGATCATCTTTATGTTACCGTTGGTTGGAAAATATGGCCACCAGAGGCATTCGCTGATTGATGGATTTTGCAAAAATCTTCCCATCTGAAACTACAAAGTCAAATGTTTTGAAACTTCACTTGATTGAGGACTGGGACACCTACTACCATTGATCCTTATGTAATGTTGATGTAATGTTGCAAACATGGCCACAATTGCAGCTCATAGTTACCATCACAATTTATATGTAGTTCCAGGTGAATGATTACAGACTCTTTAAAGCCTCTAATTAATAATAGTGACTGTTAGACAAATTGAATAGTTTGGGAAAAACGTTCCAAAGTTGGTGAACGTAGATTGGGAGGTAGCAAGAAAAAAGATCCAAATTTAAAACCAACTGAACACCATGGATGAGGTTGTGTTGTCAGTGTTTAACAAAGAATTACATATTGTCAAACAGTGGTTTGAAAGATACAAACACTTTAGATAAATCAGACTTTAGTGTGAATAATGGTGGGGGGGGGGGACTGAACTAGTTGGATTTTGAAATTTAATTCCTTACACTATTATGTGGGAAATACATTTTTTCAGCAGTGAAAATTTCCAATCGTGCAGTTTCAACTTTAGCTATATCTTGTTTGATAGAGCCCAGCGAACTGAATTTGTCTGAGCTTGTATTCCTTCATTGTTTTGTCCTTTTTTGTAATTTGGCAGATATGTTAATCATCTTGGGAACCTGTGCAGCTGCACTTTTCAGATCGATTGGTACTATCTTTGCAAATTTATTGCCCTCTTTGACTTTTAGAATTTTTCATCTATGGACACAACTTTGTCTGAGCTTGTATTCTTTTATTTTCAGGCCAAAGTGATTAATCAGCATGGAAACCTGTGCACCTGCACTCTTGAGATTGGTCAGACTCATTTTGTCAGAGTTATTGCCCTTTTTTTACTTCATCATTTTATCTTTGTTTATTCGCTCATGTTTTTAAAAACTTAGCAAAAAGATTAACCAGAGTGGGAACCTGAACACCTGTGAGTTTGAGATCTGCCAGACTTAATTTGGGAGAGTTATTGAGCTTATTCGACTTGAGTACATTTGTGATCTACTTAATGTGGACTAGGGAGGTATTCTTAGTCCCATTGGGACAGACATCTCAAATTTTGATTAAATTCTATAAAATACACAGTAATCCATCTTGTCTTGCTTTTGGTTCATTCTTTGTGTGCCATGTTTAGTTTTCCCAGCAGTGTACACCTATTGACTTCAGAGAATAGCTGTTTTTCACAGTACATGTATCATGCAAATATTTTAAAGGAGTTAAAACTTGTTGTAATACCTGTTTGCTAGAATAAATGCCATTCAATTGCAGAGTTAAGAAGAAGACTGTAATGATGAAGAAATATATGTATTCTGATGTATGGAATCCTGTTGTATGATAGGTCTGATCCTATAATTTCCACGCAAGAGTGTCTAGATGTGTGATGTAAATCTTCTCTGTTGGACAGTACTTATTGCACAGAGTACATGCGTGTTTGGATTCATTCATTACATGCTATTTATTTTGGCTGAAATTCTTTCAAGATGGAAAAATGCCTTCCATTCTAAATCTTGTGTTGAGGCAATACACAATCTTTGAGCCAAGATAGTTCCAAAAGATTGTCAAGTCTTTCTGTAAAAGATGTGAGATTAACCCTTTACCCAATGTAGACGACATCAAAATTTATTATTTTAAATATCATTTTTTCAAATTTTTCATAAAATTCAACAAAACCATATCTTGTAACCCCTCGTTGGAACGAGCTTAAAGAACTCGTTCCCACGAGGGGTCACATGATATGGTTTTGTTGAAATTTTTTGAAAAATATTTTTTCAACTGCTGAATTTGCATATTACGTGGGGGGATGCGGCTGATTCGTTGGGTAAAGGGTTAACAATTGAATACAAGTTATATAACCTGTAGTTTGTTCATCTATTTTACAATTGACATAACCTAGACAGTTTGCGGGTTATTTTTAGGCCAGTTCTGTGAAGATGCTTTGTTACCATGTATTTTTCTTTCTTTTTTTCAGCAAAGAAGCCCGACAAAAAAGAAAAACCAAAGAAAGAGAAAAAGGGGAAAGGTGAAAGTCAAAATTTCTTGTCAGAATCATTTTTAATTTTTTGCCTTTTCTATGTGATACTTTGAAGTGATTTTTTATGCTATTTATCTGCTATTGTAACAATATTACTTTAACTACTTACCTACTTACCTAACATCTTGGTCCTATTTTTAATCCCCTGCCATGTTGTGGGAGGCAGATATTGGAATGGGTTCTGTTTGTCCTATTCTGCATCCTTCCATCTGTTCTTTCTCAGGTGCACGGTGGCTCAGTGGTAGACTGCTGTCCTATTAGATTGTCGATCTCCATTATCAAAAGTTCCAGAGGTGATATACCTGACCGTACAGGGGTTGGAAACTGCAAAACCATCAAAGCCTGGAATACTGATGGGCTAGCAGAATTATGTAAGAACAGTGATGCACAGGGGGCAAAAAGGTATCAGCCCTAGTGAAGAACAATGTCTTGATAGCCTTGGAACTCAACTTAGAGTCCAAGGCCATAAAAGCTTCAATCACTTGTACCAACTGGTTCAGTCGAACTAGATCATAAGTGGGTTGCTCCAAAGGCTGCAGGCAAGCGACTGACAAACACGTCCTGGCAGAAACCTCCAGCTCGTCTGAAGGTTTAAGCCCTGGAAGGAACTCAAAAACAAAGTCGAGAGCTGCCCCCAGTGAGGCATCGATGTGAGGTGTGTTGGAGCCATCTCGGGCATTCTAGCCAAAGCTTCCCATTGTGTAGGAACAGCAAGTTGATTAGAAAGTGGTCTACTTCCAATCTCTAGAGGGTGCCTGGAACACACTAGTAGCCTTACTGGAGGCAACAGAGAGGCTCTTGGCAAGAACCTGCATGAGTAAGGAGACAGCCTCTTGAAACTCACAAGCGGAAGCCACCGGTCTGAAGAGGGGATTAGTCCAGCACCAAGCATCTCTTTGCCAAGAATGTCAATAGCTATTGCAGAATCCACTGCCAGAAAAGACTGTGAATCCCCCACAGAGGGGGTAGAACTCTTTCTAGGGAGGTTTGGTCTGGGAGGCCCTGAATGAACATATTCTCCTTTGTCCATGAGCACATACATCATGACTTACAAATGCCCAAAAGGTAGAAGACCAGGAACCACACAGCTCGCAGGGTCTTTCAACAGAGAACCTGTGACAAATGAAGCTTAGGAGTTCTGTCTACATGCTTCGGCAACAAACATTGCCCGCAAGGCACAATCAGAGGCATATCTGGTGATTGCAATATTGGTGGGAAAGTGAGCCCAAAGATAAAATTATACAAAAGGACATCCCCAGCTACCAGGGGAAGGTGGAACAGTTGCCCGATGGGAACACAAACACACCAACAGCCAAAAGGAGTAAAGTGGACTAAATCTCAACCCTCGACAGGGGGGGAAATGCTGTGACAACAGCCCCCACTAACCCCTAACTCTAACAAAAGAACCCAAAGGGTTAACATCAGTAAGAGACCAAAAAAGCATGGTATGCAAAAAATGTGTACAGAATCAGTACAGAGAATTATATACACGACAAAATGTTGAATAATTCGGCAGCGATATAAACACAGCCCTGAATGTCTAGATGTGAAGCAGCAGTGCTTTAGAATTTATTTAGTGGTGTTTAAGGTCACATACTTATCCTCAATAGCTAATTGTGACCGTGACAGTTGTACCGGTGGAGGAAGCCAGAGTACCCAGAGAGAACCACTAAGCAACTGTCAGCACCTCAACATTCTAACTCTGTTCAAGCTCCGCTCAAGCAGGGTTACAGCGGTTGAAGACATGTGCACCATCGCTGTGCAGTACACTCTGGTACACAACATCATCATGCCCCCATGTAGGCAACTGAGATAAAGTGCCTTGCCCAAGGACACAAAACGGGTCATCCTGGATGGGGAATGAACTAGGGACCTCTAGCATAGAAGTCCAACAGTCTACCACTGAGCCATCACGCCTGCACTTTAGGATTCCACAATACAGAACACAATCATCTGTAATAACGAGTCAAAGGTATCTCTGATGAGATCAATCACAAAATGTCTCTTGACATGATGGCGGAAGAAAAAAGAATGTCTTGTTGGTTATATATCTGCGCACTGGCCATGTTACATATATTGGGACTGGGTGTGCGCCACTCACAGTCGGGACAGTTTGGGCTTATTTTTTCATAGTGCTTTTGCACCATTTTTAGCTTAACTTGACAAAGTCAAGATAAGCTATTGCCATCATGCATTTAAGACCTTTCAGAAGTCTGTAAGTCTGTGAGTCTGTTCACATTTTCCTTTAGCATGGGCTACACCCCGCAGTTCTTGTCTGATCGTCATGAAATTTCATCTGCAGGTGTGGGGTCATGTCTAGATGAGAACGTCCCCTTTTGGTCACGATCGGTCAACTGGTATGGCTGCCCAAGCCCAAAACCCGAAAACCATTAGCACAGTCTACAGGTCGTATTTGTGAAAGGATTTCATTGTAACTTGGTAGGATGCTTCTATATAATGCCTAGATGAGAACGTCCCCTTTTGGGCATGATCTGTCTGATGGCTGCCCAAGCCCGAAACCAAAAAACTTTTAGCACAGTCTGCAGGTCATGTTTAATATGGAGGGATTTCATTGTCACTTGGTAGGATCACTTCTTATGATGTCTAGATGAGAATTTCCCCATTTGGGCGTGATCTGCCAACCGTGACGACTGCCCGAGCCCAAAATCCGAAAACCTTTAGCACAGTATAAAGGTCATATTTATTCAGGAATTTCATTGTAACTTGGTGGGTTGACTTCATATAATGTCTAGATGAGAAAGTCCCCTTTTGGACGTGATTGGGCAACTGTGACGGATACAGGGGCTCGAAGCCCGAAAACCTTTAGCACAGTCTACAGGTGATATTTATGAAGGGATTTCATTGTAACTTGGTAGGATGACTTCAAATAATGTCTAGATGAGAACGTCCCATTTTGATCGCGATCATTCAGCCTTGATGGGTGCCTGAGCCCAAAAACCTTAGCATAGGCAAAAGGTCATATTTATGGAAGGATTTCATTGTAACCTGTTGGGTTGACTCCATATAATGCCTGATGACATTGGTCGTGATTGGTCAACTGTGATGGCTACAGGTGCCCGAAGCCCGAAAACCTTGAGCACAGTCTACAGGTCATATTTATGAAGGCATTTCATTGTAACTTCAAAGGATCACTCCAGATGATGCCCAGATGAGATTGTCCCCTTTGGTTGCGATCATTCAACCATGATGGCTGCCCGAGCCCAAAGCCTGAAAACCTTTAGCACAGTCTACAGGTCATATTTATGAAGGGATTTCATTGTAACTTGGTAGACTGACTTCATATAATGTCTAGATGAGAACGTCCCCTTTTGGACACGATTGGGCAACTGTGACGGCTACAGGGGCCCAAAGCCCAAAAACCTTTTGAACAGTCTACAGGTCATAATTATGAAGGGATTTCATTGTAACATTGTAGGATCACTCCAGATGATGCCCAGATGTCCCCTTTTGGTTGTGCTCATTCAACCATGATGGCTGCTCGAGCCCAAAGCCCGAAAACCTTTAGCACAGTCTTCAGGTCATATTTATCAAGGGATTTCGTTGTAACTTGGTAGGTTGACTTCATACAATGTCTAGATGAGAACAGCCCCTTTTGGACACCATTAGGCAACTTTGACGGCTACAGGGGCCTGAAGCCTGAAAACCTTTAGCACAGTCTACAGGTGATATTTATGAAGGGATTTCATTGTACCTTGGTAGGATGACTCCAAATGATGTCTAGATGAGAACGTCCCCTTTTGGTTGCGATCATTCAGCCTTGATGGCTGCCCGAGCCCAAAACCCCAAAACCTTTAGCATAGTCTACAGGTCATATTTATGGAAGGATTTCATTGTAACCTGTTAATTTGACTCCATATAATGCCTAGATGATGACATCCCCTTTTGGTTGTGATTGGTCAAATGTGACGGCTTCAGGGGCCCGAAGCCTGAAAACCTTGAGCGTAGTCTACAGGTAATATTTATGAAGGGATTTCATTGTAACTTCATAGGATCATTCCAGATGATGCCCAGATGAGAATGTCCCCTTTTGGTTGTGATCATTCAACCATGATGGCTGCCCGAGCCCAAAAACCTTTAGCACAGTCGACAGGTCATATTTATGAAGGGATTTCATTGTAACTTGGTAGGTTGACTTCATATAATGTCTAGATGAGAACGTCCCCTTTGGACGCAATTGGGAAACTGACAGCTACAGGGGCCCGAAGCCTGAAAACCTTTAGCTCAGTCTACAGGCCATATTTATGAAGGGATTTCAATGTAACTTGATAGGATGACTCATTGTGGAATAATTTCACTGTAACTTGGTAACTTTCGTTGATATACGTTAACTGTGAGGGCCACATACATTAACTGTGAGGTCATATTAACCCACCCCTCAGCTCTTTAGTACAGTCTACACCTCGTATTATTTTTATCAAAAACATAGCATACAGGGAACAGAAATGAACATATTCCCAATTATCACAATTCTTGTCTTATTTCATAATCCTTTCATAAACATTGAACATTATCCTTTTCATCAAACACAACACACATGTTAAGCTACAGTGTCATTGACACTTTCACTCTCTCTTCCAATTTGCTTGTAAGAGAACAAAAATAAGGAGTATATTTCTGAGTTAGGGACTTCCACTGTAGTGCAAGCCTGTTGTAAACAATTGTGAGGAGGTTGGTAAGAAATTAACAGAAGTTGTTACTGATAAACATAATCATTGCTACTATCATAAAGCTCATCAAGAAAAAGAAGACTCAAAGTGCTACATAAACGTAGTGTGTGGTTATGGCTGAGCAGTACCTTATGTTCCAATAAGGCTAAAATTCTACCTCCTTGATTGGACAAGATCTCATGTACTTTGTCTATATTTAAGGCTCGTGTATCATGTGTTACTTGTTTGATGTCACAACACAAAATATTTGAAATAAGGTTGCCCATTTTGCATTTATTTCATCAATGAAGTGACTTGCAAGCCCCTTCCTTTTGATAAATTTTTCATGCATGCAGCAGACGATGTTATGAATGAAGTGTTGTTAAAATTACAAACCAGTTTATGATTAGAACTAACAATGAGTGACCTCAATCTTTATTTGATATATTGATTATTTGTCCAGAGAACTTGTGGGGTACACATATAGAATAAACGTATGGTGTTTTCAAGTAAAAAAAATTTTCTACGAGTAGGATTAAGAATGAAACCGACGAGCCTCTGGCGAGTCGGTTTGATACTTAATCCTACGAGTAGAATAATTTTTTACTTGAAAACACTATACGTTTATTTTGTTTAGCCTATAAATCTTTATAAAGAAGTTGCAGCAAAATCGTGCTGTTATTCACTACAAAACATAGCTCGAAGTGAGGAGTACATTGGTCCATTTCGATCGACGTGAGAACATTGTAAAAAATAAATAAGGCGCAGCGATACATTTCTGTCTAAAAAGAATTCCCCAATAAACGTCGGCTAAACTTGCAAAAATCCTTTATTAAATGAGCAATCTATATTTTTATACTGTACCAATGACACAGACTTAGCTGGTGCTAACTCTTAAAATTCTAGGGCCAAACACAAATTTTGCCCCCAATCCCCCAAAATTGCATCAAAATCCAAAAATTCAATGTCCTATGTAGTCCTCCATACTTTTATCCACTGTGCATGCGCAGTGTCAAGGAAGTACCAAAATTGGCGCAAAACCTCATTCTTACAACCAGTGCCTGGTAAGCGTTAAGTAATCAGCGGGAGGTATGAGTTCCCAACTCATGGGAGGGCCATCCCCATCTGGGTCATTGGAAAGTCTAAAAAATATATAAATTACTATAAATTTTTATAAAATTACTATGAAATCAGTAACATCTCACTGATGTTTATGCTTATAAATCTCAGTTAAAATGATGCCAGACACAAAATCATGAAAGAAATGGTGGATTTAAGGATGAAATAAGAGGATGAGAGGAAGAATCAGTGGAAGGATGTGGACAGGGCTGTAACTTATCATTTTTATGCCAAATTATTTCATGTTCCCTAATTTCGGGGCACAGTCCTGATGTTAACATTCTTGTTATGAAATTTCCATGGTTCAGTGTTTCCTCTCTCCCTTTCCTTTATACCCCCCTTGCTATTCTCCCATGCTTTTGGCATAATTTTTGTAATTTATTAACTGAAATTTCTTGGGAGTTTTTAGCTTGGTAACAGAATGTTTATTCTGTTTTTTCCCCATGGTTACGTCCTCATCCTAGGGGTGGTTAGGCATTTGGTCATGCATCTACCATCTGATGTACTGCAGTTTCTTCTCTAGAAGCTTCTGTTTTACATCGGATAGTGTTTGAAATTGGTTATTGATTTCGGGCCATATTTCAGTGCCTGGAGTCTTGTTTCCGGTTTTTATTCACTTTTGTTTACGTTGACAACGGTTACTTCTAACAGTGATTACTTGTCTTCTATATAGTTCTGTTCATAGCCAGATACATTAATATTGTCCGTAAGTGTAGCATTAATTTTTAGATACGTTTTAAAAATTTTGTCCACACTCAGGCTTTTTTGGGATCCATTTGGGCTCATCGTTCCCATTGGGAACTTGGGCTCATCTTGAAATGTTTAAATTTTTCTTTTGAATTATTTTTCGAAATGTTTGTAATGGATTATAATATTATGTATCTTTGTTTTCAAGGGTTAGTGCAAGTACGATGACTGTTTAATATGTTTTCAGAATGAAAAAATATTTTTTGATTGTAATCGAGGAAGTCTTCCTCTGATTCTCATGTTCATTGTATTTGCTGTAGTCAGTGTACTCACACTAATTCTTGCTCAGTGTGTACCAATTTGGATGACAAACGTTGGAGACGTGTGTCACGGTATGTTGTTAGTGGTGAGAGGTCCAGGCCGGTCCTCTCGCCACAGGGTCACTCTAGTTGTCTCAGTCTCTTTTTCAGAGGAACAAGAACAGGGTGATGTTTCCGTGATGTCTTCAAAAGTGTGCTTCCGTCATCGCAATGAAGAGCTAGCGGCATAGTGATCAACGAAACATGGCAAGTACCTAAGAGGTCCCAATTGGGTAGGATCGATGGTCACTTGTTGCCCACTAGCTCCCCCGGTGAAGCAATCATTCACGAAATGATTGTGACGCCGGGTACGTCCATTGTGGTCCAGAAGAGAAGGGGTGTTGTGAGCATTATAATCTTGGATCACGCGCACCCGGCGACGACGGATCAGAGGATGGAATGGAGGAAGCCAGTCAGTTCGGTAGATAGCTCGCCCAGGTCTACCCGGGCTGCGAGCAAGAGAGGCCCCCTCTTTCTTACAACAACATCTGGGCCCAGATGTTGTTGTACGTTCGTTTGTCAGTCGGAGCCTATGTCCACTCCTCCTGTTCGGGATGCTCCGTCGCATAGACAGTCCAGGCGCGGCTTGTTAGCTCACCTGACTTTCAGTCAGAAGAGCTATAGTGATCACTCACCGTCCATCGTCCGTCGTCCGTGAACATGGTGTTTGCGTCTTCTCCTCCCAAACCGCTGAACCAATTTAATTGATATTTGAGATAATAGTTTGTTATGACATCGCAATTTGATTTTGTTCAAATCAAGTTGCCTCGCCCGTGGGTAGGGCCACACCCAAAAAGTGTGCTGAAATCTTAAAAAATCTTCTTCTCATGAACCAGCAGTAGCAGAGACTTGTTATTTGGTGTGCAGCTTCCTTTTGAGATGTAGACTCAGATTTGTTCAAGAGAAGTTTGTGGGGCTATACTTGGTGTCGTTATGGGAGGGGCAAAATTTTTGGCCCCGCCCAAAATTTCTATTTTCCAAACCGAGAGGCTGATTTGAACCAAATTTTATGTGAGGGCTTATTGGGTCATAAGTACCTAATTTATGCTGATTTTTTTTGTCCCGTAGCCCCATGGGAACCGCAGGAGCTAAAAATAGAAAAAAAATTAAAACGCCCATATCTCCAAAACTGCACGGCACCAAGCATTTTTATTTGGTGTGAAGCTTCCTTAGGACCAACCGAAAGAATTGGTAAAAAAAAATTGCCATCGGTTTTATCATTGGGTACAGTTTCGGGACTTTGAAAAAGTGTTGAGTCAGCACTTTTTAACACTGTAGGCAATGGGAAAAACATTAAAAAATCTTCTTCTCCAGATCCAGCAGGCAGAATCTTTTGATATTTGGTATGCAACATTGTAGGGTGGATCTGATTCAAGTTTGTTCAAATCGGCCCCCTGGGTTCATATTTGGGCTCAGTATAGGAGCCCGATTTCAAACTTAGTGCATTTCAGGCAAATTTCTTAAAAAATCTTCTCCAGATCCAGCAGGCAGAATCTTTTGATATTTGGTATGCAACATTGTGGGGTGGATTTGATTCAAGTTTGTTCAAATCGGCCCTCTGGCTTTATATTTGGGCTCAGTATAGGAGCCCAAATTTGAACTTACTGCATTTCAGGCAAATTTCTTTGAAAATCTTCTTCTCAAGATCCAGCAGGCAGAATCTTTTCATATTGGGTATGCAACATTGTGGGGTGGATCTGATTCAAGTTTGTTCAAATCGGCTCCCTGGGTTTATATTTGGGCTCAGTATAGGAGCCCAGATTTGAACTTAGTGCTTTTCAGGAGAATTTCTTAAAAAATCTTCTTCCCCAGATCCAGCAGGCAGAATCTTTTGATATTTGGTATGCAACATTGTGGGGTGGATCTGATTCTATTTTGTTCAAATCGGCTCCCTAGATTAATATTTGGGCTCACTATAGAAGCTCGAATTCGAACTTAGTGCATTTCAAGCAAATTTCTTCAAAAATCTTCTTCTCCAGATCCTGCAGGCAGAATCTTTTGATATTTGGTATGCAACATTGTGGGGTGGATCTGATTCCAGTTTGTTCAAATCGGCCACCTGGATTCATATTTGGGCTCACTATAGAAGCCCAAATTCGAACTTAGTGCATTTCAAGCAAATTTCTTTGAAAATCTTCTTCTCAAGATCCAGCAGGCAGAATCTTGTGATATTTGGTATGCAGCATCCTTAGGGGGGTGAGATTCAAGTTTGTTCAAGCCATGTCCCTAGGTCCATATTTGGGCTCACTGTGGGAGCTTGAATTGTAACTTTGTTCGAAATGAGGAATTTTCTTAAAAAATCTTCTTCTTCAGATCCAGCAGTCGGAATGGTTTGATATGTGGTGAGTAGCATCCTTGGGGGGGAGGGGGGATTCAAGTGTGTTAAAGCCAAGTCCATATTTGGGCTCCCTGTGGGAGCCCAAATTATAACTTAGTCAATATGAGGAATTTTTCTTTAAAAATCTTCTTCAGATTCAGCAGTTGGAATGTTTTGATATTTGGCATGGAGCAACCTTAGGGGGGCTGAGATTCAAGTTTGTTCAAGGCAAGTCCCTTGGTTCATATTTGGGCTCACTATGGGAGCCTGAATGACAACTTAGTTCAAAATGAGGAATTTTCTTTAAAAATCTTCAGATCCAGCAGATGAATGCATTTGATATTTTTTATGCAGCATCCTTAGGGGGGTAAGATTCAAGTTTGTTCAAGCCATGTCCCTAGGTCCATATTTGGGCTGATTGTGGGAGCTCAAATTGTAACTTGGTTCAAAATGAGGAATTTTCTTTAAAAATCTTCTTCAGATCCAGCAGTCGGAATGTTTTGATATTTGGTGTGCAGAATCCTTAGGGGTGTGAGATTCAGGTTTGTTAAAGCCAAGTCCCTGGGTTCATATATGGGCTCCCTGTGGGAGCCCGAATTATGACTTAGTTCAATATGAGGAATATTCTTTAAAAATCTTTTTTTAGATCCACTGGTCAGAATATTTGGTTTCAGATTTTCTTAGGAGGAGCAGATGCAACTTGTGGAAATCAATTCTCTGGGTTGATATTTAGGCTACCATGTCAGGTGAGCGCCCTCAGGCCCCCTGGGGCCTCTTGTCTAATGGCTTCCTCTTCCACACGTCAGCACACACGACCGCACCTTGGCTACATGACCACAGATATCCAGCCTGCTTCGCCGACCAGGGATTCCACCTCGACCAGGTCACGCCATCTGCTAGCCAAGGACACGAGGCCTTTCCAGTCGGGACTTTCGCATAAGAAGTATGCAGGATTTAGCATCCCAGGCGCTTCCAGTGGCTAATTTACGTAAGACCGCTGCTCCACAGGCCTCCGTGACGGACTTGCTATCACTGATAGATTAACTCATCGCAGCATCTCAGCACCATCAGAAACTTTCCTGAACAGGAACTGTCTGAGGAAGCTGGGTCGGTTCACTCCCCTGCAGTGCAGTAAGGGACGACCGAGATTCTCATTTGGTCCAGTCGGATGGTGAAAGGGAATCAGCAGAACTGGAATTTTCCCTTTCTGAACAACATAAGGTGGCCATAGATTTCATCCGGCAACACCTTCCAGAAGTTGTTCCTCTGGACCAAAGTGCTGTGTTACCTGATAAGAGACTGATAGCGTCACTGGACACAGATTTTTTCAGCCAGAATTGGCACATTGCACTTGAATTTCTGACCCAGTCCAGAAATGTCATGCGGACATTTGATCTTCTTATCGACGCTATATTCAAGCTATCCACTAAGACTGGCAAATCCAGTTGTTATCATCTCATGCTCTACAACTGCCTTTCATCTATTATAGAAATAGAATTGAGACGGCAGGACAGAGCATGCCGAGAGTTCCTCTGCGTTTAGATGACCAGGCAGAAAACTTGAACTTGAAGTTGTCGTTGCCGGCGTCTCTGTCGTTTCATTCCAGTATGCTGGAGATGACAATCTCGTCTAACATTCACTTTAGACACATTTTCTTACGCAGATCACCTTACCAGAGGGTTTTCACTATGTCTTGAAGGAAAAGAATTCCAGGATGTTCAAACTTCCTTGAGAGTTCTTTCGAGGACCACAGCATATTCCACGTATAACTCCACCCTTTCAGTGGCAATCTGGAGTTACTTAGACGTGATGCTGCTCTGGCTGCATCCACAAGAGTGGATAGTAAAGTGAAAAACTCTCTTCAAGTCGCTCCGGTCTCCGGAGAGCTTCTCTTAGACGGTAAGCTTTCTATAATCTGTCAACAGATTACTAGGAAAGCTTTGGACTCTCTGCCTTTTAAATCCGCTTCGCGAAAGTCCGACTCTGCACAGGGGAGTAAGTCGGGCACTTCTGGGGTGAGTACGTCCAAGGGAAGTTCCTATAGAGGCTCTAAGAAAGCCTCTGCGTCTTACTCCAGAGACCGTCAAAGTAGAGACTCAGGTTGGGGTCGTATGCTGGCTGAGACAACCGGTCAGATGCCCCTAGGTCGACTGGGTGAGGTGCGGGTCGTGGAGGACGTAGTTTCACCTCCCGCAAGCCTCGCAGGTCCAAGAGGTGATGGTCTAAACCTCTATTGCATTCCAGTGGGCGGAAGGCTGTCGAGATTTTTATCCAATTGGTTGTCTATTACGGACGAACCATGGGTGTAGGGGGTTATTTCTGAAGGTCTAAAACGGTCCTTCTAGGGAAAACTCTGTTAACTCGACCTCCACGTTGGACTCAGCTTCCGTCAAACCTTCAGAAGAGAGATTTGCTTCTATCTGAAGTCCAATCTCTTCTGCAAAAGAACACGATACAGGTCATAGAAAACCAGGAATCTCCAGGTTTCTACAGTCATGTACCTGGTTTCAAAACCAGACGGCTCGTTTCGTCCAGTCATAGATTTGACCTGGATAAACAAGCTGATTGAGGCTCCAAAATTTTATATGGAGACCATTCAATCGGTCAGAGACAGCATTCGAGTGAACAATTATGCTGCAAGCATAGATCACAAGTATGCGCACTTTCACGTCTTGGTACATCCGGCGTTCAGAAAATATCTTCGCTTCGCTGTCCTAGGAGTCGTTTTTCAGTTCCCAGCTATGTGCTTCAGTCTGAATCTAGCGATCTAGGCTTTCACTCGAATAATGAACTCGGTAATGTCTCATTTCTGAGCTCATTTGTCTGCGGTAACGTCAGCCTACCTGGACGACATTCTTCAGAGGTACGGCAACGAGTTAACGCTTCAGAACGATGTTCAGAGTCTGCTTCAGCTGCTCCGACGTCTCGGTTTCATAGTAAACGAAAAGAAGTCAGATCTGGTGCCGTCCAAGTCATTCACCCACCAGGGAATGAGCTTCGAGACGCACTACAATCTTGTTCGTCTGCCGTTATCCAGAGCGAAATTAATCAGTTGTTACGCTCGCTTTTGTCTTCACTCAGATGTAGTAACAGCGAGAGAATTCATGCGACTGATAGGTTCGAGCGGAGTCACCGCGGATCTTATTCCGATGGGGCGGCTATGCACTCGGCCCCTCCAAATATTTTTGACTCAGAATTGGAGTGTGAAGATTCATTCGCTCGAAACGAACATTGTCTTGTCCAGTCAACTGAAACAAGAGATTCAGACTTGGGCAGATATTCAGTGGCTATCTCAGGGTGTTCCACTGCAATCGCTGGATCCGAGTTTTACGATTATGACGGATGACAGTCAAACAGGTTGGGGTGCAACTTTGAGCCCAACAGATTCGAGGTGCCAGGGTCTTTGGGATCCACAGTTCCTAAACAAGCACATAAACATCAAAGAGATGATGTCAATTTGGCTTGCGCTACGTCATGAGATGAACATTATTCTGAATTCACATATTCAAATTCTGTCCGACAATTCGACAGTAGTAGTGTATATTCGGAACCAGGGAGGCACTCATTCCATTCCGTTGTTCAGTTTAACGGAAAGAAACCTTCTGCTTGTTCTAGAGCATCAAGTTCTCCTGTCGGTCCGTCATATTCCGGGTCGTCTGAACGTTCTAGCAGACTCCCTTTCTCGGAAAGGTTGTATGTTGCCATCAGAATGGACTCTCAACAAACGTGTATTCAGTCAGATGCCCTACCAATGGGAGCGTCCTGTGATAGACTTATTTGCGACGCATCTCAACAATCAGTTGCAGATGTATGTGTTGCCATGCCCAGATCCGCAAGCGTTTGCAGTAGATGCCCTTTCGATCTCTTAGGATGGAATGATAGGATATGCGTATCCTCCAGCTCCGTTGATTCAGCAGATATTGCTATAATAAAGCAATCTCACTGCAAGATTCTGTTGGTAGCATCTCTGTCACCCCAGAGACCATGGATAATCTACTCAGGTGTCTGTTGTGGGACATGCCGCAGAAGCTTCCTTCCACAGGAGGATCTTCTTTTGCAGGGGATATCGTGCACACTGCATCACAACCCGTAAGGTCTTAACCTTCACGTATTTCCGTTGTGCGGTCTTTCTTGCACGGCAAGCATTTTACAGGACAAGCAGTGGACTCAATTTCTAACTGCAGGAGGACCTCATCTTCGCTAAATTATGCTGCTAAGTGGAAGGTTTTCTCTTTTTGGTGTAGGGATCATTCTGTTGATATTTATGATCCCTACATTCCAGACATTTCTAATTTTCTGGTCTACTTGTTTGACGAGATCAAACTGCAGCCAGTTACTATTTAGGGTTATAGGTCTATGCTATCAGATACCTAGGCACATCATGATAGCTTACAAATTGGATCTAATGTCTCTTTATCTAAGTTAGTGAAAAACTTTTCGATAAATAGACCTAGAACCCTCAGATTAATTCCTAAGTGGAATTTAGCTTGGGTTCTTCTTAAGCTAAAAGAAGCGCCATTTGAGCCTCTTGATACGGTGGACTTCAAATTCTTATTTTATAAGACAGCTTTTCTCTTGGCCTTCTCTTCTGCTTGAAGAGTTAGAGAGCTTCATGCACGATCTGTTGATGATTCTCACTATCGTAGTGTTGGTAATACTATTACTTTGACTACTAATGTTGGATTTCTGGCTAAGAATCAGGCTATTAATAAGTATCCTGAACCTATTGTAATTAAGGCTCTTCCGTCTTCAGACGGTCATAGGCCTTTGCTCTGTCCAGCTAGAGCTACACGTATTTACAAAAGTAGATCTGAGTTTATCAGAAAGGGACGTAAACTTTTTTTCTGTCTCTGCTGCCTAATAGAAAGGACATTATGGTCCATTTTATTGCAAGGTGGTTTCAATTAACTGTCTGTACTGCTTACGAAAAATTATCTTCATCTCAGCAGTCTGTGCTTAAGATTTCGGCGCATGAAGTAAGAGCGCTGTCTACATCTTGGGCTTATGCTAATAGTGTTGCTATTACAGATTTGATGAAGGCTGCATATTAGTCTCAGCCTTTCACATTCACAAATTTTTATCTTAGAAATATTGAGTCTATTTCTGGCGACCTGCATTGTTTAGGTCCGTTATCTGTTGCTCAGAATGTCATACACTAAACAGTTGCAACTATAGTTATGCAGGCTTTCTGTTCCAGCAGTGACTCTGTCCTGCTGCCCTCTTTGCTCTGGGGTATTTGACCCAGGGCAAGGGAAAGGGGGATGGTGTTCCCTTATTTCACCTGCTTTATAGTGAAAAGCAAGGGAATACCTCCTCTGAAGTCAGTAATTCCGAGTCAGTGCCGGGATAGTTTTAAAGTGTAAAGCTAATTTTTATCTGATTTATATAATATTTTTAAACTGTAGCTCGGTGTGAAGCATTTGTATATGTCACATGTCATACGAGCTCTAATATACAATCCTCAGACACTTTAAATGAGTATAAAGAGTCCCATTCTCTGAACTTTCTTTATTTTATTGGCTTTCCTTTAAAAATTAGTATAATGGCTTATACTGAATGTTAATTGAGATCTTTGATGTTATTGTGCTCAATTACGGAATGGTATTGTGTCTTTCTTCTTTGGTATAAACAAGAAAGATACATGTAAAGCCTGTTTCTCCTTTTCTCCTGGAAGGGATAATTCTGTTTACATGTAATTGAGTCTATTGGATTTTCCTTTATGTCCTAGGCCCTCCAGCCTTTTTTCTATTCAGCTAAGTCTGGGTCATTGGTACAGTATAAAAATGTTAAAAAATTTATAGTAATTTATATATTTTTTAGACTTACCAATGACCCAGATGGGGATGGTCCTCCCATGAGTTGGGAACTCATACCTCCCGCTGATTACTTAACGCTTAGCAGGCACTGGTAAGAATGAGGTTTGGCGCCAATTTCGGTACTTCTTTGACACTGCACATGCGCAGTGGATAAAAGTATGGAGAACCACATAGGACATTGAATTTTTGGATTCTGATGCAAATTTTCAGGATTGGGGGACAAAATTAAGCTAAGTCTGGGTCATTGGTAAGTATAAAAAAAAATATAAATTACTATAAATTTTTTAACATTCTCTTGTACTGGCATTGTGTAATACTTTCAAACCTTTCAAAGAAAACAACAATTGAACTGTTAATTATGCTACATTACAATGCATCCATGTAGCAATTGGGCCACTTTCAAAGTTGGCCACGAATGTCAGTTCATTTTTGTATGTTGATGTTTAAAGTGTTAACGTAAATACGTCCGTGAAATAAACTATTCAATAATATGCTTCGTTTCGAGAGGGCAGTAGGCTGTAAATGGAAGTTGTTGATGTTAACACATGTGCCACCATTTCGTTGTAATGAGGAAATAGTTATTGCGTTTACCTGAGATTCATGTGTGCAAGCCACGGGTTCAACAGGACGTGATACAGGTGTGTTCAAATTATTTTGACAATGTGTGAATTCAGTTGTATTGGAATTGTGCAGAGTGTACTTCGTGTTACATGTTGCTGTGCTGGGAGGAGAGGTAAGGTTACTCATACTTAAAGAACATCGTTCACGTTCTTTCTCTCCTGAAACAGAATAATTGTTTATCGTCTATCGATGCGAGGTACCGCCCATCGAGCATTTGTACATCCCCAGGCAAAATCCAAATTAACGGGGGCGCGGTGGCTCAGTTGGTAGAGGTGCAGGCTGCAAGCCGAGAGGTCCTCTGTTCGAATCCCACCTGCGGCAACCGCGTTGTGTCCTTGGGCAAGACACTTCACCCCGATTGCCTACATGGGGGCACGATGATGCTGTGTACTGAGGCGTACTGCACGTCGATGGTGCGCATGTCTTCAACCAATCTAACCCTGCCTGTGCTGCGGTGCAGAGTTCAGAGTTACGATGTTGGGGAGCTGACAGCTGCTCGTCGTTGCTCGGTGGTTCTCTCCGGGTACTCTGGCTTCCTCCACCCGTAAAACTGTCACGGTCACGATTAGCCATTGTGCATAAGTATGTGACCTTCAACACCAATAAATAAATAAATAAATAAATAAATAAATAATCCAAATTAACACTACACCAGTTACTACTGGCATTAGGTATTTCAAAATCAAGTTTTTGAGTATTCTTTATTGTTTGCTCGCAATGAACATGCGGCATATAATGTTATACCGGTGTAACAGTTTATCTTCCCCCCCACTGGTTTCTCTTCCCCACCCACCCCCCAACCTGAATTTTTTTATCTTTCAATTTAATCACAGAACTTTTTAAAGAATTTGCTTTAGTACCCCTCTGTTATATTAAAAAGCATGAGGGGCAGTTTGAAAACTTGTTAGTCTGGCCTTGAGAGTGTGGCAACCAATCCTATATTTTGATATGTTTTTTTATTTGAAAATATGAATAAAATTCTCATCAGTATCATTGTATGAGCAAAAAAAAATAATTTAAAAACTTTGAATGTCAGTTGGGGGGTAGGGGGAATCATAACCTAACCATGACCCCCCTCCCCACCCCATAAGAATATTTGTCACTTTTTACAACTTAAGCACAGGAATCTTTAGAATGGAAAATATAGCAAAACATCAGAAGAAAACCAACGTTTTGTGACTCAGATGTGGGGTGGATAAGATAATTTCTGAGTAAATAAAGAAAAAACATCTTTCGGTTGAGAACTTTTATTATCATAACAATAAAAACTATGTAAACTACAGCATCAAATTCAAACAAAATATCTAGCACTTGATAGAGTCAACAAAGCCCTCAATGAATTTCTCTTCAAAATGATGATATGAATCTCCCCCCCCCCCCCCGCCCCCCCCCCCCCCCCCCCCCCCCCCCCCCCCCCCCACTCACAACAACCTGAATTTCTTTCTCTTCCAACTTAAGACATATGAATCGGAAAACAATAACCTGAATGTTTTTCTTTTTCAACAACTTAGACATTGGAATCGTTGTACTCACATTTTTAAGTTGTTAAAATAGAAAAATTTTGACTAGGGTAGACGATACTGTAACCAGTTTATCTTACCTCCCACATGACACTGGAAACTGAAACACAAACTAACAAGTGGGAAATATGAATCTTAATATAAGATTAAATTCTGTACAAAATGGTGGTTTGCCCTAAAAAAATGACATTTGTCAATTTCAAGTGTCAGGTGGGGGGTAAAATAAACTGGTCACGATATCTTCCCCCCCTTCTCACTCACAACAGCCTGAATTTTTTTTTCTTCCAACTCAAGACATATGAATCAGAAAACAATAATCTGAATGTTTTTCTTTTTCAACACCTTAGACATACAAATCGTCGTACTCATATGTTTAAGTGGTTAAAAGAGAAAAATATATTGTGACCAGTTTACCTTACCTCCCACTTGACACTAGAAATTGGAACAGAAATTTACAAGTGGGAATAAGGAATATTAATATAGGATGAAATTCTCTACAAAATGGTGGTTTGACCTAAACAATTTTTTTTTTGGAAACAGGAATTGATAACTAACATTTATAGTTCCAATGAGTAGGTCACAGATAGAAATGTGTTTCTGGTAAGATAGAGTTATGGTCACCTAGTGGGAAGGGTGTGAGATAACCCTTTTGAAAACAACTGGAAAGATGTTTCCTCACTTGCTTGGGTTCAAATCAAAAAATTTTCCTTTCTACCAGCTTAAGCATATGAATCTTAAAAATAGACAATACAGATGAAATTCTCTTTAAAACTGTGTTTTGAGCACACACAAAAATCATGACTTTGTCAAGAGTGTTGGTGAGGGGTAAGATAAACTGGTCGCGATATCTTCCCCCACCCAAAAATTGTTCCCTTCTAACAGCTTAAGTATGTGAATCATAAAAATAAAAAAATACAGATCAGATTCTCTTCAAAATAGTGGTTTGAGCTAAAAACAATTTTTGTGTTACTTTGAGTGTTGGGTGGGGGGTAAGATAAACTGGTCACGATATATCTTTCCCCCCCCCCCCCCCCCCCACCCACCAAAAATTTTTCCATTCTAACAGCTTGAGCACATGAATCTTAAAAATAGAAAATACAGATGAAATTCTCTTCAAAATAGTGATTTGAGATAAAAAAAAAATTGGGGGTAACTTCGAGTGTCAGGTGGGGGAAAGATAAATTGGTCAGGATATCTCCCCCCCCCCCCCCCCCAACCCTATACAACTGAAATTATTCTCATTGTCACATTTTTAGCAAATCAATCTTAAAATTGAAAATTACAGGGGAAATTCTCTTCAAAATAGTAGTTTGATTGAAAATAAAAAAAAATTAGTGATATCGGGCGACATGTTTAAAAAGTGTTTTTTTGCATATATCCCAGGGGATATTTTGAGAAAAAAAAACGCAAGTTCTTCTTGTGCAATTTTCTTCTATTAACAACGTATTCAAATGAGTCTTGAAAATGGAAATTTGTATAATATTCCACTCACAATGCTAATTTGGGCTAAAATGTTTTTTTTTCTTCTTTTGGGCATCTAGCTCTCTCGCATACTGACCAATGAGCTTTTCAATGCTTACTTGATGCTTTTTTAATATCACACGCAAGTGAACAAGCAAATTCTAAAAAAAGATCTGATAAAAGTCTGAATGGTAAAAAAATTCAGGTGGGGGGGGGGGGAGATAAATCAGATGGGGAGGAAGATAAACTAGTTAATCTTCCCCGGGGGGAGAAGTTGTACAGGGGGGAAGATATCGTAGTACACCGGTACAACTCATTTAATTACGTTTAAGTGATGATCGACACTTCATTTCCGCAGATTTCTGATACGCGAAAATCAGGTCAAAATATCCCGACCTTTCAAATGAAACGCCGGAGGTCAACATAGTATAGTCCGTTTCCAACTCCCTACTAGGGTGGTAAATTTTTCGTGTGTTAAATCTATGGGCAAAATTTATCACCCTACTAGGTAATTAAAGCTAAAATTTATCAAAGGCTTTTATTGTTCGAATAAACGGCCATTTATGGGATAAAAGAGGTTTATTTACTAAACTTAGTATCCTTAATAGTTGCTGCTATGTTCATTTCATGATATGAGTTTTGAGCTATGTCTGGGATCTTAATGGAACATATATGTTATTGTAATGATGTCATGTATATAAGCTTGTAAGATAAGATCTTTCTCTCCTGAGACTCTTCACTTCCTTCAAGTCTAATCCTTCAAATTCTACTGGATCCTTTACATGACTCTCTTTCATTTCTCATGATCGATGCTAACACAATCCACAACATAGAATAGGTAACCAGAAACCTCATTTATGCACTACATGTAGAATGAACCAAAATCATGAATGATACTGTGGCCAGGGTGCAAAAATGATTGTAATCTAAATTGCTTATCATCACTCATAATTCTAAACACCTATTAAAACTTTACAGTATTTCATAGGAATATTGGCGCTCTTACAAAGGGAGAATTTATAGTTAAAGATTACAGACGGTAAAATGGTTTGAGGTTTGTGAGTCCACATATATGTTCAACCTTGATGGTTTGCATCTTGGTTGAACAAAAGCTCCATGTTGCAAACCTCAGACCAAGTTCAGACCATCAGTTCACCACAGTAACATATATCGAGAATTCCATCAAACATACAGACAGTGGATGAATAGGATAAGGTAATAGCATCAAAAGGATGAAAAGGTGAGAATACGTTGTACAACGTAAAAAAGAACTTTGGCAGATATCAACACTTCCAAAGTAACAACGAAGGATTTAACCCCCTGCACACTGATGTCAAAATATCTAAATTTCAGGCAGAAAAAATTTCCCATAATGCCACTAGAAATTTAACCAATTCAATCTTGTTTGACAGAGCTCATTGAGCTCTGTCAAACAAGATTGAATTGGTTAAATTTCTAGATGCATTATGGGAAAAACAGCTTCCTGAAATTTTGGTATTTTGACATTAGAGTGAAGGGGGTTAATGAAAAGGTTCTGTAAACTCAATTATTTAATTCATCTCAGTAGTTGGATTTCCCTGATTTTACTAAAAGGAGTTGCGGAAAATAGCACTGCCAAGAGCAGAGTATTATGGTTAAAGTAATAGGAATAGGATTTCAGCTAAGCATTGGATCTTCATCAAAAGGAATGCTAAGTCTGTGATGAACAATATATATATTATATGGGCCAGGATAATCTCAGTGCCATAATTCCAGGGAAAAGCCATTATTCCTCCTTCAAGATGCAAATCAAGAAGTATGTTATGTCCCCTGGAATGATCACTCTTTCTACATCTGGTGATATAGGAGGATTCTTAAGAATTTGATAGTTCTTTGCCACAAAAATCTGGACTTTGTACAGCCTGTGGCAGGACCTAGTGTCTTTATATTGTAAACGATCCAGAGAGGAGTGGAGTGGTAATTTTAGGCTGAATGGATATGTTGTCCATATGCCAGGAGACTTTCAATTTGCTAAAAATACAGGCACATGATAAAATGCGCACATGATTTCGTACATAAGAATGCCACTTTGTTTTTGTGGCACATCAAGATTTCATTCAATAGCAGGTGACCAACACAAAGATCATTAAGAAAAAGCTTAATAATTGATTTTAGAGTGAAAATAATCAAATAACCCCTTATTACGTATATATAGGGTGAAGTACTGTGATAATAAATCAGTATTTTTGGCATTTTCATTTTTGTCAACCCAATGGCACCTGAGGGATTTCTTCATTCAGCATGAATGAAATTATATGTGGTGATAAAAAATAAACTCAGCCCAAGTATGATCTTTCCATCAGGCAATTTTATTTCGAAACAAATTCAATTCATTTCATGAGTTCACCCAAGGGATAGGTAAGTGGATTAGGAAAACAACTAGGAGATCATGTTTTGTAGGGTGCAAGAATCTCTTTACATATAGACTATACCCATTTTAGCTTGGTGTACCAAATGTTCACCTCAAGAGGTGAAATGGTGTTAACCACGAGCCTTTGGTGCATGGTTAACACCACTTCACCACAAGTGGTGAACATATGGTACACCAAGCTACTCTGGGTATATTTTATTTATACCATGATCGTCAGATTATTAAGAGTCGCTATTATTTTTTCTCGATTTTACTGAGCATACAAGTGAATCTGTTTTTGTTTACTTCAGCATCAGTGGGCAGTACTTCTGTCAATTTTGTCGCCGAGACGAAATGAAAAAAATAAACTGAGCCTTTTTCATTTTAATTACATAATAACATACTATTTCGAGTTATGCATGCTTTATTAACACGAAACAATGCATGTTTGTTAATTATTGGCATCTTATGAGGTAAACCCATTGAAAAACGTAATAAATAATTGCCACTTCCATTTCACTCTTCGGAAGGCAACATACGATAAATTTAGACAAGTTTGCATTCAGGTCGACGTCACCAAAGGTCAACAGGGGTGTAGTTCTACTGTAGGTGTAAATTTTTACTATTGAAATCCCATTGCTGGCGTGTTTATCACGGTTGGTGTGTAAAGCTAAAATTTATGTCAAAGTCTTTTCATGTATAGTAGAATAGGTAATCATGGTATAAATACATGATGTCACTTCAGTCATAATTTTTAGAGTCACAAGCCACAATGAGACTGACTTTACATTTCAAAATTTTCTCAGTTCCACATTTTTTTTGTTTGGGTGTTTCGCATGCTGGATTATTTATGTTCTGGATCATGCAGTTCCCTGCAACAGGAACATAGAATGTATGTTGACACAAACTAGATGCAGCATTCATTGCAGCTTTACAACTTTTGGAAGGAAATGACTTGTAATTGCATTTGTTCTTTTCAAACTCATGTGACTTTTATCGTTACTTCAATACTAATACATGATCTTTTAATGCCAAATTTTTATTGATTGCAACTGATACTGCAGTTTGCAGTTGTGTGTTTAGGTAAGTGATTGATAATCATTTTTATCATATGACTCGTGCGTTCTGTTCGCTTCAAAACATTCAATATTTTGATTTCATATTGATCAGTGATAAATAAAGCCATCGAGCGATTTCACTGGTCAGTTTGGAAACTACACAATTTGATTGGCTGAAGAAAATAGAACTGGGCAATATTCATATGCACATGATTATAAATAGAACTATTTCAAAACAATAACAAAGCCACAATGTCCAATTTTATGCTTTATTCAAAAGTTCAAAACGTCAATCCATTGGTGTGAATAAACTTACCTCTCTTATGCCTCGAATGGCTGCAAACGCTGGAATATTCCAAAATGGAAAGCGATTGTCTAACCACAGTGCTACAAAATACCTGGTGCAAAAGCTGTCTGAAAGAAATGTGCCTCCCACACAAATCATGCAAATCACTGGCCACCGTAACATACAGTCAATTAACAATTATAGTCACGTAAATAAGCAACAACATAAAAACATTTCGAACATCCTTGCCTGTAGAAACAAAGATGACAACCTGCATGTCGCACCATCAAGTGAACAAAGTCCTCTTTGCAATTTGCAAACATCAACGGAAGAAAATCAGTCAAATTCTGCATATTTTCGACGGTGTACAAACACTGTTTGTATATTGGTTGAAATATTAAAATAAACTTTTATGGGAAGAATGTCAGTCTTTAGCAACCACCGAAGCGTAGAAGAATAATATATTCTGACTCTGACTCCCAGTGAGAAACACTAAACTTTGGTGAATCCTGTGATATTTTAATGTTAAATTGTAAAATTAAAATCCATTAACAATTATAGTCACGTAAATAAGCAACAATATAAAAACATTTCGAACATCCTTGCCTGTAGAAACACAGATGACAACCTGCATGTCGCACCATCAAGTGAACAAAGTCCTCTTTGCAATTTGCAAACATCAACGGAAGAAAATCAGTCAAATTCTGTATATTTTCGACGGTGTACAAACACTGTTTGTATATTGGTTGAAATATTAAAATAAACTTTTATGGGAAGAATGTCAGTCTTTAACAACCACCGAAGCGTAGAAGAATAATATATTCTGACTCTGACTCCCAGTGAGAAACACTAAACTTTGGTGAATCCTGTGATATTTTAATGTTAAATTGTAAAATTAAAATCCATGACTGAACCGATAACTTCCCTTGTTTCGAACTTGACCTGGTTTCAAAGGTGGTCGTCCTAAACAGAAAACTCTCGGAATCCCCAGAAATACCCCAGGCTCCCCATGGGAATCTCTTCTTATAAACTCAAACGAAGACTTTGAGAAACCGTTTAGGTCAATTTTTTTAACTTCGCCCGTGGTTTCATCAGTCCTTTTTTACAGGTTTATTAACATCTGACATTAACTTGATTGAGAGCCTTTAAATAGAAACTACAATACACAGCATCAGCATAGTCATCATTTGACATGTGTGTGGTTTTGTGTGCCACATTACTATTTTCTCGTCAAAATGTTATGGTCACGACTCCCATTCCGATATCGAAGCCTCATATCATCTGGGAGGTTTAAGGGTTTTTTCAAAATTTGGGGGATTTCAGTGTTTAGGGTGACCCTTCAAATGTCCTGCATCTATGACGTTGTACGAGTTGGGAGAATTTGCGATGTGTACTCTATTTAGGATGGTTTATATTGTATTAAAAAGTCATATTAAGTTCCAGTACCATAAATATCGTAATTTTCTTTTTATTGTGGACATTATTGGAGTACGCTTTTATTGACGGTGCTTATAGAAAACAAATCCAGGCAGAAATAAAGAACTATATTTTCCTGTGGTGAATTCACAGTATGATGAGCGATGCATCTCAGTCACAACGCTTTTCGAAGTTGAAATTCCTTTAATTTAACCATTTGTTGCAGAATCATTGGTGGTTTTCTGTGCATGTGTGTGTGATATGATAATTAGAATATGAAATGAGTGTTTTTGTCATATAATATTTATGAAACTTGTCCGAATTTTCCGCTTGGGCTCGCCAGAGGCTCACCCAACGGAAAATTCTTAGACTCGTTTCATAAATATTATATAAGAAAAACACTCACTCCATATCCTCTATTTATTATAAACTTTTACAGCCAGGTAAACACATACATGAAATAAAACAATTAGGCCTTCACATGTCAACAAATTCCTGAAGACATTGTGTGAATAGTATCCTGTTTTGTCACTATCTGCATGTCATTCATTAAATACATGGAGCTGAAAGTACAAAACATCATTCATTTTTAAAGAACTGCATTTTTATACCCCCCGCAAACAAAGTTTGGGGGGGGGGGGTTATATAGGAATCACCCTGTCCGTCTGTCCATCCTTATAAGCGCAACTCCTCCTAAACCGTTTGAAGAATTTTCATGAAACTTTACGCAATGGAAGAACTCCATATGAAGATGTGCATGAAGCAATATAATTCCGTTCTGACAGGCGCTGGGGGTATCACTTTGTGAGCTTGCTCACAGTACCTCTAGTTCAAGTTGTTTCTCATCATCAAAGATAACACAAATTGTTCATATTTTCCGTGATTTTAATAAAATGTGTTATTGTTAATATTTGTTCCCAATTTTCAAACATAAATGGTAGTTTTTCAGGCATTAAAACTTCTGCCGATTCAAGACATTGGCATGGCGGGAGTTCAAACCCACGCCAAGAGAGTTTCCTTCAGCACCAATTGCCTAGCGAAACTATACTGAACCACGCATACCACTCGGTCACCGACAGACCCCAAAAAGGGAATGCTAGTTAACCAAGTATATATACGAGGCCAGTACAGAACACACGGAATACTCAATTATTCAATTATTCATCAGATAGTTGCATCTAAGTACTTAATTCTACGAACTGCTCCTCAGAAGAAATCAGCGACACTTGTCTTTTTCAAATTTCTCAGATGCCATAGAATTAAGAAAGGACGCTGGTTTTGTTTACATTGGTATGGCGGGGGTTCGAACCCATGCCAAGAGAGTTTCCTTCGGCACCAATCGCCTAGCGAAACTATACTGAGCCCTGCACACCACTCGGCCACCGACAGACTCCAAAAAGGGAATGCTAGTTAACCAAGTATATACATGGCCAGTACAGAACACACAGAATACTCAATTATTTAATTATTCATCAGATAGTTGCATCTAAGTACTTAATTCTACAAACTGAACCTCGAGAATAAATCAGCGACACTTGTCTTTTTCAAATATCTCGGATGCCATAGAATTAAGAAAGGACGCTGGTTTTGTTTACATTGGCATGGCGGGGTTTGAACCCATGCTGAGAGAGTTTCCTTCGGCACCAACCACCTAGCGAAACTAGACTGAACCACGCACACCACTCAGCCACTGACAGACCCCAAAAAGGGAATGCTAGTTAACCAAGTATATACAAGGCCAGTACAGAACACACGGAATAAGCAATTATTTAATTATTCATTGGATAGTTGCATCTAAGTACTTAATTCTACGAACTGCACCTCAGAAGAAATCAGCGAAACTTGTCTAAAAACAGTAGACTTTAAACTAAAAACTACCACCACTGAACCCCTCCGTTACGACTCGGATCCGGTATCATTTGATGCTGGGTTACTGTGGTGACGGAGAAGCGACCAGTTCCTGGAGAACTGGAGTTCTATGAGAACTCACCATGTGATGAACCGTCAAGTCCCAAGATATGTATAACTACCAGCTTGGAACCACCGATCTGTCAACCATGGTTGATGAACTGATGTCCACCATTTTCGAGAGCCATTTTCAGTGCAAGTTTAAAATTGTCTAAAAACAGCGATTCAAAACCGTAGACTTTTTCAGCCATTAAATCTTCTGCCGATTCAAAACAATAGACTATTTATGGAATTTAATTTTTACTTCCCTGAACTCAGCAGGAGTGGAGTGTAATTGCAATGTAGATGTAATAATTTGACATCCTCGTTTGAGAGGATAGCATACGGGTTCAAAAAACCACACCCTCGGTTTATGTCAGATCAGATTGAATGGGTTCAAAATGGTGGTATCGGCTCAACTTTCATGTTAGGTATTAAATAAATATTTCTTTTTTCAGATGGAGCAAAGAAAGGAAAAGCCAATGAAGGTAAAATAACCTTTCTATATCAAAAACATATGTATTACAATTAGCCCACTTAATTGGATATCTCTTAATTGAATAACCCCATTAACTTCCCAACGTTATAACATTCAACAAACATTCAGGAAAAAAAGTTGACTTCTTAACCCTTTACCTGACAAATTGGCCGTATCTGCCCACATAATTTCCAAATTGAGTAGTTGAAAATATATGTATTATTTTTAAAATTTCAGCACAACCATACCATGTGTCCCCCCTCATTGGGGGTCACACAATATGGTTTTGTTGAAATTTTTTTAAAACTTTAAAAAAATATTAATTAGAATCATTTTTGATCATGTGTGTGTTGGGTAAAGGTTTAATTGCATATAGGTTGTAGAGGAATATCCTGATAATTTAATAGAAAATTTTGTGATATATTGGAGATTTATTCAGACACCCACTGAATTCCCTATGTTTATCAACCTATTTGACTGAATTTGACTTTATCTCCATGTTGCAGTCATAGTTAGCCAAATAACTAAATAAATAAATGAATGCATAAATAAACTAGATCGAGTTATTTGTGTGCAGAGCACACAATGGTGTATCCCCACATTTCCTTAGCAACACCTTAGCATAGTTTTAAAATGAAATGAAATGAAATGAAGTTTATTTTGCAGTATACGTTTTCATGAAGTATAATAAACAACTTGCAGCAATGTACAGAAATAAATGTAAAACTGCATGGGAACAGCATAGCCCTGGGGGCTGTCTTCCTACCATTCCCATATTAAAAGATAATTAGTCCTGACATCAAAATTGTAAACAATTTGCATCCTTACGGGATTCATGAGGGGAACTTTTAATACATAATTATTTAACCCCTAGCCCAGCGCAAACAGAACACTGTTAATGTTTTGAATTAAATACCCTAGGAGCCTTTTCGAAGAAAACTGATTTTCCAATGATAAAAGTGGTTCCCTGGAACCAGCTGGGGCCAAATCAAAATTCCGAAACCTTCATGCACATCTAGAGATGTTACCTGAACACATTAGCATAGATTAAATGTTTCGAATTAAATACCCAAGGAACCTTTCGATGAAAACTGATATTTTTATACTGTACCAATGACCCATACTTAGCTGGTGCTAACTCTAAAATATTTAGGGCCAAACACAAATTTTACCCCCCATTCCCCAAAATTTGCATCTAAAACCGAAAATTACATGTCCTATATGGTCCTCCATACTTTTACTCCACTGCGCATGCGCAGTGTCAAGGAGGTCACGAAATTGGTGCAATTATTATTCTTTGTTTGGCCCTCAATTTAGTTACATCTCCCTGATATTTGTGTTTGTAAATCTCAGTTTAAATGATGCCAGACACATAATTATGAGAGAAATGGTGGATATAAGGAGGAAAAAGAAGGAGGAGAGGAAGAAACAGTGGAAAGAAATGTTCAGGGCTGTAACTTATAATTTTTTTACGAAATTATTTCATGTTACCTATTTTCGAGGCATGACTCTGTTGTGGTCATTCTTGCTATGAATTTTCCATTGTTTGATCAGTGTTTCCTCTCTCCCTTTCCTTTATCCCCCCCCCCCCCCTCCCCTAGCTATTCTCTCATGCTTTTGGCATATTTTTTGTAATGTTCATTACTAAAATTTTTTGGGAGTTTTGGCTTGGTAACAGAATAATATTCTGTTTTTTCCCCATGTTTACGTCCTCACCCTTGGGTGTTTAGGCGTTTCGGTCTGCATCTACCATCTGATGTTCTGCAGTTTCTTCTCTGGAAGTCTCTGTTTTGCATCAGATAGTGTTTAAATTGGTAACTGATTTCGGGCCATGTTTATCAGTGCCTGGAGTCATGTTTCCGGTTTGTGTACACTTTTTGTTTATGTTGACAACGGTTACTTCTGTTAGTGATTACTTGTTCTCTGCTTAGTTCAGTTCATAGCATGATACATTAATATCGTCCATAAGCGTTACATTAATTTTTTGAAATGGTTTGAAAATTTTTGTCCACACTTAGGCTTTTTTGGGATCCATTTGGGCTCATTGTTCCCATTGGGAACATGGGCTCTTCTGAAAAATTTTTCAAAAATTTTTTTTTTGAAATTATTTTCTTTCGAAATGTTATAATGGATTATATTATATTATGTACCTTTGTTTCAAGGGTTAGTGCGAGTAATATGACTGTGTATACTTTTTCTTGATGAAAAAATATTGTTCAAATTGTAATGCGAGGATATCTTTCTCTAATTCTCAGGTTCATTGTGTTTCTTATAGTCAATGTATTCGCACTAATTCTTGCTCTGTGTGTGTTGATTGGAATGACAACGTTGGAGACGTGTGTCACGGTATTTTGTTAGCGTTGAGGGGTCCATTCCGGTCCTCTCTCCACAGGGTCACTCTACTTTATCAGTCTCTTTTTTCTGAATTCAGCATGATGTTTCCGTGTTGTCTTCAACAAGTGTGTCTCTGTCGTTGCAATATTAGGGCTAGCGGAAAGTGCTCAAGGTATTACGACAATTGCCAAAGAGTTCCCCAGTAGGATCGAAGGCATTGATCGTCCACTAGTCCGCCCGGTGTCGAATGGATCAGCATTCGGGTTCGTCCGTTGCGGTCCAGGGACGCAGATTGGGTGATATGAGCACTATAAAACATTGAATGTGCACACCCAGCAACGACGGATCCGAGGATAGTACGGAGGAAGCCTGTCAGTCCGGTAGCTAGCTCGTCCAGGTCCACCCGGACCGTGAGAGAGAGGCCCCCCTCTCTCTTACATCAACATCTGCGCCGTGATGTTGTTGTATGTTTGTTCGTTAGTCGGAGCTTACGTCCAATCCTCCTGCTCGGGATGCTCCGTCGCATAGACAGTCCGATGCAGAAGTTATATTGGCTTCCTCATCCTCACGTCAACACACACGGCCGCACCTTGGCTATGTGACCACAGATTTCCAGGGGTCGTTTGCATATTATATAAATGCAGAATTGAACGTCCCTGGTGCTCCTGCTTCGCCGACCAAGGAATACACGTCGACCAGGTCACTCCATCTGCTAGCCAAGGACATGAGGCCTTTCCAGTTGGGATGTTCGCATATACAGGAATGAACATCCCTGGAGCTTCCAGCGGATAATTACGTAGGACCGCAGCTCCACAGGTCTCATTGAGTAACATGAACAAAGTGTGCTTCCGTCATCACAGTCAAATGAAGAGCTAGCGGTAAAAGTGCTCATGCAGATACGTCAATTGCCTAAGAGGTCCCAGGTAGGATCGACGGCATTGGCGTCCGCTAGCTCGCCCGGTGTAGTGACCATTCATCAAATGGCTCAGCAGCCAGGTTCATCCGTTGCAGTCCAGGAAGGAGATTTGGGTGATGCAAGCACTATAAAATACAATGTCACA
Organism: Pictodentalium vernedei; assembly: GCA_031216915.1. Taxonomy (NCBI): domain Eukaryota; kingdom Metazoa; phylum Mollusca; class Scaphopoda; order Dentaliida; family Dentaliidae; genus Pictodentalium; species Pictodentalium vernedei. The sequence goes on from CM062288.1 coordinate 290,171,704, forward strand.
CCCAGTGACGACGGATGACGAGGATGGTACGGAGGAAGCCTATTAGTCCGGTTCCTAGCTCGTCCAGGTCCATTCGGGCTGCGAGCGAGAGAGATCCCTCTCTCGTACTACAACATCTGGGCCCAGATGTTGTGGTACAAAACGTTCCTCAGTCGGAGCATACATCCACCGCTCGGGACGCTCCGTTATATAGACAGTCCAGAGAGACTGCTCTTTCGGCTTTCTCATCTTCACGGCAGCACACACGACCGCACCTTGACTATGTGACCAGTGATATTCAACCAACATCGCCAACCAGGGATTCTACGGCGACCAGGTCACGCCATCCGGTAGACAAGGATACGAGGCCTTCATACTCCGGATGTTCGCATGTAAGAAGTATGCAGGAGTCAAAGTCTAAGGAGCTTCCAGCGGCTAAATCCTGTAAGACCGCAGCTCCACAGGCCTCCGTTACGGACATGCTATCACAGATAGCACAAATTATTGCAGCATCCCAGCAACTGACAGTAACTCTGTCGGATCAGGAATTATTCGAGGAAGCTGGGTTGGTACGTTCCGCTGCAGGTTCAGGCACGGACAACCAAGAATTATAAGTGGTCCGACAGGATGGCGAAAGGGATACGGAGGAGTTGTATTTTTCCCTTTCGGAACAACATAATTGCCGTAGAGTGCATCCGGCATTATCATCTGACGTTGTTCCTCTGGACCAAAAATGCTGCGTTGCTGGATAAGAGACTGATAGTGCCACTGGACACAGAATTCTTAATCGGTTTAGGGACATCATCCCTCAGTTTCCGACATAGTCCAGATATGTCTCGCGGACATTTGATCTGTCGAACGACGCTATATTATTTATATTATTTAACTTGCTACCTAAATGGGCAGGTCAGGTTTCTTATCGGCAATATGCTCTACATCTGCCTTTCATCAATTCAATGAATATTTTGAAACAGCAGGACAGAGCATTCTGAGAGTTCTCTGCGTCTAGACGACCAGGTCAGGACCTAGTATTGTTTTTTACTGTCGTCTATGTCAATTCCAACCACGATGTTGAAAATAACAATATCGTCTAACAGGGTCAGCTTAGACGCATCATCGTACACAGATCACCTTACCAGAACGTTATCATTACGTCGCAAGGAAAAGGAATTCTAGGATGCAAAATCTCCTTAAGAGTTCTTTCAAGGGCCTCATGTAAAACTCCTTCCTTTAGTGGCAATATGGAGTTGGTTAGATGTGACGCAGCCCTGGCTACATCTACGCGTGTAGATAGTAAGGTGAAAAACTCTCTCAGAGTCGCTCCGGTCTCCGGAGAGTTTTCTTCGACGGCAAGCTTTCCGCAGTCTATGATCAGTTAACTAAGAAAGCTTTAGACTCTCTGCTATTAAAATTTGCTTCCATATAGTCGGATTCAGCAGATTCAGCAGAGAAGAGTAGGACAGGCACTTCTGGGACGAATACGTCCAAGGGAAGTTCCTATAAGGATTCCTATGCATCCTCTAAGTCTTATTCTAAAGACCATCAGGGTAGCGACTCATATAGGGGCTGTAATTACGGTCAGACATCCCTAGGTCGACGGGGCGAGGTGCGGACCGTGGAGGACATGGCTTCTCCTTCCGCAAGCCTCGCAGGACCAGGAGGTAATGGTTTTAACCTCTATCGTGTACTAGTGAGCGGAAGACTGTCGAGTTTCTCAATTATTTGGGAATAGATTACAGACGTACCTTGGATTCAAGGGGTGATTCCGAAAAGACTAAACGAAATCCTCTGTCAACTTGGAGTCCAAGATGGACTCAGCTTCCGCCAAGTCAGTAGGATAGAGGCTCGCTTCCATCAGAAGTCTAGTCTCTTCTGGAATGACCGCGATGGAGATCGTAGAAATCCAGGAATTTCCAGGTTTCTACAACCATCCTTTTCTGGTTCCAAAAACCAGACGGCTTGTTCCATTCACTCATTATTCGGAACTGGATATACAAGCTGATCGTGGCTCCAAGTTTATATATGGAGTCCACCTGATCGGGTCTACGATTATGCTACATGCATAGATCTCAAGATGCGTACTTTCACACCACAGTACATCAGGCATCAGAAAGTATCTTCGCTTCTTTATCATAGGAGTCATATATCAGTTCTGAGCAATATGCTTCGGTCTGAATCTAGCCACCTGGGCCTTCACTCGAATAACGGACTCGGTAATGACTCATTTCCAAACTTATTCGTCTGCGATAACATTGGCCTACCTTGGACGACATTCATACAGGTACGGCATTGAGTTAACGCTTCAGAACTATGTGCAGAATCTGCTTCTATTGCTCCAATGTCTCGGTTTCTTAAGTAAATGAGGAGAAGTCGGATCTGGTATCATCCAAGTCATTCACCCACCGGAGGATGAGCTTCGTAATGCACAACTTTTTCATTCATCTGCCGTTACCCAGAATGAAATTATTCAGTTGTTATGCTCACTATTGTCTTCGCTCAGACAAAGTCTCAGTGAGACTGCCGCGATTTTATTCCGATGGGGCGATTACGCATTGGTCCTCTCCAATTTTTTTTAATTCAGTATTGGAGGGTGAAGATTCTTTCGCTCGATACGGACATCGTCTTGTCAAATCAAGTGAATAAGAGATTCAGACTTGGGCAAGTTTTCTGGGCTTAACTCAGGTAGTTCCACTGCAACTGCCGGATCCGAGTTTTACAGTCTTGACGGATGCCAGTAAACAGGATGGGTGGTTTTCATTGAGCCCAACGGATTGAAGTGCCAGGGTCTTTTGATTCCGTAGTGCCTTATCAAGCACTTAAACATCAAGTATGATGTCATTTTGGCTTGCGCTACGTTATTGGATAACGTAATTCAGAATGTTCATATGCTAATTCTGTCCAACAACTCAACGGTATTAGCGTATTTTCGGAATTATGGAGGCACTCATTCCATCCTGTTATTCATGTTAACGGAATGAATCTTTTGGTTGCTACTAGAACATCAAGTTCTCCTATCAGTCCGTCATATTCCGAACATATTAGTGGACTCCCTTCGCGGAGGGGCCATTTGTTGCCGCCGGAATCGGCTTTCAACAAACGAGTTTTCAATCAGATTGCTACCAAGGAGAGCGGCCAATGATCGACTTATTCGCAACGCATCTCAACAATCAGTTGCAGACGTATGTGTTATTATGTTTGGATCTTCGAGCGTTTGCAATAAACGCTCTATCGATCTTGTTAGACGGAATAATAAGATATGCGTATCTTCCAACGCTGTTGATTCAGCAGATTTTGCTCTAGTGAAATTATTTCAATGCAAATTCTGTTGGTAGCTTCTCTAGCTCCACTAAGACTGTGGACTAATTTACTCAGGCATCTGTTGTGGGACATGCCGTGGAAGCTTCCTCCACATTTCGGTCCATTCTATGGTCAGATGGATTCAATCTACAGTCAGTTCTGCTTATGATTATATCTTTATTCAGCAGTCTCTGTTTTAGTTTAAGCTCATGAAGTAAGAATTCATCTACTTCATGGGCTTAAGCTATTAATATTGTTATTACACATTTAATGAGGGCTGCATATTGGTGTTAGCCCTCCATTTTCACAATTTTGTATCTGAGAATATTGAGTCCTTTTCTGCAGATCTACATTGTTAAGGTCCGCTATTTTTTACTCAGAATGTTGTCTACTAAACAGTGGCAACTATGTGTGTATAGGCTTTCGGTTCTGGCAGTGACTCTGTCCTGCTGCCCACTTTGCTCTGGAGTATTTGATCCAGGGCAAGGGAAAGGTGGGGGAGGGGCGGGTGTTCCCTTAGGTCACCTGCTTTATAGTGTAAAGCAAGGGAATACCTCCCTTGGACTTAGTAATTCTGTGTCGGTTCCGAGATGATTTTAGGGTTAAGCCTATGTTTACTCATCTGTGTAAAACTTTTCAAGTGTTGATTGGTGTGAAGCATTCGTATATATCACGTGATTAATTGAGCGTTAATATACAATCCTCGAACACTTTTAAATGAGTATATAGAGTCTCATTTCTCTAGACTCCCATATTTATTGGCTTTCCTTAAAAAAATATTGTATAAAGGGTTATACTAGATGTTTATAGAGATCATTGATGTTATTGTGCTCAATTACAGAATAGTATTGTGTCTTTCTTTTTTGTTACTAATAAGAAAGATACATGTAAGACTATCTCTCCTTTTCTCCTTAAGGGGATAGGTCTGTTACAGGTAATTGAGTCTATTGGATTTTCCTTATGTCCTAGGCCCTCCAACCTTTTTACTATTCAGCTAAGTCTGGGTCATTGGTACAGTATAAAAATGTTAAAAAATTTATAGTAATTTATATATTTTTTATACTTACCAATGACCCAGACGGGGATGGCCCTCCCATGAGTTGGGAACTCATTCCTCCCTGCTGAGTACATAACGCTTACCAGGCACTGGTTGTAAGAATGACTTTTGGCGGCAGTTTCGAGACCTCCTTGACACTGCGCATGCGCAGTGGAGTAAAAGTATGGAGGACCATATAGGACATGTAATTTTCGGTTTTAGATGCAAATTTTGGGGATTGGGGGGTAAAATTTGCGTTTGGCCCTAAATATTTTAGAGTTAGCACCAGCTAAGTCTGGGTCATTGGTAAGTATAAAAAATATATAAATTACTATAAATTTTTTAACGATAAAAGTGGTTCCACTGGAACCACCTGGGGCCAAATCAAAATTTCAAAACCGTCATGCACATCTAGAGATGTTACCCAAACACATTAGCATTATTTAAGCGTTTCGAATTAAATACCCAGGAGCCTTTCGAAAACTGATTTTCTAACGATAAAAGTGGTTCCACTGGAACCACCTGGGGCCAAATCAAAATTTTGAAACCTTCATGCACATCTACAGATGTTACCTTAACACATTAGCATAGTTTAAACATTTCGAATTAAATACCCTAGGAGTCTTTAGATGAAAACTGATTTTCTGACGATAAAAGTGGTTCCACTGGAACCACCTGGGGCCAATGAAAATTTTAAAACCTTCTTGCACATCTAGAGATGTTACCTGAACATATTAGCATAGTTTAAACATTTCGAATTAAATACCCTAGGAGCCTTTCGATGAAACTGATTTTCTAACGATAAAAGTGGTTCCACTGGAACCACCTGGGGCCAAATCAAAATTCCGAAACCTTCATGCACACCTAGAGATGTTACCTGAACGCATTAGCAATTTAGCATAGTTTAAACGTTTTGAATAAAATACCCTAAGAGCCTTTCTATGGAAACTGATTTTCTAATGATAAAAGTGGTTCCACTGGAACCACCTGGGGCCTACTCAAAATTTTGAAACCTTCATGCACATCTAGAGACGTTACCTGAACACATTAGCATTGTTTAAGTGTTTCGAATTAAATACCCTAGGAGCCTTTCTATGAAAACTGATTTTCTAATAATAAAAGTGGTTCCACTGGAACCACCAGGGGCAAAATCAAAATTCCAAAACCTTCATGTTCATCTAGAGATGTTACCTGAACACATTAGCATAGTTTAAGCATTTCAAATTAAATACCTTAGGAGCCTTTCGATGAAAACTGATTTTCTAACGATAAAAGTGGTTCCACTGGAACCACCTGAGGCCAAATCAAATTTCCGAAACCATGCACATCTAGAGTTGCTACCTGAACACATTAGCATAGTTTAAATGTTTCGAATTGAATACCCTAGAAGCCTTTCAGGGTGTGACGTACGCACGGACAGATGGCCGGATGGACATACGGACAGAGATCACAACTATATCCTCGCATTTTTTAAATTGCGGGGATAAAATATAAATAAATAAATAGATTGATCTCTTGGACCATTATTGCGATCTGGTTATTCATGAATTAAAAGTTTACCGGTAAGGCATATAAAAAAAAAATTCTTGTTTCCTCAGTTTTATGATGAGGGATAAGAGTTTTTTTTTCGTTTATTCACAAAACAGTTCTGAATTCTGTAAATAGTTGGAATCAGAAAATTAACTGCTGACACTATTATGTGGCAAACAAATGATTTGAGCAGTGAAAATTTCCCATATTGTAGTTGAATATTTAACCCCCTGCACACTGATGTCACAATATCTAAATTTCAGGCTTCAATTTTTTCCCATCATGCAACTAGGAATTTAATAAATTCAGTCTTGTTTGACAGAGCTCAATGAGCTCTGTCAAACAAGATTGAATTGGTTAAATTTCTAATTGCATTATGGGTATAATGGCTACTTGAATTATTAATACTTTGACACCAGAGTGCAGGGAGTTAACAAACTATATTTTGTTTGACAGAGCTCTGGTCACATATTTGTCCTACAAGGGCAAAATCATGTCATAGAAGAGATTTTCAGGTGAAAAAAAGTTGATGAAGCAGATTTTCTATGACGAGGGAGGGTTTGAGAAACAAGATTTTTTTTTAGCCCAATTCTGTTGCGTATTTCTCAGAAATTTTAAATACTTTAGGGATAGAAATTGTTCATCGTCATTTCAAAAGTTGTCTACTCTCACAATAATTTAAATTTGCTTTCATTTCTAGGTGCGCAGATGACTGATGATAATGAAGAAGGAAATCTGTATGAAAATGCTGCAAAAGTGGATGAGAATTCAGTACAGGTAATGTTTTACTGTTAAAAGATATCATCTCTGTGGGAGTGATTTGAATATGAACTACATGTGAATAAGGCAAATTTGTACACCTAAATTGTGCAGAGCAAAATCCAATTTAAGTATACTAACTTTGAAATTTGCTTATTTGTTTTCTCCATTGACAATATCAATCCTTTAGTGGAGGTATAGGATGTTGCTGTCAAGCCTCAGCAAAAGTGGTGAGTAGTAGACATGTCTGTAACCAAATGTTGAATTGTTAACACTCTTTAATATATCGCAGGTACAGTGGAACCCTGTTAATTGAATAGACAGTTTGCCAATGAAAATTATTCAATTAACAGGAGTATTGAGTTAACAGGGATTGTGTGACTTTCCTGTATTCTAGAGATAAACTTACCATTTATTCTATTACATCGTGTTTGACAAAGCTCCATGAGCTCTGTCAAACAAGACATAATAGATTAAATGCCTGTATTGGATGTACTGACACCAGATAGGTCTATAAGCAAAGGAAAACTAGGGAGATTCAGGGTAAATTCTCGATAGGTTTCAAGAATTTTTATTCAATTAGCAGGAGTTTACTCTATAACCTGTATTCAATTAACAGGTTAAATCTTCACTGGAGGTATGATAGATAGCTTTGTGTTGTAAAATTATATTCATTTGACATTGTTATTCAGTCAAGAGATATCCAATCATGTCGTCTCCACTGTATTATGTCCAGTAGTATTTTTTGCACATTGTAATTTAAGTCTTTCATAAAATGGAGTGTGTTTCATTCCAAAATCAGGTCACTGTGACCCTTACTGTTGACTGCACATGAAAACTTCTTTAGACATCACTTGCAACAGACACATCCTAATTATTCTTATTTATTGATATTGCCTGTGGTTTTCCTCATATGGAATTCTCCAAATAAGTCAACTTCTCCTTTGTGCACTGACACAGACTTCACCAACTCCTCCCTACATATACAATCCTCAATTCCAACCTCAGACTCACATGTTTAATAACACTAACATTGCAGTTTAAACACTGTTGTCACACTCCTTTTTCTGACAGGTGGGGAAGGGAAATAAAGTAAGACAAAGACATGTGTGTGATATGGACTACGTTGTATATTACGAAAATGATAATCAGAGTGGATACACAAATAGGTGGAATTACAGCGTAGCCAAAAACAATGAATATTTACAAATGGTAATGAATATATTTACAAGTTTCAGCTCCATTGGGCAAAACCTACCATAAGGAAAGTTATCACAAAGACCAAGCCAATGAATATGTGGGTAATGGATGGAGGGAAATATAGAATGCTCGAGCATGCTGATTTTGTGACGATGTTTTCAGATGATGCAGAAAGACTGAATGATGTCAAATGGAAAGAATGATTTGGAGTCATCTTTGCATGACTCTATTGGCGCGATAAAAATAGTGTGATTTGTAGAGAAATTATCAGTTAAAACTTATCACTGCTATTCATCCTCCTACCATGTAGTGATGAGACCTGCCCGACGATTAAACATGCCAAGATTAAGGGGGAATGACTAGGGCAAATTATAGACAAAAGGTGTTATTTGTTGAAGCATAATTACTGATTTTCTGAATGGACAGGGTAGGTGTTTGTTCATTCAATAGCTCACACCTAGACATATGTGAGAGATAATGCCCGGGTCATTCAATAATAACAGCAATTAATTCAATAATAACAGCAATTAATAAACTAACCTGTGAATCGTATCTAATAGATTAACCACTTGCCCGACGTGTCATAAATCCAGTAAAAACAAGTTTCTCCCAGTCATTTGTGACAGGTGGGAAGGGAAATAAACTAAGACAAGGACATATGTATGATATGTACTATGCCATATATTATAATCAGAGTGGATACACAAATAGGTGGAATTACTGCGTAGCAAAAGACAATGAATATTTACAATGGTAACAAATATATACAAGTTTAAGCTCCATTTTGCAAAACCCACCAAAGATGATCCACAAAGTGGATCGTCTCGCCCAACACAAACCTGTTTGTGAAGTTTGAAACTGCAAGGTTGAACTCTTATTCATACCCCATTTGTCTTCATACTCCCCCTTCACACATAATCAGATGGTATTTTTGGGGCAGAAACAGCAGAAAATTTGAAAACATTTGTGTGTCAAGTTTTCATATGTACACGTGGGTTAACCCTTTACCCAACATACCAGCCAAAACCGGCCAGCGCTATTCTAAAAAATCGCCGTTTAATTTTCATTATTTTTTGTCTCAAAAACATAGGTTATGACCCCTCATTGGAACGAGCTCACCAGGCTCGTTCCAATGAGGGGTCATAACCTATGTTTTTGAGACAAAAAATGAAAAAGTAGTTATTCAGGAATTGTTTTTGCAAGTGCCGTCTGCTTTTCATGTTAGGTAAAAGGTGAAAACTGATGGTCTTATAAGAATTCAGTTTCAACTTCTTACACTCCAAGAATGCCAAAAATTGACCCTTGAACATTTTGATTGATTTCGAAATATTTCCCCATGGGACGTGAAGCAGTGCTTGTTTACTGCTAAAATGGGCCCCAGTCACACATGCCAGGGCAGGAAGTCCTCTAAAATGATTGGCTGGATCTGACTTTATATCTGTGTTGTCATCACAATTAGTCTTTGTTCACACAGGTCCTTGAAGTCCCTGAAAGTACATGAATTTTGCATCCCAATTTTCAAGGCCATGAAACCCTTGAAAAACAGGTGTTTTTTGCCCCAGGTGCTTGAAAAGTGCTTGAATTTTGACCAGTTGTCAGCATCCTAAGTTATGTTCCACAGCACAAACAATGTTTCTGGTGCAAAGTAAAAAGTAATTTTATAACGTAAAAACTAAATAAAACATATTAATTTGGACAAAAAGTTCAGAGTACCAAAGTGAATGGGGATAAAACGCTTGCTGCAAATATGTATGCAGAAGTCTGATTTGTTTTCAAAACAAGCGAGTCATTGGATTGTACAAAGGAAGTTAGCAGGAAATGGCCAATCAGATATTTCATTTTAAAAAAGTCAACTTTGTTGCATTTGGGCACGCCTATTGGAAAGTTTTTGTGTGGAAATTATGTCAAGTTCATGATGATGCTGGGAAAATGTAAATTTAATTCTTCATGAATAGAAATGACTCGGTATTCAAGTTGGTTATTGGTCGACAAAACGGATGTTTACAATGCAAGATGCAAAGTATGTGTGAAAAGTTTCAGTGTTGTGTCAGTGGGAGAATTGTCATTGAAATCTCATATGAATTTTAAAAAATATCATAATCGCTGTTTGACAATATTTTTATACTGTACCAATGACCCAGACTTAGCTGGTGCAAACTCCATTAAATTCAGGGTCAAACACAAATTTTGCCCCTCCAATCCCCAAAATTTGCATCAAAAATGAAAATTAGATGTCCTGGTAGGTCCTCCATACTTTTACTGTACTGCGCATGCGCAGTGTCAAGGAGGTCTCGAAATTTCCGCCAAAATGTCTTTCTTTGTTTGGCCCTGTAAACAGTGTCACCTCATTGATATTTGTGCTGTAAATCTCAGTTTTAATGATGCCAGACACATAATTATGAGAGAAATGGTGGATATGAAGTGCATTTAGGATGAGGAGAGGAAAAAAACAGTGGTTTCTGATGTTCAGGGTTGTAACTTAAAATTTTTTATGAAAATTTATTCATGTTGCCTATTTTCGAGGCATAGCCCTGTTGTTGTCATTCTTGCTATGAATGTTCCATTGTTTGTTCAGTGTTTCCTATCTCCCTTTCCTTCATTCCCCTCTAGCTATTCTCCCATGCTTTTGGCTTATTTTTGTAATCTTTATAACTAAAAATTTCTTGGGAGTTTTGGCTTGGAAACAGAATTATTTTCTGTTCTTTCCCCATGTTTACGTCCTCACCCTAGGGGTGTTTAGGCTTTTTGGTCTGCATCTACCATCTGATGCTCTGCAGTCTCTTCTGGGGAAGGCTCTGTTTAGCATCAGATAGTGTTTAAATTAGACACTGATTACTGGGCCATGTTTACCAGTGCCTGGAGTCAGTTTTCTGGTTTGTTTACACTTTTTGTTTATGTTGACAACGGTTACTTCTGATAAGTGATTCCTTGTCTTCTGCCTTGATTATTCATAGTAAGATACATTAATATTGTCCGTAAGTGTTACATTAATTTTTTCAGAATGATTTGAAATTTTTGTCCACACTTAGTCTTTTTTGGGATCCATTTGGGCTCTGGGTTCACTTTTGGAACTTGTGCTCTTCTGAAAATTTTTTTTCTTTTTGAATTGTTTTTTCATATTATTATAATGGATTTTTATATTATGTATCTTTGTTTACAAGGTTTATTGCAGGTACTATGATTGATTATTTTTATAATGAAAGATGATTGTTCAAATTGTAATGGAAGGAAGTCTTCCTCTGATTCTCATGATTTCTGCATTAAATGTAGTCAATGTACCCACACTAAGCCTTGTTCTGTATGTAGCAATTGGGATGACAAACGTGGGACACGTGTGTCACGGTATGTTGTTAGCGGGGAGAGGGACATGCCAGTCCTCTCTCTGCAGGGTCACTCAAGTTTTTCACTCTCTTTTTCAGAGGAACAAGAATTGGGTGATGTTTCCATGATGTCGTCTACCAGTGCGCGTCCGTCGTCACAATCCAGAGAAGAGCTAGCGGCAAAAGTGCTCATGGATATACGGCAATTGCCTAAGAGGCCCCTGGTAGGGTTGGTGTCTACGTCCGCTAGCTTGCCCGGTGTTGCATCCATTTACCGTATGGTGCAGCACCCGGGTTCGTCCGTTGCAGTCCAGGAAGGAAATAAGGGTGTTGCGAGCACTATAAACATTCCACAGGCACACCCAGTGACGACGGAACTTGGTTTAGGATGGAAGAAGCCTTTGGATTCTGTCCCTAGCTCGTCCAGCTCCGCACGGGCTGCCAGAGTGAGAGGTCTCTCTCTCATACAACAACATCGCGGTCCGGATGTTGTTGTACAAAACGTTCCTCAGTCGGAGCTTACGTCCACCCCTCGGGACACTCCGGTGTATAAACAGTCCGGAGAGACTGTATCAAGGGCTTCTTCCTCCTCACGTCAGCGCACTCGACCGCACCTTGGCTACGTGACCACCGATATCCAGCCGGCATCGCCTTCCAGAGATTTCTCGACAGCCAGGTCACGCCATCCGATAGCCAAGGATTCGAGGCCACCTTCATCTGGACGTTTGCATAAGAGAAGTATGGAAGAGACAACGTCCATAGAGCTTCCTGTGGCTAAATCATGTAAGACCGCAGCTCCGCAGGCCTCGTTAACGGATGTGCTATCGCAGATAGCACAAATCATAGCAGCATCTGGCAGAAGCCCTATCAGAGCAAGAAGAATCTGATGATGCTGGGTCGGTGCTTTCCGCAGCTGGATCACGAGCGGACGACCGAGATATCCAGGAGGTCTGTCAGGATGGCGAAAGGGATATGGATGAATTGGAGTTCTCCCTTTCGGAACATCACAAAATCGCCGTCGAGTTAATCCGGCATTTTCTTCCTGATGTTGTGCCAGCGGACCAGGATGCTGCTCAGCCGGATAGGCGGCTTATAGCGCCACTGGACATCAAATTTTTTAATCGGTTTAGGGACAACGTCCCTGAGTTTCCGTCTCAGTCCAGGAATGTCTCACGGACATTTGAACTTTTGAATGACGCTATCAATAAACTTGCTGGTAAATCGGACAAGTCAGCCTTCCTATCGGCTAATGCTCTTAATCTGCCTTTCATTAATTCAAGGAATAGATTTGAAATGGCAGGACAGGCCATTCAGAGAGTTCCTCTGCGTCTAGACGACCAGGCTGAAGACCTTGAATTATCCATGCCGTTGTCTATGTCTATTCATAGCTCTACCTTGGAAACTACATTATCTTCGAATAGAACAAATTTAGACGCACTCTCGTATGCAGATCACTTTACCAGAGCATTGTTGTTATGCCTTGAAGGGCAAGAATTTCAGGACGTACAAATGTCTTTGAGAGTTCTGTCAAGGGCTATTGCCTATTCTACATATAACTCTGCCCTTTCAGTGGCTAATCTGGAGTTGGTTAGACGTGACGGAACCCTAGCTACGTCCACGAGAGTGGATAGTAAGGTGAAAAACTCTCTTAGAGTCGCTCCGGTCTCCGGAGAGCTTCTCTTTGACAGCAAGCTTTCTGCTATTTACGATAAGTTAACTAAGAAAGCTTCAGACTCTCTGCTTTTTAAGTCCGCTTCTAATAAGTCGGAACCAGCAGAAAAAAGTAGGCCTGGATCTTCTGGGACGAGCACGTCCAGGGGAAGTTCCTTTAGAGGTGCGTACGCGCCCTCTAGGCCTTATTCTCGAGACCGTCAAGGCAGCGACTCTAACAGAGGCCGTAATGCTGGCCGTATTAATAGGTCAGACGCCCCTAGGTCGACGGTGCGGGTCGGGGAGGTTATGGTTTCTCCTTCCGCAAGCCTCGCAGGTCCAGGAAGTGATGGTGTAGACCTCTGCCGCGTTCCTGTGGGCAGAAGGTTGTCGAGTTATTTACAAAATTGGGAATTGATTACGGAGGACCCTTGGGTTCGAAGGGTAATTGCGGAAGGACTGAAACTGTCCTTCAAAGGAAAACCTCTGTTAACTCGAAGTCCAAGATGGACTCAACTTCCGTCGAATATTCTAAAAAGAGACGCATTTCTTTCAGAAGTTCAGTCTCTTTTAGTGAAGAATGCGATAGAGGTCGTAGAAAACCAGGAATCTCCAGGTTTCGACAGCCATCTGTTTCTGGTTCCCAAACCAGACGGCTCGTTCCGTCCAGTAATAGATTTAAGCTGGATAAACAAGCTGATTGTGGCTCCAAAATTTTATATGGAGACCATTCGATCGGTCAGAACAAGCATTCAAGTGAACGACTATGCTGCGAGCATAGATCTCGAGGATGCGTACTTTCACGTCATGGTACATCCGGCGTTCAGAAAGTATCTTTGTTTCGCTGTCCTAGGTGTTGTATATCAGTTCAGTGCGATGTGCTTCGGTCTGAATCTAGCACCCTGGGCTTTCACTCGGATAATGAACTCGGTCATGACTTGCTTCCAAGATCAGTCGTCTGCTGTAACGTCGGCCTACCTGGACGATATTCTTCAGAGGTACGGCAACGAGTTAACGCTTCAGAACGATGTGCAGAATCTTCTACTATTGCTCCGACGTCTTGGTTTCATAGTAAACGAACAGAAGTCGGATCTGGTGCCATCCAAGTCATTCACCCACCTGGGGATGAGCTTCGAAACGCACAACAATCTCGTTCGTCTGCCGTTAACCAGAGCAAAAGTAGTCAGTTGTTATGCTCGCTATTGTCTAAACTCAGAGAAAGTTACAGCGAGAGAATTCATGAGACTGATAGTCTGTGCGGAGCTGCCGCGGATCTCATTCCAATGGGGCGGCTACGCACTCGTCCTCTCCAAATCTTTCTGACTCAGAATTGGAAAGTGAAGACTCATTCGCTCGATGCGGACATCCTCTTGTCAGACCAAGTGAAACAAGAGATTCAGACTTGGGCAGACATTCAGTGGTTAACTCAGGGAGTTCCACTGCAATTGCCAGATCCGAGTTTTACTATTATGACGGATGCCAGTCAAAAAGGTTGGGGCGCGACACTATGCCCTCAGATTCGAGGTGCCAGGGTCTTTGGGATCCTCAATTTTTAGGCAAGCACATCAACATCAAAGAAATGATGTCCATTTGGCTTGCGTTGCGTCATTGGATGGACATTATTCAGAACACACACGTTCAAATTTTGTCCGACAATACGACGGTAGTAGCATATATTCGGAATCAGGGAGGCACTCTTTCTATTCCGTTGTTCAAGCTAATGGAAAGAATCCTTCTGTTTGTACTGGAACATCAGGTTCTACTTTCGGTCCGTCATATTCCGGGTCGTCTGAATGTGTTAGCAGACTCCCTTTCTCGGAAGGGTCGCCTATTGCCGTCGGAATGGACTTTCAACAAACAGGTTTTCAATCAGATTTGCTACCAATGGGAGCGACCAATGATAGATTTGTTTGCGATGCACCTCAACAATCAGTTGCAGACTTTTGTGTCCCCATGTCCGGATCCTCGAGCGTTTGCAGTAGACGCTCTGTCGATCCCGTGGGATGGGATAATAGGATATGTGTATCCTCCAGTGCCGCTGATTCAGCAGATATTGCTCAAGATAAAGCAATCCCACTGCAAGATTCTGTTGGTAGCATCTCTGTCACCACAGGGACCGTGGATAAATCTACTCAGGTGTCTGTTGTGGGACATGCCATGGAAGCTTCCTCCACAGGAGGATTTCTGTCGCAGGGGAAATTGCGCACGCTTCACCACAATCCGCAAGGTCTCAACCTTCACGTATTTCCGTTGTGCGGTCCTTCTTGCACAGTAAGTGTTTTACAGGATGAGGAGTGGACGCAATTTCTAACTGCAGGAGGACCTCCTCTTCGCTAATTATGCTGCAAAGTGGATGGTCTTTCGCCAGTGGTGTATGGATCACTCTGTGGATTTATATGATCCCTCCATTCCTGACATTGCTAATTTTCTGGTCTGTTTGTTCGACGAGATCAAATTGCAGCCTGTTACTATCAAGGGTTATAGGTCTATGTTATCTGATACCTACGCTCACCATGATACATTAATGATTGGTTCTAATGTCTCTTTATCTAAATTAGTTAGAAACTTTTCGATAAATAAACCTAGAACTCTTAGTTTAATTCCGAAATGGAATTTAGCATGGGTTCTTCTTAAGCTAAAAGAAGCACCTTTTGAGCCTCTTGATACAGTGGACTTCAAATTCTTAACATATAAGACAGCTTTTCTCTTAGCCTTCTCTTCTGCTAGAAGAGTTAGTGAGCTTCATGCTTTATCGGTAGATGATTCTCACTATCGTAGTGTTGGTAATACTATTACTTTTACTACTAATGTTGGATTTTTGGCTAAGAATTAGGCTCCTAATAAGTATCTTGAACCTATTGTTGTTAGGGCCCTTCCGTCTTCAGACAGGCTTAGGCCTTTACTCTGTCCTGTTAGAGCAATACGGATTTATAAACGTAGGTCTGAGTTTATTAGAAAGAGACGTAAGCGTTTCTTTTTGTCTTTGATGCCTAATAGAAAGGACATTATGGTTCATTCTATTGCTAGATGGATTCAATTAACTATACGTACTGCTTATGAAAAGTTATCTTCTTCTCAGCAGTCTGCTCTCAAGATTTCGGCTCATGAAGTAAGAGCTCTATCAACATCTTGGGCTTATGCTAATAGTGTTGCTATTACAGATTTAATGAAGGCTGCATATTGGTCTCAGCCTTCCACTTTCACTAATTTTTATCTTAGAAATATTGAGTCCATTTCTGGAGATCTGCATTGTTTAGGTCCGTTATCTATTGCTCAGAATATCGTCCACTAAACAGTTGCAACTATAGTTATGTAGGCTTTCTGTTCTGGCAGTGACTCTGTCCTGCTGCCCTCTTCGCTCTGGGGTATTTGACCCAGGGGAAGGGGGGGGGGGGGGTATTCCCTTAGGTCACCTTCTTTATAGTGAAAAGCAAGGGAATACCTCCCCCAGAGTCAGTAATTCCGAGTCGGTACCGGGATGGTTTTAAAGTGTAAAGCTAATGTTTACTCGTGTATGTAATATTTTTAAAGTGTAGCTCGGTGTGAAGCATTTGTATATGTCACGTGTCAAACGGGCGTTAATATACAATCCTCAGACACTTTTAATGAGTATAAAGAGTCTCATTTCTCTGGACTGTCTTTATTTATTGGCTTACCTTTAAAAATAATTAGTATAAAGGGTTATACTGGATTTTAATAGAGATCATTGATATTGTGCTCAATTACGGAATGGTTTTGTATCTTTCTTTTTTGATAAAATAAGAAAGATACATATAAATCCTATCTCTCCTTTTCTCCTTGAGGGGATAATTCTGTTATATGTAATTGAGCCTATTGGATTTTCCTTTATGTCCTGGGCCCTCCATCCTGTTTACTATTCAGCTAAGTCTGGGTCATTGGTACAGTATAAAAATGTTAAAAAATTTATAGTAATTTATATATTTTTTATACTTACCAATGACCCAGACGGGGATGGCCCTCCCAGGAGTTGGGAACTCTTGCCTCCCCGCTGCGTACATTACACTTACCAGGCACTGGTCGTAAGAATGACATTTTGGCAGGAATTTCGAGACGACCTTGACACTGCGCATGCGCAGTACAGTAAAAGTATGGAGGACCTACCAGGACATCTAATTTTCGTTTTTGATGCAAATTTTTGGGATTGGGGGGTGGGGGGGCAAAATTTGTGTTTGGCCCTGAATTTAATGGAGTTTGCACCAGCTAAGTCTGGGTCATTGGTAAGTATAAAAAATATATAAATTACTATAAATTTTTTAACATTTTCCATATCGAATATTGCAACATTTATGAAGTAACAAGCTGAAGCATTAGATTCAGTTTTGAATGAAAGTTTGAAGATAAAAGGTCCTTAAAAAGTTTTACAAAGGTGCTAGAAAGTCTGTGAAAAGTGCTTGAATTTATTTTGAAGATTTCTGTGCGAAGCCTGTAATAACCCCCAAGTTCCCATTAATTTTACAGTACTAACTGCCATCTATACATGTACACAGCTGTAGATGACTTAACAAGGTTTCTTCATTATTGTTGACTGCCTTTATAAAAACACAGTCAAGATAAATGCAGCATACCAGTCAAGTTTTCAAGGAAGTATACAATTGGGACAACCTTTCCAGAGCAATATAAAAAGGACAACTTGTGGTGATATGGGATTACCCTTAATAATAATAATTATTATTTTAAAGCCTAGAATCCACACACTGTTCTCAGTGGCTGTACAATAATTGCATACACACATACAGTATGTTCAATGTGGTTTGTAACAAAAATGCCTCTGCAGTGTGTTCTACACTGTGGAGTACCAGTGGACCACAGTGTTTGATCAGTGGAATACAGTTTTTAAAACACTGTGACCCACCGTGGTCACGAGCGTTAAGGATTGGCTTAATTGCTTTTGCATGTCAATTTCTCTGCTGATTAATAAATACTGTCTTCTGAAGTCAACTGGCAAGACAACTGCATTTGTTACTGGTAGTAGATAATTTATTTTAAATTTAAATTGGAATTTGGAGGAGGCAGACGGCAACTATTGCTGTGGTTTGAAATTGTAAATTGGGAATAGAACAGTCAGTTCCATTTGGTTATGTACAAAGTCCTCGTCACTTTCGAAACTAAACTGTTGTTTGTGTCATCGATTTGATGGAGGAAATAAATAAACCAGACTTGAGAAAAACAACTAATATTTGCGAAGTGCCCAATTTCACATTTTGTTTACAGCTGTAGGCCATGATGAACCATGTTTTTCTTGGGTTGGAAGTTGGGATGAAAAAGCCTCCTGCGTCACGAAAGTGCCCATGGCACACTGCTAATGATCGAAGTGATACGACTTTATGACATTGAGTCAGCTCGACCAACCCATCCCCTTTCCTGTCTTACTCTTGTCGGGCTACACATTTAAAGATTCTTATATAAAAGGGATATAGTAAAAAGAAAATATAGTGTTTTGAATGGATATCAAAAGGTATCTCACTCGTGACTGAAACTAATGATTAATTCACAGGGGGGAGGGGGGGGGGGGGGGGTGTATGGGAAATATTTGTATACAGAAACAAATATCCTTCATCCAATTCTGTATGGGTGTGTACACACTTTTATACTCTTTTCATTTTTGCATTTGCAGATTTTTCAACGTTCCTCTACATTCTTGTTATTTGTATTATCAATTGAAATAGCTAAGTATGTGTGTATGTAAAAATACGTGGGTGAATGTAAGGAAGATGCCGGATTAAAATATCTGCAAATGTGCCATTCTAAGAGAGAGTACACTCCAGTGGGAAAGAGATAGAGAGAGGCAGATAAACCTGATGGGGGGGGGGGGGGGGGGGGGGGGGGGGAGAAAGTAAGAAAACGTGAAAGAAAATTAGTACACGAAAGTATGTGCATGTGGGCGTATGTCTACATATTACTCTTTTTGTGTGTGTGCGTGTTTCAAATGACACAATCATGTTTCAGAGGGATTTTCAATGTTGGTTTCTGATCCCCCGCCGGGATTCGAACCCTCGGCTACACTGCCTGGCAATCAGGAGTCCAGTGCCTAAACCACTAGACCAGTGCACGCAAGTGTGTGTGTTGGTGTGCGTGCATGTGTTTTGGTTTTTCGGGTTTGGGTTTTTTTGTTTTGTGGGTGTAAAAATGACCTACCTCTGATGAAAATGTGTCTCATGGATTTCAGATAAATATTTTGAAAATACTCTATGTATATTATGTATGTGTATTGAAATGTGACATTTAAATTAAATATTCTACTACTACTACTAGATTAAAGTAGCAGGGATTGAAGTGATTAATTAAATGTAGTAGATTAAACTGCCACTTGCACAAGGTGTGAAATAACATTTGAGTGGCATGACAAAGCACAGAAGTTGTTCTTCAAACCAATATCTGTTTTAACACTTCAGCACATGACAAGCTTGAGAAAAAATAAGAGACAAATCAACATTTTCAATTACTTTTTATTAATTCAGCAATCACAATTATAACCATATTATGTAAATAAAATCAACAGAAAATAATATTTTTTTTATTTTTCAATAATGACATGCCGATCGACAAACCAGACCACCACACATCATAACCCTAGCTCAAACATGCCCCGAAATTTCGTATTTTAATTTTTTGGTCTTGTCCACCTGCACGTGTCTTGAAACCCCCAAAATTTAATAGGTCTTTCAGGCCACGTTTTCCTCTGATACCCGTCCCCGTCCTGGAATACTACAAAAGCAAAACCTCACCAACTTGGCTACGAAAGAAAAACCTCACCAACTTGGCTGTGCATTGCTTAGAACTTTATGGTTGGAGTCAAAATAGGGAAAAAACTGACAAAAAAACTTTATGCATGGCATCAAAAATTCACCTTTGCATCCTTTTGTATATTTCATAATCTTTTCTCCTGTCAAGTGAGTACATGTGAATATTTTCTGAATACAGCAGAAGCAGAGGCGGGGTGGGGTGTGGAGAGGGACTCAAAACTTTGGGGGCCATATGCTTGCCCCAACAGTCCAGGATTCACCCCAGTCCCGACAATCCCCCCCCCCCCTCCATCATATTTGAACACTACCTGCAACTCATGAGCCCCTTTCCAACTTTAATAACTTCTGTAGCCATTTCTAGAAGGGGGTCACAAATGACCAATGGTTGTAATTTTGGAGTCCATGAAGTGATAACATTATTAAAACCAGTCTGACGTAATAAAGTTATCACTTCCAGAACTGTACAGCCAAAAGCTAAAACAGTAGGTCACTGGATACTTATTGATGAACTTGCAGATTTGAAGCATGATGCTAAAAATGCTAAAAATGACATTTTGATGGCCAAAAAATTGAATTTTTTCACCCCATAAGCCGACATAGAAAAAACCGGGTCCTGAATTGTTTGGTTTCATTCATTCATTCATTCATTCATTCATTCATTCATTCATTCATTCATTCATTCATTCATTCATTCATTCATTCATTCATTCATTCATTCATTCATAGGATGTGGACAGTTATGGGGCGCGGACATTCATTTAATACAGTTACACTGCTAGAATGATGGACAAAGCGGGGGTGGGAGGGGGGAGCAGTTTTGATGAAAGGAACTTCACCTGACTTTAGCTGCATGGGACGGATCGATCACATCGTCTTCGAACACACAAATATGGAATTTTCTAAAATTATACTTCCTCACCAAACAACCCCACAACAGTATACATTTTCAGTGTCGTGTGCCGTTAGTTTTGTTCCATATGCATTCACACCATGGGATAATATTCAGTAAAAGTTGCCAGTGATAAAACGGAGAATTGTGTAGTGTGTCTAGGCCGGTCGCACATGGTCATCTTTGAGCGTGACCCAATAGTCGAGTTGTTGGAGTTTTGCTTTGTCACAACGTGCCAACTATTATTTGATCAACAAACTTTATTTGTTTGAAATGAAAACATGTTTCTCTTGCATTAAAAAAATAACAAATATTTCAGGAATTTCTCATTTATGGGGCGAGTTTAATTTTTGTTTCATTCGACCCAGCTGCGAAGTTTGAATGGATAATATTATTAGTCTATTCACCACAAAAGACAAAAAATCTCCATTCTCCGTGATAGAATTACGTTTTGTTTGCAGTCAGATTAACACTAAAAAGGAATGGTTTTTACTTTTACGTTTCACCCTGAAATTGTCGCAAGTACTGGTCTTGAGGGATTAATGTATTGCTATTTTCTTTGTTCTGTAATCTCAATCACTGGTCATTGCGGTGGAGTCACTTGTCACAGTACTTGCGATTGCATACTGGTTGCACTGCTAATTAATTCTCGTTAATCCCCAACACTTGTAGTCGTAGTGGTCAGTAATTAAGTCGAGTGGATTCCACCGTGGGTTTTAATCCTCTACACTTTATGTCACCTCCACAGTGACGGGTGTTTTTGTTACAACCCACCTTGAACATACTGTATACACACATACACGTAAATTCTCTCACAGATACATGGATCACTATTATCATTTATTGGAGCCCAATGCCACACCAGTAACCAAGGCTATATCGTGGCAATAAAAGTGACAGAACCTCAAAGAAAAAGGGTATTGAATTAAAAACAACATGAAAACAAACTGCAAGTTTAGCAGAACAAGTATGTGAGTATGACTTTTATGGGCTTGGAATATCAGTATGGGTTAATCCTTTGCATGCTGCTGGCAGATATTCCAAGATATAACCCAGCACAGGGTTTCTCTTGCCTCTGAAATAAGTGTAGTTTGTGTATATTTAATCATATTGTCTCCCTGTAAATGGAATGGATATTTTTACAC